>CM034153.1:639403439-640003439 GCA_019776745.2 Taxus chinensis | reverse complement strand
GGTTTGATCAACAATATAGTTTTGGTGTATCTAGATGACATCATTTTCTTCTCAAAGAACACAACAAACCATCTCTTCCACCTTAGACAAGTATTTCAGAGGTGTATAATGTTTGAAATATCACTGAATCCAAAGAAGTGTGTGTTCTTGGCACATGAAGAAATTTTTTTTGGCCACATTGTCTCGAGATAAGGGTTAACAATTGATATGGAAAGGGTTGAAGCCATCCAGAAAATTCCATATCCACAAGACAAAAAGTCTCTCTAAAGTTTCTTGGGGACGACAAACTTTGTTCATAGGTTTGTACCTTATTTTTCCACTCTTGTGAAGCCTTTAACAATGATGTTAAAGAAGAGTCTTGCATTTAAAATGGACAACAGAAGGAAAAGAGAGTTTTGAGGCCATCAAGCTTGCAATGGCATAGGCTCCAACTCTTATTAACCTAGACTTCTTAGAAGATTTCATGCTATACACTTATGGAGGGTCAGACACTGTCTTAGCCATCTGGGTCCAGCCCAACAAGGAAGGTTCAGAAAAACCAATAGCCTTCTTCAGTCAGAGCTTAGAGGACTAAGAGGTAAAATACTCTTTCATTGAAAAATATGTCCTTTTTTTTATTAGGATCTTGGAGAAATTCAGACACTTGGTCTCAATCAAGAAGATTCAACTGCTAGTATCCCATTTTGGTGTAAAGGATTTTCTCCTAAACAAGGACTTGAATGAGAAGAGAGTAGGTTGGATCACTTGGGTAATGGAATATGACATTGAGATCAAAGTGAAAAAACTAGTTCGTGGCAAGGTTCTATGTGAGCAGCACTCTTCCAAGCAACAAACCGAGTTAGTAGATGAAAAAGAGGTTTTCCTGCTATTATATAATGATCAAGACCAACCAGCTAATGATGGACCGATTCTATGTTGGAATCAATCCTTAGTGCATTAATTCTAAACTAGTTTGTGCCCTATAGAATGGAACATAGAAAAAATGAGATACTTCAGACTACAATCCATCCCATATGTTCTTGTTGGCAGAGTCTTGTTCAAGAATAATATCAATAGTGTCTTATTGAGGTGCATTAGGACTGGAAAAATTGAGAGAGTGTTGCATGAGTTCCATGATGGAGAAGCAGGAGGCCACTTTGATCCTCGAGTAACAACTCTCAAAATCGTGAAAGCTAGCTATTATTGGCCTACATTGTTCAAGGACTACCACTCATGGATCAAGAATTGCAATAAGTGTGCATTCTTCAAAGGAAAGGAGAAGTTAATAGCCATGCCCCTTCACCCAATTTTAGTGGATCAGAAATTCATGCAATGGGGACTAGACTTTATTGCGGTGATTAACCCAAATTCAAGCTAGGACCACAAGTGGATACTTACAGCCATAGATTATTTCACCAAATGGACTGAAGCAGTGGCACTAAAAGAAGCAAATGAATCCAACATCTTGGATTTCTATGAAGGAATAACCAATAGGTTTGGATTTCCTGCCACTATTATATCAAATAATGCATTGGAATTCCTTGGCATAAGGATAACTGAATGGGCTGTCAGGAATGGTGTATACCTTAGCACTTCATCAAACTATTACCCTCAGGGTAATGGCCAGGAAGAGTACACAAATAAGAACCTACTAAGGATTATAAGAAGGAATCTTGATGAAAATCAGAGAAATTGGGATACAAAGCTCAAATCATCTCTATGGGATGATAGGATCACATTAAAGAGATCCACAAGTAATTCCCCATACAATGTTATATATGGAAAAGAAGCAGTATTTCCCATATCATTGGATTTTCCCTATTTGGAGCTCATGAAATAGTTGGAGCTAGCTGAGTTTGAACCTATGGAAATCAGGTATGCAGAGCTAATGGAAGTAGGAGAGGCAAGACAACATGCATTGCAGAGCATAGAAAAGGATCAAGCATTGATCAAGAAAGGTGTTATCCATATTTCACCCCCGTGCCAAAATTGGATCATCGATGACCATGCATAGAAGAACCTTGAGAAAACTCATTCAAATCCTACAAATTGGTCACAAAATGACTCTTCATGGAGTAGCGGGGGCTGAGAGAGAGTAAAGGACCCTGTGTAAAAAGAAATGAATCTGTCAAGCCATTTCTATGTCTTAATCCCATTCTTCAAGTTACAGGTAGAATTAACTATGAAATAGCACGGTTAGATAAGAAGGGGCAATGTTGCAGAAGAAATAGAAACAAAAAGGAGAAGAAATGGAAAAGATCCGAAGTCCTCGAGTTCATAACTATTTAGAAAAGGGTCCAAAATCGACTAAGTATGGACGAGGTAGCGAAAGGAGCCACGTGTCCTAATGACACTTCTCCAAGGGTGAATCCAAAAAAGGGAAGCCCAAACTAGTGCTAGGAGTCCACGCATCTAGAACCCCAAAAGTTGTGGGGCAGTTGAAAAATCTTCAACTGAGAGAGCATGCCAGGTGTCAGCTCGGTGCAAATCTAGAAATGAAGCCCAAGGCGGAGACTCAAAATTGCCCCAGCCCTCCATGTAGTAAATGCTCAAACAAAGTAAACAGGTAGACAAAGTGAGTTTCAAAATTGGCTAAGTATAGATGTGTAAGCATAGAATGGAAAGTGTCAGTGTGGTGTATCTCTAAGAGTTGGTCCCAAGGCAAAGACCTAAATGAGTGCAAGCTCGTCACGTAGCCCAAAGTCTAAAAATTAAGAGGGACAGTTGAAAATTTCACTAATCAACGTAGGCTGAAAAGTGTAAACTTGACGCTCCTCAAAAGGCAAACTTTGGGCCAAGTTTTCAAGCAAACGCGGTTCCTCCACGTGTTATTCCAAAAGGGTCAGAGTTGGTTAAATAGTCAATGTATGGGCCAGGATGGTGGAGGCTGCCAAGTTTCTTAATGGTACTGATTCAAGGGTTGAATAGTGAAAAGGTTCCCATATGAGTGTCATACTACCGCGTGTCACAAGGAAAGCGGACCATCAGGTAAAAAGTTGGTTTTTTGCCCCTTTTTTTTCTAAAAGTGGTAAAAGTTGCAAAATCACCCAAAACTCCACCCAAAGGGAAAAATTCAACATTCAACCTCGAGTCAAATCCAAGGAAGAGAATCATAGGAAAAGATGAAAATTTTCCTTTTTTCAAAAGGCACAAAGGTAAAAATGGAAGCACATCTCCCAGCCAATTAATGGCTGCCACATGTCCCATATCAAAAGGGGACCCACTTTTCAATTTTTTTCCCACCCATTTGTACAGACTCAATATAAACTGTGAAGGGGTGTATATTTCGACTTAAAGCTAGAAATATTAAAAATTTGATGCCATTGGAAAGATCTTGTCCATGCCCATGCCATGGAGGTTTGTAAATTTAATTTTGAGGATGTTAGGCAAAGGAAAATTGAGGAAACATATTCAGGCTTTCAATGCAAGATCTTCTTGCCTCAACAACCTGATAAGATTTAATTTGTTTCGATGTTTCCTCTTCCTTCAAGGTGTCGACCCAAAGACTGATGTAGGAAAGACAGATTTGGGGGAAGATTTTATCATAGGCATTAACAATAGTATTTGAGATTCAACCTTCTTTTCCCACATCCCTCTCTCTTTCTTCTCTCTGATCGAATCTATAAATACAAGGGTAGGATTCATTGTAAAGGGTTGGACATTCTTTTTTTTGTAGGCCCCTTTTCCTTCCAGCAAAGGAATTTGTGGAGTTCAGGCCTTCCATTAAAATTTGCAATATATTTCTCGCCTCCTGGCTATTTTGTAATGTATTGTATCAATCTGCAGAGCAATAAAAACACGTCTGTGATTGATTCTAAATCCTTTTTGTCTCTTTTTCTCACATCTGGTCTCTAGTTATAAATCTGATTATCTATGCTTGATTATTGCATGTATTTACTTTTTTGTGTCTATTCAAAAAACTAGTGTTCATCATTCCTTCGGTGTATCGCCTTGTAGTTAGTCATTTCTTATTTCCTACACCTAATTTCACCCATGTCTCATTAACAATCTTTAGGATTAGATATAGAGATAGATCCTCTGGAAGTCCTCACGTATGCACCCAAACAGAGAAATAACAACTAGACTTTAATCTGGAGAGCTTTCCCACTTTTGCAAGGTCCCACACCTTAGAGAAAGTTCAAAGTTATGCAATCACACCAGATGATTCTGCCTTAGAAAATTAGATTTTTAGAACTCATTTAGGGGTGTTGTGATTTTTCACTAATAGTTTTGGCACGCCCGGTGGGACAAAGAAGTCTCCATCTTATTACATTAGGAATTGATGTATATTTTCTGTGATTCTGGCTTTTAAGAAGCCTTAAAATTGTACATCTGGTGACTTGAAAAGAAACAAATATACTAGTTTCAGCAGTGCAAGCAAGTTCATGAGAAGAATACAAACATGGTCAGGAACCAGAGAAGAGGGATTATTTGTCTACCTAGACTTGTCCCTAGAAAAAGGGAGGAGAGGAAGAAGAACCCAAAGGTCTATATCCCCACCAAGTAGAGCCTTATCAACTCCTCCCCTTGGAAGACCGTTCTCTCAAACATGAGGGGTGCTTAGACTGATCAGAATGGCTCAGCCAAATCCTTATGTTAATTTCACATGCAAGAATCCACTCACTCTAAATGCACAAAATCTGGTCCCGATAGCAGCATTAAAGAGCATCCCATATTTCACTGGGTAAAACTAGACTTCTCCTAGTGATCATGTCTAAGATATTGCAAATGTTTGTACAATCCATGAGATCCATAAGATGGAAACTGTAGTCAAGTTTCTCACATCTTCACTCAAAGTGAAAGATTCCTAATGGTTCAGGAGTCTTGAGGCAGGCCTTATCTAGATTTGGAATCGACCATACACAGCTCTTCACAACCAGTTTGGAGAGAAAGGTGATAACTTGTCTTTGTTAGAGCAACTAACAATAATCAAGAGATCCCCAAACAAGTAGCTGACAGACTTCATCCTCAGATTCCTATGGACCTGGGATAGGATTCCAACATTAGTAAAGCCCACTAATGAAGGTGCCTTCTTATACTTTCTTAGGGCTTTAGATTCTGAAATTTCTTTGATGATTCAATCAATGGGGGGTACAACCTTACCTATAGCCTATATACTTTCCATAGGGGATGAGAACCATTTGATTCAATCTGGTAAGATTTCTCCGAGGCCATCCATTCCTTTGTACCCTGAGTTAGGAAACCCATATGCTAGCCAAACGCCCACACTATCTCCTATACCCACCCCCAAGAGTCAAAGCTCAGCTGAAGCCTCCACCTCATCATCTAACACCTCTAAGAAATTCCAGGAAGTTAGGAAAAATATTCAGAACTTGGGAAATGAGCTAGTGACCATCAAAAGACAACAAGCTTAGATTTATAGGCCGTATTATCCTCAGGCTCAGCCCCAGGCTCAATATCAAGCTAGACCCTAGTATCAGCACAATAGGCCACCACCTCAGACTACAAATCAGAGCAAGAACTAAGGACAACCCAAAGTCGGTAGACCTTTCAGGTCATATGATCCAAACACAGCTTCAATGTCAAGGACATTGGTTCTAGCACAGAACAATATGGCATAGGAATATGATTGATGTTTTCTATACAACCAACCACATAACCAATCAATGTGACTTCATGGTGCTCTAAATCAGGCCTTGATGGTGCAAACCAATATGGTTCCACAAGAACCTAGCCAAGAGGGAGATCAGCAACAAGGAGCTCAACAAGGTGGACCTCTAGGAGAGACTATGCAAGTAAATTGGCAGACTGAAGACTTTTGTGGAATGAATAAATTCCCTTCTTAGAGTGTGGCTGACAATACATGGTCCAAAAAGATAAATATTGGAGAGGACCTACAACCAAACTTAGGTGACCATCAACCTTCCACCACTCCACAAGGTCCTGGTGTTCCAAATACAACTCCTAACATGCACAACCAATCCACCTTCCAAATCCATTCAGGCACCGGTTGTAACAACTCATGTGTAAGAAAGAAATGTGTCTAGGAAGGGGTAGAAAAAGGATGGCTCATTCAATATTATCGAGCAAATGAAGAGGAAAAGTGTGAACATTTCACTATGGGAGTCACTGGCCATTCCAAGGCAGAGGGATCTGTTGTAGACTCCCATGCAGAATTGGTCAAGTTCAAATCAACCCCCTAACCAACAAGAGAGAGTGATTTCCAATGTAGTTAAGCATGGGAGGAACCAAGGAGAACAACAAGGTAAGAACCTGAGACCTCCTCCATTCTATGTCTCATTGATTATTGGATATAAATTGGTACAAATTTGTATGATTAATTCTGAGGCTAGTACTTTTGTGATGCCCAAAAAAATAGTTGATCAGTTGGGTCTTCAATACGAAGTCATCTCTAGGGGAGTAGTCTAATTAGATGGGACAATGATGACCACTGTGGGAATCATCAAGGATATGAGTCACAGTCTGCATTCCTACCCCAATGTGAATATTTTGTAAAACATGTCAATCATAGATTTTCCACCACATTTTACTTTGTGTATATCTAGGGATTTCACTACCAAAACTGGAGGCTACATGTCTGTTGATTGGTCATGCATGCTCTTTAGGAAAAGGTATGGGGAAAAGGCCACAATCAAATCTAAACCCATTACTGATTATCATATTGAATCCTATGTGCCTAGCCCAATCAATGCCAACTGCTGAGCTTTTGATCAAGAAGAACTCTTAAGCACTTGTGAAGCAAATACCAAGGTGGGGTGTATCCTAGACTTGAATCTTGATGAGTGGGCCAAAAAAAGTCATGATTTTGACCCCTATAAGGATATGGAAGAATATAAGCTAGGTTTCTATTACCTACATGAAGAGAATTAGCCTCTTCCAAACCTAATTAAGCCAAAATACAAGGATGACAATGAGGTATGGCAATTGTTCTTTGATGGCTCAAGGAGTAGACAAGGAGTTGGAGGAGGAACCATGATTGTTTCCCCCAAAAGTATGAACATATTATTCATCCTTTAGATTACATTTTAATTTCTCAAATAACACTGTTGAATACAAGGCTTTGGTCCAAGGTCTTCATTGGGCAAGGAAGCTAGGAATAAAGAACTTGCAAGTATTCAGTGACAGTGAACTGGTTTCCAATCCAGTCAAAGGACTTAATGCTATCAAAATTGACATGCTCAAGAACTACAAGAGTAGGGTATGATATCTCATGGAAAATTTTGAGTCCTTCAGCATTGTTTCCATACCCAGGAAGGAAAATGATAATGCTGATAGAATTATAGCAGTGGGAGAAACATTTGATGTGGTTGATAGCATCAAAAGAGACAAAGAACAACCACATATCCATATAGTTGTGAGACTAGCAGTGTCAGATAACAATGCATGTTTGAAGGTGTTCAAGAACCAGCTTTCTCTGGAGGTCTATCTCAAGTAGCAAGTCCCACAACTTGGAGATAGTACCCATGTTATCCAATCACACTGGATGCTTAGAGTGATCAAACTAGAAATCTGATCAACATCCAGGGGTGCTGTGATTCAAGAATGATCAACAGATCATTAAATTTTTGCAAGAAGAAGCTGAATTCTCAGCTACAAACCAAAGCATACTAGAAGGTGTTCGAGAATGATCAACAGATCATTAAATTTTTGCAAGAAGAAGCTGAATTTTCAGCTACAAACCAAAGCATACTAGAGTAGCAATACGGGAATCAGATAGTACAAATACATAAAAAAAAGCTTCCCAAAGGCTTAGTGAGACTAGAATATAATTTTGATCCTAATGACCAATTTAGGAAAGAGAATCCTAACATACAAATTAGAGGATAAGATTCAGAGTTAATCCTAGTTGGAGAAGATAAAGCCCTTCAAATTAGCAAAGTGGCCACCGAACAAGAAAGGTACGAATTTATAAAAAAATTCCAAGATTTTCCAGATGTGTTTTCTTGGAGTTATGAAGACCTAAGAGGGTTCAATCCAAAACTAGTACAACACATAATCAAGCTAGATATAGCTGTTGAGCCCATCAGGAAGAAGCAGAGACTAATAAACCCACACATTTAGCCTCTGATGAAGAAAGAGTTGAATAAGTTGATAGACGTGAGTATCATATTCCCAATCAAAAAACTCAAGCTGGGTTACAAATATGGACCCATTCAGAAATAAAAATGGAGAAGAAATTAGGTTGTGTGTAGATTTTTGAGACTTGAACAAAGCCTCCCTCAAAGATCACTTACCCACTCCCTTCAATGGAGCAAATCTTGCAAATATTATCTGAGTTAGAGATATTATCCCTCCTAGATGGCTACTCAGGATACAACCAGATCATGGTGAAAGAAAATGATCAATTCAAAACAACTTTCACCACCAAACGGGGGCACCTATGCCTACAGGAAAATGCCATTTGGATTGTCCAATGCCAGAGCCATTTTTCAAAGGGAAATGGATATGGCATTCAAGGGGCTGATGAAAAAAATAGTAATGATTTATCTGGATGACATTACGGTGTTTTCCAAAAATATAGCAGACCACCTTTTCCATCTAAGGTGGGTGTTCCAAAGGTGCAAAAAATTTTAGGGTGTCATTGAACCCCAAAAAAATGCATATTCATGGCCCATGAAGGCAATCTTCTAGGCCATAATATATCAAAGGAGAGTATTGGCAATTGACCCAGAGAGAGTTCAAGCAATAAGAGCATTGCCCTTGCCAAGTCACAAGAAGGCTCTTCAAAGCTTCTTGGGAAAAAATAATTTTGTCCACAGGTTTGTTCCAAACTTTGCTGCCCTTGTTAAGCAAATAACATTGATCTTGAAGAAGAGCTTAGCATTCAGGTGGGCAGCTGAAGGAAAAGAAATATTTGAGGGTATCAAAGAAGCCATATCAGAAGCCCTGACTCTTGTGAATCCATATTTTTGCAAAGAATTCATACTGTATGCCTTTGGTGGTAGTGACATGATTTTCGCAATCTTGGTTCAGCAGAACAAAGAAAGTAAAAAGCAGCCAATTACTTTCTTCAACCAGATTCTGGAAGATTATGAGGTGAGGTACTCCTTCATTGACAAACAGATTCTAGCAGTGATCAAAGAATTGAAGAAGTTTAAGAATTTGGTTTCACACAACAAAATCAGACTATTGGTTTCCCATGCAGGAGTTAAAAAAATTCCTTCTAAACAAGGACCCGAATGAAAAACATACAGGATGGATCACTCGTGTCATGGAATATGAAATTGAGATCAAGGTCACTAAGTTGGTCCATTGGAAGGGGTTGTGTGAACAACTAGCCTTGGGTCAACAAGATGAAACCAACAGTGAAAAGGAGGTTGTTTTTTGTTCTATGAGATGATCAAGAAGAAGAGAGAGATGATATACATGCTCCTTGTTGGACCCAAGACATGGTGTACTTCATTCAAAAACGCATGTGTCCTCATGGGATGAGTAAAGAAAATATAATGTATTTCAGACTACAAGCCATCCCATATGCTCTTATTGATGGTGTCTTGTTCAAAAGAGACATCAATGGCATTATGCTGAGATGCATTGGGACAAATCAGTTGGAGAGAGTGCTACAAGAATTCCATGATGAAGCAGTTGGAGGACATTTTCTCTAAGAGTGACACCACTCAAAACCATGAAAGAAGGTTATTATTGGCCCAGAGTGTTTAATGACTTCTACGCATGGATCAAGAGGTGCAAGAATTGTGCATTCTTCAAAGGAAAGGAAAGGCTTGCAACACTTCCATTGCACCCAATATCAATCGACCAACCTTTCATGCAATGGGGATTGGAATTCATTGGAGTCATCAATCCAAATTCAAGCCAAGGCCACAAATGGATTCTGATCCTTACAAGTTACTTCACCAAGTGGACCGAGACAATGGCACTCAAGGAAGCCAATGAGTCTAGTATCCTAGATTTCTATGAAGGGATAGTGACCAAATTCAGAGTGCCAGCCACCATCATATCAGAAAATGCATTCACATTCATAGGTTCCAAGATCATGGGATGGGTTGTTGAGAATGGACTTATTTGAGCACTTCATCAAACTATTATCCTCAAAGAAAAAAACTCAGTGTTCAAGCCCCAGTCAAATACAAGGCGGGGAATCAGAGGAAAAGGTTAAAATTTTCCTTTTGCCAAAAGGCACAAAGGTAAAAAGGGAATCACATCTCCTAGCCAACAAAATTCTACCATGTGTCCCATATCAAAAGGGGACCAATTTTTCAAATATTTTTCCTACCCATTTGTATGGACTTGATACAAACTTTGAAGGGGTGTATCTTTCAACTCAGGGTTCAAAATATTGCAAATTTGACACTGCTGGAAATATCTCAGCCTTGCCCACACCATGGAGGTCTAAAAATTTAATTTTTAGGAGGTTAGGTAAAGTAAAATGGAGGAAACATCTTCTAGATTTCAATGTAGGATCTTCTTGCCTCAACAACCAGATCAGATTTGATATGTTTTGTCATTTCCTCTTCCTTCGAGGTGTCGAACCAAATACTGATGCACTAAAGATTGATTTAGGGGAATATTTTATCAGAGGAATTAACAACAGTAGTTGACCTTCAACTTGCTTTTCCCACTTCCCTCTCTCTTTCTTCATTCTAATTGAATATATAAATACAGGGTTAGGATTCATTGTACAGGGTTAGATATTATTTGTTTTGCAGTCACCTTTTCCTTCTAGGAAAGGAATTTGTGGAGTTCAAGCCTTCCATTAATAGTTGTAATATATTTCTTGCCTCCTGGTTGTTTTGTAATGTATTATTTCAATCTTTAGAGCAATAAAAACACGTTTGTGATCGATTCTAGATCCTTTCTGTCTCTTTTTCCCACATCTGACCTTTCATTATAAATCTAGTTATTTGTGCTTGATTATTGCATGCATTTTTTGGTTTGTGTATATTAGACAAAACCAGGTGTTCATGATTCCTTTAGTGCATCACCTTGTAGTTAGTCATTTTTTATTTCTTACACCCCCTTTTCACCCCTATTTCCTTGGCAAGATTTAGGATTAGGTATAGAGATAGATCCTCTACAAGTCCTCACGTATGCACCTAAATAGAGGAACATGAACCAACCTTTAATCTGGAGATATTTCCCACTTTTGCAAGGTCTCACACCTTGGGGAAAGTTCAATGTTATGTAATCACACCAGATGATTCTACCTTAGAAAAGTAGATTTTTAGTTCTCATTTGGGGGTGTTGTGATTTCGCACTAACAAAATAATTTGATAAGAAAGCAAGAATGAGGACCTTTCACAAAGGGTACTTAGTTCTAAAGTGGGATGTAGATCGGGAAAAGCCAGGAAGGTTATTCCAAGTTTGATGCCATTTGGAGTGGCCCCTACATGATCACAGGGTGCAAAAGCAATAATTCCTTCTAGCTGGATAAATTGGATGGCAAAGAATTGTAGATCCCAATGAATGGGATCTATCTCAAAACATTTCTGCAAAAAGGTAAGGTTCCACCCTTGTAAATATTAGCATAGAATTTTAATATCCCTAAGTGCAATATGCACATTGTTTTGTTGTAGCATAGGTTTGTTTCCCTATGTTTTATGGCACAGGTTTTTTGTTGCTCCAGGTTGCTTCATTATACAGTTTAATGTGCCTACATGTGAATGCACCAGGCGCATTAGCATTTTCAATAGAGAGACCCATAGTTACCGTGACAGTTTCTCATTTTCTAATAAAACAAATATAGAGTAACTAAAATTGGGCCCCAAAAGGTCCACTTACAAAAGAACAGGATCAATGTCGACTCACCACCCATGACTCTGTGCCCAATGGATATAGTAGGGAAACTAATATTTTCATCTAGCAAGAAGATGTCCCCTATGAGTCACCAAATTGTTATCTAAAATAAGCTCATGCTTATTTTTAGTTAACTACACCCATTTTCCCTCTTTTAGTGCTCCAATCCATTTTTTTACATATTCTAAGCACTTAAGGATTCTTGAAACCATCTTCATCAGGTTGGAAAATTTCTTCCCATTTCTAAAAATATAAAGATGTCCTTTTACCTCCTCATATTTTGTAAGTTATGGGCCGGCAAGCCTTGGAAGGATTTTTTTTCAAAGGAGGGCCGAAAGACCTGGGGAAGAATTTTCACCAAGTGGAAAATTATATTTGTGGGGCCACAAAGGAAAATTTTCTCTAGTAAATTTCAGGTTGGCGGATCTGCGGGGAGTTTTGGAACTTTTGTGCCTTTTGCGAAAAGGGTGAAAAGTAAATTTCAGGACCGCAAGCCCGTGGGGGATCTTAAAGTTAAATTAAGAAAAATGCCTAAGGCCTGCAAAGCGACACATGGCCAAATTGGAAAGTCAAAGCGAGAAGACAGGTCATCAGAGGAAGTTTGAAATTTTTGGCATGAGAAGGTGTAAAGTGAAAAAATGAGCCACACCTCTCCTGATGCCAAAGGAGCCACGTGTCAAACCTCAATTGCATGCGGGTCAGTGGGCCTAGGGAGGATGTTTCACCCAAAAGGAAAATGCCAACCGATGGGCCCGAAAATGTTTTTTCTGCCAAAAGTAAATTGCAGGGATGCGGGGAAATTTTTAAATTTTTGTATTTTTTGGTGCCAAAAGGAGCAAAGTAAATTTTGAGCCTACAGACACGTTCTGTCAACTATTTTTCACCATTTTTGTATGGACCCAACTCAAAACATTCAAATGGACATATATTTTGACCCAGTGCCTGAAACTCAACAAATTTAGCACCATTGAAAAGGCCTCGAGCTCGTCTACACCATGGAAACTTGAAACTTTAATTTCGAGGAGGTTTGGTGGGTGAAAATTAGGGAAACATATTCACGCCATTAATATGAAATCCTTTTTTCCCCAATGACCAGATCATATTTGATTCGATCAACCATTCTCCCTTCTTCAACACACCAAATAGACATAGAGTGGGGGAATCGATAGATTGTTGGTGGATTTGTAGGGGCATTGATGGCCAGTAGTTGAGCTTCAAATTAGTTTTTCCCACCTCCCTCCTTCTCTTTGTGCAACATCTATAAACGAAGGAGTTGGGCTCATTGTAAAGGGTTGGACATTTCTATTTTGTGCCCTCCCTTCTCCTCTAGTCTACAAATGTGTTTGTGGAGTCCTAACCTCCCATTCAAGTTGTAATACAAAGTTTTGCCTCTTGGCTAACTGTAATGTACTGTATCAACTCTGGAGAAATAATATATGTCTAATGATGACTCTCAACACTCTAATATGTTCATTGTTATCTTTTTATCTCTCATTTCAGTTTAGTTATCTATCCATGGTGGTTTTATAACATTTCTATAGTCTTTGTTAAATTGTAAAACAAGTGTTTTAACATTCATTTGGTGCATCAAATTTTTAGCGTAGGTTTATTTCTTTCACATCTTCTCAACCCTATCCCCTTGGTAAGATAGAGTAGTTAAATAGCAGATCCTCTACAATTTATTTTTGTGCACTTGAACAGAGGAATAGGAACTGGCCTTAATCCGGAGAGCTCTCTCAACCCGCAAGGCCCCAAAATTTGAGAGATGTTCCATGTTGTGCAATCACACTAAGAGTCTCAACCCATCTGGTGGCAGACATTCAAGGCTACTGTGATTTTGCACTAACACTGACCTCTTTGCACCTACATGCCTAGTCAAAATATTTTATTTTCCATTATTTTTTCCTTGACTAGGGCACCTAGGCTAGTACTGGGGCACCTAGGCTGAGTACTAGGGCATTCATAGGTGCAATGGTCCCACCCAGGGTGCCCTGATTCATTTTTAACTTTCCTACCACTATTTTGGCTCTTTCTAGCCGTTTAAGATCTTTATCTTTTTGGTAACCAGCCATTTTGGGATTAATCACAAAATTATATCAAGTGAACCCTACAAATATAAATTTATGAGACCGTAAAGAGGGATGAAGCACTAGTCAATACAATCATCCACCAATATTTATATCCATTTGGATATAATTTGCATCCATTAGCTCCATCATAAAGATAAGTTTGATTCAACTGCATCACAAAAGCATAGGGGGGGGGGACTCTATTCTATTTCAGGCACCATTCTACTAAATTTTTGCATCTAGTTATTTCTCGCTACTTCACAAAGTGCAAATTTGAAACAAGAGAACCTAGGGCACATGATGTAAACACACACCAAAACTACATTTGGGCCCGAAATGTAGTACAGTACTTAGTTATTAAACCCACTATTGTTGCAACTCAGGTCAGTCTGATCCATTCATTTTCATTTTTATTTTTTTACAGTTTTGATACTCCTCTTTATTCTTTTGCAGGTCTTCTCTACATATTGGATTATTAACAACACCTGGCTCAATGTATCAAATCTAATGCAACAAAAAATGATGGTTTTTAGAACAACTACCGAACCTGTAAAATTTAGTTCTGAACCATTTGTACAGACCAGGGCACCCATTCTTCAAACTAGAGCACATGTAGGTGACCCAATCCCTCTCAAGGAACTATTGTCTAGCTAGATATCTTAGATGCATCCATTTTGGTACCTGTTCACAGTCATTCTTACTTCTAAATTATTTTGTTCTCTTTGCGACACAGTTCATATCTGCATCCAAAACAGCTAAGTATTTTCCTTGTTCGTCTTGCATATTAGGGTTTATACTTTTACTAGATTAAGTGATTGGGTTGTTTTCCATAAATTTTTAAGGAATTCATTCATTGTATTTACATTTCGTTCTCGATTAAATTAACTACCCTTATTTCTATAGGTTTAGTTAATCACTGGTGTGACTAAGAAATGCTAGAGATATGTGTGGTGAATTTTTGTAGTGTAATATGTGTGATATGGGTCAAGTGTATGATATTGTATAGTGTGTGTAGTGTGCAGTGTGTGAGGTTCATGTGTGTAGTATGCCATCAATATTCAAGTATGAACCTTAGCATAAGAGTGTTTCCTGGGGTAATGGTGATACTGATGTATATGTTGTGTGTAAAGATCTATGTGTGATTTGATGAGACTATAAGTCTCATGTTGATGCTTGAGGGGGGGAGAGAATAAGCATGATGACCCCCCAAGTGTATGATGGTGAGTGCACTATCTGATAAAAGTGAAATATGGAGATATTTCACTCGATGCTGGTGGAGAAAAAGGTGTGTGATTATGGTCTAAGAGAATTTGTATATGAGATAAATATTATGCAGGTGAGTGAAGTGTATATGCATGAGACTGATGAGTATATTTTGGGCATCTTGGGGTAACAAAATGTGAGGTGATGGAGAACTATGTGAATTATAACACAGTGTTGATGGACACTTATGTGGAATAAAATGGGGTTTTAACTTACATCTATTTGTAAGAGTTTTCCTAGTAATGAGCCTAGACTAATGTACTAGACTAGTAGAGTGATGAGACCACATCAGTCATGTGTAACTATGTGAGTTAGGATCAATGTTTTTTTTTGTTCTAGAGGTCGTGGCATACTAGATGGATGAAGTGATCCATTTGAAACTATGAGAGGGGATGATGACTATGGAATAAATGAAGGAACCCAAGTGCTAGAAATGATTTTATTATTGTGAATGAATTTTAGATGAAAATCATTCATGGAGATGATAAACTTAGACCTATTAATCCAATTGAGGCCTAAGAGCGTGTCACACCCATTGATTTATTGTCCCACAAAGAAGGGCACAAACATAGTAAGAATACCTATCGTAACTTTAACCTTAACAATACCATAGGAATTGTTGATTAGATATAAATTTGTGAAATTTGATACCCCAATAGAAGAAAGAAGTGGAATAGAACACATGCTAATGAGCCATGATGGATAATCCTTGGCATTATTGATAGAGATATATCTGAAAGCGACATGAATGTGTAAGTGATTAAAAGAAAATGCCACATGATAATCATTACCAGAGAATTTTTGTTTTGGAGAAGACATCTTTATATTAGCAGCTAAGAGATCAAGATCCCCAAATGTAGGAGGAGGCATTGTGCGATATGTATGATTATCTAAAGAGTCAACTAGTTTCCTGAGGTGCTTTGGAAGTGGATTGTTAAATATATTGAACTTATAATTGTCATTGGTATTTTACATAGGCTTTGGAAGCTCAATTGTATTATTTTCGATCAAATATTGGAGGAAATTTCTAAATTTGAAAAAATGATCTATAGAATTCCCTACACATTGATGCTAATCACAATCAAAATTTTAATCATAATTATGACATTTTCGATGATATAGATCTAGTTGGAGCTGAGGAAGAAGTGTGATGAGATTACTTTTGATAAGATGTGGGAGAAAAATATGTGGAATGACAGTTAACTTGGTGTATGTACGTTAGGGGTGTTGTGATTGACACTCTCTATTTGCGGAAATTATGTTTACAATAATTTTTATGTCAATGAGTTTGGTGGTTAATGGTTCAAGAACATTGACTTACTTTGAAAATGTGTAGAAGATGATGCTTTATCTTGATATGTAATCTTTCCTATGGATAAGAGATTAGTTTTGTGAAGCTTAAGAGTATGAAATACTTGATCGAATGAGGGAGATGTCTCAAAGATAAGACTCTCCTTGAGAGGTGGTAAGAGACTCTGAATGAATAGGTACTGAAGCTTAGAATCTACAAGCACATTTGACATTTTAGATAAGTTATTTCTTTATTGTAAAACATAGTCCAAATTTTTTTCATTAGATCCGTGTTTAAGTTTTGCAAGTTAAGCATAAGAGATCTTGGAGTTGATGTTGATAGAGAAGTGAGTAAGAAAAAAATCATCCAAATGCATGGAATAAATTACCGAATTGAAAGGTAGATCATAGAACCAACATATCTCATGCTCTTGGAGAATACAAGGAAAGAGGTTTTCTAGGAGCATTTGATCATCCACATAATCAACACATGTTATGTGAAAGGCTTGGAGATGCTCTTATGGGTCACCATGACCTTTGAATATTGGTAACATAGGAGAAATGAATTTTGGTGGTAGAGGATACATGTAAATGGCGTATGAAAAAGGTTTAGGAAGGATTGAAGTGGAGTAAAGATATAGAGATGCAAGAGAAGCGATGAGTTGTTGCTGGAAAATTTGCATCTACCGATCCTAATATAAAGAATTTAAATCAGGAGTATTCAATGAGGACCCATGTTGTGCATTAGGAGTATTAGGTGGGATGATAGGGGTGGTAGTGGTTGGAATGGAAACTAGAGAAAGAGGATGAGTGGAGACCATAGGAAGAATAAAATTAGCAATAAGAGGAGTCAAGGAAACATCACAAGTATTTTTAGCAGAAACCAAAGCATACAGAATATATGGAAGATGAGTGGGATTATTATGCAAATCCCATCAAAAATAAATGAGCGTGTTTAATTGGTCTTGATCGACATTAGTATCTACATATTATTAATATTTTCTATCAGATGTTTCTATTTCATGAAGAGGAACATTGTGAGAGTTAGCAAAGAGATTTTTAGTTGCAGTCATTGGTGTAAAGACATCGTCCATTTATTTATAAACCCAATGGGAGAATGGGGGAATTTCAATATGCTCAAGAGAACCAAATCGACCACTAAAAGTTACATGCATAAGAAGAAAACCCTAGAAATAAGGTGGATTCAAGCGAAGAGCTCACGAAAATGATTATGTAAAATATGGAATACTGTGCCTAATCTGGTGTTATAGTAGAAGTAAATACATGATGTAATGAGATACAAAAATATTAAAAAGAAAACTAAATAATAAATAATGAAAAACTAATGTGAAAAGAAAGGTAAGATGCCTTAGCCAATTCAACGAGTTCCAGAAAGTGCAAAAAGATGGGAAATAGAGAAATTGAAGCAATGGCTATCACATTGGAGCTCAAATAATTATAGATCTTGAGAAGGAGGCTGGAATGGGGCTCTTAGAGAGGGACATGGGCACACTTGGGTGCCCTAATATTATGTTTTGGCACCTCAGTCTGCGGAAATTATTAGAAACCTAAATTCTCATGGTCATAAGATGTTTTTGTATGCTAACCTTTTGTTGCTATTGATTCACACAATGATCGTTGGAGTCGATGGAAACTTGAAATGAAACATAGGCATGAAAAACCCTCAAATAGACATCAAATCCTAAAAAGGAAAGATGCAAAATGAGGGGTTAGACTATCCTTAGCCAACACAATGGTGGATTTACAACTCAGCGCTACACTACATCATAGACCAAACATAGTTCTCTGTGTGTGTGTGGAATTGTGACCTAGGTTGCTCTTGTACTAGTCGCACTTGGATAGTGAGCAAGTAGATAGATGTAGAATGTAATAAATATGTGCATGGAATCAAATGAACTTCACTTAAATGAAGTGTGATGTAGAAAAACAACTCTTGCGGCCTTTGTGATGGAGATAAATACATGCAATGAATCTCTTAGATGCCTTGATAGATGAAACCCTAGGTGGTGATATATAGTGCTTAATTCTTGGGTCCCTTATTATAATGACATAAATTTAAATTTATATGATTCCCTTGCTTAAATTTCATAATTAACCGTGAAAAGGATGACTACCAAAAACATAAGATGCTCAAATGGCTAGAAGTGACCCAAAAAGTGCTAGTAAAGTAAAAAAAGGATATGGGCTCCCAGAGGGTACAAGGGCACCTGGCGCTGGTGTCCTAGCTAGATTCTGGTGTATAAGATGACAAATGTCAAAGACTAAAAATGCATACTGAGAAAGTAACGGTGTAAGACCAAAAGTGGTAACAGAATGTAAAGTAAGGTGGAAAAATAAATGGGTTAATTAGTACCATTCTTACTTAGGAATCATATGAATAGTAGTATGCAATTAGGACTAAAAAATTACCCAAAGAGTGTGATTTTGTGTGTATAGTAGCATGATGCACATTAGATGTAGAAGGAGAAGATGTAGGAGCCCATTTTGATGTGGCATTTTCAGATGGGATTGCAACAAAATGTTGTGCAATGAATCAGAGAAACCCTTGGCACTCAAGATGTGTGATTGTTCGTTGTAATCCATAGAAATGATTGTCACTATTTCCATTGATTCGATGATAATTGCAATATGAATGACCATGATATTTTATAGTAAGTAAGGAGGATAGCCTTGAGTATATGGTAAAACGATCAATTAATGACAAAGGATCTCAGTAAGAATGTCATGTTTCTTAGTATTGTTACCAAAGGTGAGAGGATCTGATAATGGAAATATTTGAGGTTCACTAATATGAGCACATGTAGAGGATCCAATAATGAAATATTTGAGGTTCACTAATATGAGAATATGGAAATATTTGAGGTTCAGTAATATGAGGTTCAAATATTTGAGGTTCATGAAGATGAGATGTAGGAGGAAAACAAACATAAGCCTGAGAAACATCATTAAGATGTTGGATTTCAAATTTGTAGAGATGTAGTCGTGGATTCCATAGACTGAAATTTTTCTTGGAATAAAGAATGTAAGGTTTGAATTGAGTCCAACATGGGTTTATTAGATGCAGGATCACGAGGAATAGGTTCATTATATAAAATATCGAGAATAATAATCACTTGATCTGGTAGTATTTCTATACGGAGACACAATATCTAAATATGTTTTTAGAACAACTTGCCAATTAGGATGAATTTGAATTAAATCCTATAAATAAATTTAAGAAAATTTAGGATCCATGATAGAAAAGATGATGTGCCAAAGAAGGATCCAAATGACCAATCATGAGCCGGGTTCACTAAAATCGTTAAGCTAAATATGGAAATATATGCCTAATCTGATTGATATTACAATAGTAAATGAATAAATAACTAAATACAGAAAATAACCCAAGAAAGCTAAGCAATAAAATGTGAAACCCTAGTTGTAAAGAGGGGTAAGATGACTTATCTAGTTCACAATGATATCTGGACTATGTCAAAGTATTGACCAGATGAAAATAGATGGAGAAGCATCACATAGTTCCTTAGGAAAGTATGTGATCTAACGATCTTCCTAGACTGGGGTGCCTCGAGGGGGATAGGGAAACCTAAGAGCTCCCTTGACCTGTTTATGGGTGCCTATGTCTGTGGAAATACTCAAGAATCCTCTTATGAGTTGTCACGAGGTATTCACTATTTTTTTCCTTTGGTTGCTATGAGGTCACACAATGATGGTTTAAGTCACTGGAAACCTGCAATAAAGAAATGACCTACAAAACCCTTAAACAGACATCAAATCCTAAAAACAAAATATGTAGAATGAAGGGTTGTACTATCCTCAGCTATGAGAATGGTGAAATTATTACTGAGTGTTGCACCACATCTCAAACTCATTTTAGTTTTGTGTGTGTGTGTGTGTGGAATTGTTCCCTAGGTGGTTGTTATGCATTTCACACTTGATAACAAGTAAAGTAGCTAGATGTAAATAAATGTAATAGATGTGTGCATGGAATATAATGAATTTCCCTCCTATGAAGTGTATGTGAAATGACCAAACCTTGTGTCCCTTTGATGGTGCTAGAACGATGCAATGGAGGTCTTATATGCTTGATGGATGTAACCTTAGGTGATGATACTTAATACTTGATGCTTGGCCACTTATTATGATCAAATAAATTTTATATTTATATGACTACATTGCTTCAATTTTTTAAATAACCCTGAAAAGGCTGACTATCAAAAAGATAAGATGTAGAAATTTCTAGAAAGCTCCCAAAATAAGTGATCAAAGTATAATGAGGTCATCAGCACCCAGAGAGGACACGGGCGCCTAGCATTGGCATCTTGGTTGGGTGTTTATGTCCATGATGATAAATGTTTAGGTATAGAAAGGAAGACTACGAAAGTAAGGGTGCAATACTAAAAGTGGAAACCAAAATAAAAGAAAGGTGGCCAAAGAAATGGGTTAGTTATTACTTTCCTTACTTAGAAATCATATGAATAGTATTATGTAATCATGACTAAATAATTACCCAAAGTGAGTTATTTTGTGTCTACATATTTGATCAATACATGCAACATTTTTTCTTCTTCTACATACCATCCTTCCCATAATCGATCCACTGTTGCAAAAAAAGTTATATGTATAATGAGGCTTAAAATTATCTTGATTGTCTATGCCTATAATTATTCCACATGCAAACATCGCTTCCAATAAGTATCGATAAACACCTTTGTTTCTAACTAATAATGTCTCAAATATACAAACATCTTGATCCATTAATCATATTGATCGCCATAAATATTACACAATGGTTATCTTCATTATCAATCCATCCATAACTTTTGGAGTCCTCACTATTTTGCTACTCTCATCACCGACATTGTTTATAAACAGATTCTCTCCTGTGAGTCCATTTGTTTGGTAGAGAAAACACTAGAAGAAATAAGGATGCAAGAGGAGAAGTGAGATGGTTATGAGGGAGTAGTATATGTGGACCAAATATTCTTCCATGATCCAAATGGCTATATTTTTCCACGATCAAAATGGTTACACTCAAATATAAGTCTAATTTTAAGTTAATTTTTGTCCATTCAAGATTTATTTGATCTATATTTTTATGGTTATTACACAATATTTTTTGTAACATAGTGAAATCTAGTTTTTCTGTGATTTGTAGAAAAATGTGTTGAAGGTGTTGTAGATGTGTGTTTCTACACATGCCTATTAGACACACAAAAGGACTGAAAGCCTATTTTCCTTGGCATCATGAATATATTTATGTAGTTAAACCACATTATTATTTAGACGTACCTCAAAAATTTACGTTTTTAGATCTACCTAGAAGAAAAGTATTATATTTTGTTAATATGTATGATAATTTCATACATGCAATAATCACTCTTGTTATAATGAGTTTTGTATCTATGTATTATGGAGTTCGTATACTTCAAATCTTAAGCAGTCGTAAACATGTGTGCGAGAAACAAAAGATTCGAATCAACTCTCTCACATCTATGTAGTTAAAATAATTACGCCAAAAGCTGTTCTTTATAATTGGAAATCCCACCAGGTCTCTGATAGGCCTAGGCAGATCGACATCCAAAAGTGTAACTACTTCAATATCATGCACGTTAACACTTTTGAATGGGGATTTGTGATATTTTGTGGGTTCAATATTTATGCCGACATATGAATCTTTAATAATCCTCGCCTGCTTCCCTCTCACTGAAATTTTGAAGCTTGTGTGGCGCCAGGTTTGGTATCTCCGTCAACTGACAAAATGTATGCTTGTGGAAATGATCCAAAAAATTTCCATGTGGAAGGCATAAGACATAATCTTAGTAGATTTCATTTGTCTAGGGGTCCGTACTAGATGTATCTTGCTCATTGATCCAACATTATTTAACCATGGTTAAGATTTGGGTTAGGTTATGGCTTGGATTTCACTGAACTCCTAACACAATTTATTAGCTGATTGGACCATGTTATATTTTGTTGTTTCTAGAGTTAGATGGTCTATTACTTTAAAATTGTATTTAAAGAATGTTTAGGTAATGTAAATTTCTTTTAATGTTGTTATGTTTATTTGCAAGTGTACCTAAAATATCTATCCCAAGTGACATCGCATGGAAGTAAGGACACTCCATGTTTAGAGATAAAGAGAGGGTATTTATTAGCAATTATTGTTTCGTAATTTTTCTTTATTTTAAATATTTTATGTGTGGTTGAGGGAATATACGATTATTTCAAAAGGCGCATTGTAGTATGTATGAAATTCAATTTTTTATTTTGATTTTTATTTTAGATCCATAACCAATATTTAATTGAATACAATATAATATCCTACATAATTTGAACCATATTGAATACGTTTGAGAAAAATATTATTCTTTTTTATCTTGTCACATATTAAATGCCAAAATTACGAATGTCATAAATATAAACGCATACTCTTATTACGATGAATATCTCTAGGATCTTTTGTGTCCATCAAGAAATGAGTAATGATACTTTGTTCAATAGGAAATGGCGGGCCCTCACGTGAAACTGTTAAAAATGTTGCGGTTTATATTTTTAATATCAGTGGAGGGACTATCGAAAGGGGTTACAACACCTCCTTGAAGCTGATAAATGATAGTATTGCTATTAACGCATTGTCTTTCTACCTTGATGAGGGGAACACTTTTGCATGGATATCATATGCTCTTCTCTGTCACCGATCTGGGGACCTTGGATATACCCAAAAAGGTATTTTTTTTGTTGTAGGGGGAAAAATGCTTAGTTTGAGTTATATTATTAAATTTTTGTTGTGGAATATAGATTGTGCATTCTTCGTGGTTGGATGATGTATGTACCCTACCATTATGGGGCCTGATGAAAAACTATGAGAAATAAATTAATCATTCCAGATATAAATTTAATATATATACCTTAGAGCTTATATATCATTTCTTTTTCATTTAATTATATTTGTAAATGTTTCTTATTCAATTTGTAATTCTGAATTTATATGTAACCATTACAACATCACCGTTATTCATCTATTTTTGCCATGTGCATTAGCCATGCCATGAGATCTAAAAAAAGCTATTAATCGTTTCCATCCACATTCTCATTCGTATCAACTTCCACATACAATTGAAATCCTCATTGTCAACATCCTCATCCATATCAACATCCACATCATTATCAAGTTCCATGCTTAACCTTCAACAACTAGAGATCATTCCTTGACATGTGTATAAATTGATGCAAATTGGATCAAGGTTTTACGAGAGTAGGATCCATTCCAAGTGACGAAACATGGAAGAAGGGACATGTCATGCCTAGACATAAAGCCAAGGCATTTAACAAATATTGTTGTATTGTAAAATTGTTTTATTTAAAATATTTTATGTGAGTGATTGAGGTAATATATGAGTTTTTAAATATATGCAACCTAATATGGATGAAATTTGATTTTTTATTTTTATTTTAGACACATAACCAATCTCTAATTGAATAAAATATAATATTTTACATACTTTTAAGCATATTCATTATGTTCGGGAAAAAGGTTTTTCATTTTTTTCTCATCACATACTTAATGTCAAAGTTACAAATGTAATAAAGATACATGCATACACTTATTATGCCGAATATCTCTAGGATACTTTGTGACCATCAAGAAATAAATAATTGTGGTTTGTTTAGTAACTACCAAAAATGTTACAACTTGGATTTTTAATATCAGCAGAGGTACTATCGCCAAAGATTACACCACCTCCTTAAATATGGGAAATGACAGTATTATTTTTAAGTCATCATATTTATTCCTTGATGAGGAGAACACTTTCACAATGATATCCCATGCTCCTCTCCTTCTCTAATTTAGGGACCCTTTGTGCACCAAAATTAGGGAGTTTATTTTTTTAGGGTGAAAAGTACTTAGTGTGGGTTTTATTATTAATGTTTTGTTGCAGATCATTGATTGCACATTCTTCATGGTTGGGTATTGAATGTGCCTTACCCTTGTGAGTTATAATGAAAAACTATGAGAAATAAATTTATCATTCCATATCTACATTGAATATATATAAATCAGAGTGTATATATCATTTCCTTTCCATTTAGTTAGATTTGTAAATGTTTCTTATTCTCTTTGTAATTCAAAATTTATATGAAACCATTAAAATCCCATTGTTAGTCATATATTTTTTCCATGTACCATTAGGCACTCGATCATTGCCAATAACAGCAGAAAATGAAAAATATGAGCAAAAACATATCAATAAATAATAAATGAAGCTCGTCGAGTTGACTTTTATAAAATACACTCATTTAATGTTGAAATTACGAATGTAATAAAGATATTTAATGTTGAAATTACAAATGTAAAAAAGATACATTCATATGCTTATTACACTAAATCTCTCTAGGATACTTTGGGACCATCAAGAAAGAAGTTATGGTGGTTTGCTCATTAGGAAATGATGGGCCCTCATCTGAAACTACCACAAGCGTCATGGTTTGGATTTTTAATAATAGCAAAGGCACTATTGACATGGATTACACCACCAATTTGCAGATGGGAAATGATACTATTTTTTTTAATTCCTTGTCTTTCCTCCTTGACAAGGGGAAAACTTTCACAAGGATATCCCATGCTACAATACTTCACTAATTCAAGGACCCTGTGTGCACCAAAATGAGGTACTTTTTTTATTGCGAGGTGAAAATATCTTAGTGTAAGTTGTATTATTAATATTATATTGTGGAACATTGATTTCTCATTCTCCATGGTTGGCTATTAAATGTTCCTTACAACTATGAGTTCTGATGACAAACTTTGAGATAACTCAGATCTTATATATCATTTCCTTTCGATTTTATTAGGTTTGTAAATGTTGTTTATTCACTTTGTAATTGCAAATTAATATGAAACCATTAAAATCATTGGTTGAGGGATGTGTGGGACATGGGTTTCCATCCAAGTTACCTTGAAATCAAATTAAAGCACATAATAAACTAGTGAAGGTAGGTAGTAGCATGGGGCAATGCTCCCCAATAATGAAGCACCACCAACAAAAATTCAAATTGTAAGATGATACCACTAATGGAGTAACAACCAATGATTCAAAAAAATTCTAATTATGATGTGGTATTGTTGGAGCATAACATTAATGAACAACCCTGAGTTGATTTTGTTGGTGAAACTAAGGAAGCAGGTCCCCTTATAAAGCACGAAAAATAGTAAGGTAATGTTGGTGATTACTAAATGTTTGGGGAAGGTGGACTTCTCTTTTGAGGGTGACGAAAGATGGTGTAAATTCAAAAATAAAACACCACATATTGTTTGTCACCCCGTCGTGACTAGGAGTCATGGATCTAAGATGAAACTCTATACACCCTTTTGGTACATGTTCCTTTTATATTTAGTTTTAGGTCGCCCATGAACTGGTCGTTCATGATGTTCTGAATATTGTTTCTTGAAATCCTCGTTTATATATCTCAATCAGTGATCCATGTTGTAATAGGTAAGGGACCCTACCAAAACCCTCATTTTACCCTAATATCAAAAAACATTGACATCATTAAATTCCCAGTATTAGTCATCTATTTTTTCAATGTACCATGAGACATGCCATCATTACAAATAATAGCATAAAACAAAAATAATGAGCATACATTTTTCATGAATAGGATATGAAGCTCATCAAATTATCTTCAATAAGACCCACATCCAACAGATTTAGTTGTTTAGGTATGGATTTAGTTGTTTCGTTGGAATTGATTTTTTAGATTTATTGGAATTAAATCTAGATATTTGCTTTTACATTTTTTAACACATTTGAACTCTAATTTAATATGAATATTATTAATAGATTTCATATTTGGTAAATAATTATTCCATTAATATAATTTACAAGACATGAACTGACTAAACATAGACTAAACACATTAGATCTTAAATTAAAAAAAAAGTAACCTCTTTCAACTTGTACATTACATAAAACACTTTGATGGTTTTATTAGTTCAAATCTCTCTTTCGAATGGAAAATAAAATCCACCTTTATTTTATTTGGCCAAATACTTGAAAGACTTGAGTATTAATGAATTTTTTTGCTTTAATTTTCTCGTGTGCTTGATCGATCTTGAAAATGAAAAATGTAGTTTTTTGGAGTATTCTCATTTTTTAATTTTGGTCCCTTTAAACAAAAATTTCATTCATGTTAATAATACAAGTGAGATACAGATGATATAGTGGAGCACATATCAAATATTGTTTAGGTAAGAAAAATTTAAGTTGGGGAATGTGTGTGGGACATGTACGTATTTTATTCCCACATTTTTACTAATACATAACCTATTCCCCTAAATGTACTCAAGCTTGAAAACGAAAATGAAATTTTATTGGGTTCTCCTCATTTTAAAATTTTCGTCCCTTTACATGCAAATTGCATTAATGTGCATGATGTAAGAGATATCAATAAAAGAATTGAAACACATAATATTTATTATTTAGAGGGAACAATTTAACATGTGGAATAATCATGGGGCATGAATGTCTTCAATTACCACATTTATTAAACCTTTGATCTATGTCTTTGTATTTCTTGAACATTACTTTTATGTGTTCTTTCTACCTGATCCCAGGGATGTAATCTCAGTTGTTGGGTTCCCATCTTAGCCCATCTCTCAAGAAAGAAACTAAATTTCCAAAATCACATCCCATTTCCCTTCATGCTTACAAGTTTTTCTTCACCTACATCATTCAAATCTACAAAAACTATGTGCTGCATGGCTAGAGGCTAACTGTATTTATTTTCATGATAGTTATCCAAAAACCCTAATCATAATTCTATATGAAACCTCAGCCCTAGGGTTTTAGGTCTAATCGACATATCCTTGTCTCTAAAGTATCCATTAAAACTAAAAAGGGAGTAATTCTAGCTATCATGTTGCAATCTTAGTAGACCTCCCTCCAAGTTACAAGCATCATCTTGGCCACAAGCACATTGCATCAACCTTCACTTTTCCTATTGTACTTCACCTCACATTTAATTTTTTTATAATCACCCAATAAATTCAGTAATTGCAAATTCAAACAAGTATTCACATCGGCAAAATTTTTCATCCATTATTTTCTTTTTGCGATATCTCTCTCTACAATTTCATCTATGTTATCCTTGGCATGAGTTTTCTCCTTATTTCAATTGAATTACACATTGTGCTCTTCATATAGAGTTTATTTTCACATTGGCTTTATGATTCCCGTTTCCTTTCCCATGCACTTCTCCACCCTCGAGCACCATTTTCTACACCCATATTCCTTTCCCATTGTTCCTCTCCATCTAGTTTCGCTTCTTCACTATATCCCTTTCGGCATTCACATCATACATTTTACATACAATTTCTAGATTTTAGATGTAGTTGCAAGTGTCCTAGTTGCATTCCATGAGAACATATTTCTTCAAGTCTTTATCAAATATTTTATGTGCCTTCTGTATGCTTCAATATTTTTCATACATATCTACCAGAGTGGCTGCAACATTCATTTGAAAATTTTCCTCTATCCTTTATGGTTTGATTGATGTCCATACACTGTTCAAAATATCCCATTTTGGCACAAGAAGGTAGGATACTAGCAAAGTTTTTTTAATTTATATTTAAACCTACTAATCACATTTTATTAAAAGTTTCTAAATCCTTTTTAATGAATCTATTTTTTGCATAGCTTGTAATAAATTATATCCATGATAAGACATCTCTTTGAGGAATTCTTCCTAATAGTTAATGTGATTTTTCTATGCTTCCACATTTTGCATATATGTCTACTATGAAAGTTGGAACTATAACACCTGGAAAAAATCCTCTCTCCTTTATAATTTTAAGGATATCCATACCTTGTTCCAAATCTTCAATTTTTACATAAGTTGGAAGTACACTGAAAAATTTCGATTGACAATAGAGACCTATTTGTTACATAAAATAAAAGCATAAAAAATAGAGGAATATGCTATTGCCAATATCAATATTTTGTATACCATCACCTATTTGGAAATCATAACTTGGCATTATTGAATTATAAGTTTAGAGTGTATGAAACAATGTTGAAATCATGATGAAATATGTAATGGTACATGTTAACAAACCAGATGTATTGAATGTAATAAATTGAGAAGTATAGATTAATGTATGGTATATTTGATAATGTTTTTGCTTACACTAAAGAATGATACATCAATTGTTTAATGTTACAGTTCCATTTAGTTCAATATGGTATGTAAATATCGATATTCAATATACTATTGTATATTTTTAGGTGCAGTTATAAGATTTGGATTAAAAATCCCATTGTTGAAGAGATGTTAATTATTATTACCTTTCCATTGACAATTACATGACCAAATTGAAATAAAAATTAGCGTTGGTTCTCTCACATGACATAGTTTATTGTATTTGAGTCATACAAAAATAAATATGGGTTTGTTCTTCATTTCATGATTTACATTAGACATTGTATACATGGAATATATCATGTATTTTTGAAGCACAAGCAAAATTATGAGTTTTCAAATTAGTGAATAAGTGTTCTTTGTATCTTCAAAAATTAGTAAGAATGAGTAATCAAATTACTAGGGAAGTTGTAACAATAACATCTAACAAAATTCATCTATCGTTTATATGCTTTTATGCATGTACGTACCCTATTCCAAAGCTCCCATTTTAGTATAGGAAGGTAGGATGACAACAAAGGTTGTGGATTTTTTCTTTCAATCTTCCAATTGATATTTATTGAAAATTTTTAAAAGCCTTTTCGACAAATATTTTTTTTGCATGGTGTGGAATCAATGTTGTCAACATGGACACATCTCTTTGAGACATTCTCTCAAATAGTTTACTTGCCTTGTCTATACTTCCACATTTTTCATGCATGTCTACCCAGGAAGTTGTAACCACAACAACTAACAAAATTAGTCTATCCTTTATGCTTTTATGCATGTCCATATCGAATTCCAAAGCTCCCATTTTAGCACAGGAAAGTAGAATTATAGAAAAGTTTTTGAAATTTGGATTTAAATCTGCCAATTAAATTTTATCAAAACTTTCTAAATCCTTTTTATTAAAGAGATTTGTGAATATCCGGTAATGAATGATTTCCACGTAAACGCATCTATTTGAGGAATTATGTTAAACATTTAATTTTTCCACATTTTTATGCATGTCTACTAGGGCAGTTGCAACCAGAACATTTGACAAAATTCTTCTATCATTTATGCGTTTTTGGAATTCCATACCCTTTTCCAAAGCTCCCATTTTTGCACATACATGTATGATGTTGGAAAAAGGTTGTGAAATTTAGATTTACATATATGAATTGAATTTTCTTTACACTTTTAAAACTATTTTTAAAAAAATCATTTTACAAATAGATTGCAATCAATGTTGTCCATGAGAACACATCTATTTTAGATATTATGTCAAACATTTCACTTTCCTTGTCTATGCTTCCCCATTTTGCATGCATGTCTACCAGGGAAGTTCAACCACAACATCTAAAAAAAACTATATATTGTTTATCATTTTATGGATATATATACATTGTTCCGAAGCCCCCACTTTGGCACATGAAGGTGGGATGTTGAAAAAGCTTGTAAAAGTTTTCTTTAAATCTTCCAATTGTATTTGTTGGAAAATCTTATAGGTATCTAAGTTGGCAAAAATTGGAAACAAAATTTGATAAAGCAAATAAAGATAAGTCTAACCTTTCCAAATGAAACATTTTGCTAAAAATTTGGGGCAAGAAAGTCAATTTATCAAAATTCGCAAAACCTTAAAAACTTAGAGAATGAAGGTGGCCAAAGTTATCTAGAATCTGGTCTATGTTGTTTATTTTAATTTTTTTGTTGTTAGTTCGTCTCTGTCAAACTGTTTAGGCTTTTAATTCTATTTTTTGTTTGAAATCATAGGGACCGGATGTTGTACTTTATGTTTCTTGTCAAATTTATTGAAAGTTTGTTTCCCATTTAATGGAATTTAGAAATCCTGAAAACGTTTGGTAAATTACTGATTTTACAAACTTATTTATTGATGAAAACGTAAAGTAATCATTATTCTTATAACAATTTCACATAGTTCCCTTGTTAAGAAATGTATGCTAATGTGTATGGATTTCAAAACAGTGACAAGCTTTACATGGAGTCATCTCTCCTTTGGCCATCAAGCCCCCTGAAGATAACAACTACTTCATGGGATGATGAAGAATTTTCAAATCAGTATTCTCTTTTTGAGTAGATGTAAGACTTATTGTTAATGTAATTTGTATGCATTTACTTGACTTGAATTTCCAAATATCTATTAAATTTTAGTAATAAAAACATAGTCATATAAAATATTGAATCCTCTATACATGTTGAATCCTTCCATATTTTCAGGTATTAAATAAAAACATTGACAATAATACACCATTACTAATAACTTTTGCACTTTGTTGACATTCTAGTGACTTGCTTCAATTGCTACAACTAATGGTTTACATCGATCCTTGACATCAACGGGTATATATGTGTTCAGGACATACATCCTTCTCAAGATTCTCCGGTAAGAAAAATTCGACGCTCTTTTATGTGGAGATTCCTACATTTGAATAATCTATTACTGGAAATCTTTCTTTGTCACAATCAAGTGCTCCTGAGAGTGATGTATTGTAATCTGCAAGAAATTGTCAAAAATTCTTATATAATGATATAATTGCCAAACAAAAAACTTATGTTCCTATAAATATTTTGTGTTTGTTAAATTTCCCCAACTGTTAACTGTTTATTATTCCCACATAAACATGATACTATTCTAAATTCAATTTTAAATAAAGAACTTGTGTATTATATGTCCTAGATCGATATTGTATTTAGAATTGAGGATGATATTTTTTAGATTAATAGGTAGCCTCTTGGAGAGGGGGCCCTTTGAGCCACCTCGTAGTATCCTAGCATTCAGTCTCATCCTCTATAATTAGTCTAGTAGAGGGAGTTGTGAAATCATTTTTTAGTATTGTAAACATTCTGAACTGAGATTGAGGAATCTTATACAAATATTTAAGTTATTTCCATTCCATACACTTCCAAAATATTTACAATTCATGAAATATTTTAATACATTTTTCAAACCAAAGGAGGGCAGAGAAGCCTCTTGTCAAAGAAAAGGCGTTGTCATTATATTTCAGATTTAACAAAATTGATTTTTAGGATTGGAACCTAGTGTCAAAGGAAGAGAACATAGGCCGCCCAACTGCCAAGTATTTCACTTATTCCCATGCCTTCAAAATTGATTGAAGAATAAAGGACCCACAACCATTTTTTTTTAAAAGGCAAAAAAATAAATAAAATTTTAGGGATTTTAAAGGAATTGAACCTTGGAAAGTTCATGTAAGATTCAATATTACTTGTAGGATCTGAAGAGTTAAGAGATATGGAAAGGAATTCATTTGGTTGAATTACAAATTAGGGGAATTCTTGTTTCTCCTTGTGGTTCATTTATTCTTCATTCAATTTGGAAGGCCTGGGAACAAGTGAAGCACATGGCGGTTGGGAACCCTATCTTCTCTTCCTTTGACACTAGATAATCCTACAAATAAATTTCATCCAATGTAAAATATAATGACAAGATTCTTTCCTTGAAACTAAGTTTCTTTGCCCTTATTTCGTTTGAGGTACCTTGACAAGCAGCTACTTTTCCTTCTTTTTCAATGGATGTCCCAAGAAGTAAAAATTGGTGTTAGAGGTGAATGTTCAAATAAGCACTAAACTTTTCCTTATGTCTTTATTAATGTATGAGAAATACAATATTTTCCTTTTTTTTGTTATAATTATACGAGAAACACTAGAGTTGTATTTTTTTTCAATATATGGAAAATACCATATTCATGTAGTAATGAGTCATGAATTTGTAATGTCAATCAGTATTTGGACAGGAGGAAGTGTGGATATGAAATTAAGACCTATATATATTTCCTAAGTAGATTCAATACGGCAGGATAACATACCACAGTACTAGTATGGTACGTATACAATATGGATACATCTGTGAAATGTGTTAAGTAGCAGCCAATGTATGGACACAACTTGCCGGGTAAGGATGGGTACATTTGGAACTGTACCCAAGCGCTCCTAGCCATACCATGGCCACTCTCAGGCACATTTCTAGGACTATTTCTTGTAAAATATATTGCCCCGCCCTTCTAAATTTTTTTATATAACATGGATTATACACACACACAAATATTGTGAATTTTTTTTGTACTTTTCATTTGGGTAGGATGAATTATTTTTCAGCTCCAAGGTTCGTTTGTGTACTGTAGCAAAAATAAAGATGTTTTAGAGAAGTCAAGTGGTTAAAAGAAATGCTAACAATAGTGATTTGGATAAGTCATATTAAATGTCCTTGGAAATACATTCATATGTTTTGAAATTTAAGATGACTTTTGCAAAGCACTACTGCTAGAGTTTAACATTTAGCTTCCCCACTTGACAGCTCTGAAATACCCTGATTTTTGCTACAATACACAAAATACCCTGCAGATCACTTTAGATGACAAATAATTCAACATGACAAGAAGCAATAATACATCCGACCCTAATTACAAGTGTGAACATTGGTCATGGTGAATTATTTTTCAGCTAAAGTTCTAAGTCACAGTGTTTGAGAGATGTCAATTGGGTAAAGTAAATGCTAAATGCTAGTGGAAGTGCTTTGCATAATTCATCTTAAATGTGAAAATATAGGAATATATTTCCAAGGATGACGATGTTAAATTGCATGTGAGTTAAAACCTAGAAGAAAATTACCAACTCTTAGTCATCTTTGATGTAATGTTAAATAAATAATGAAACATTTTAATGATATTATTGACACATTAAAATGCATTATGGTATTTCTTGGAGTGTTGGATTAATCATATTATCAGTTTTTTGTGTTTATTTATCTTATTTTGCTACATATGTGGTTAATTGTTATTTATTAGGCAGGAATTTATATATTTTTTAGTTTTTTGTTTGAATGTATCCAACTTTCAATAAAAATTACTACTAAAAGTAAATATGGGTTAATTTGTTTAGTGCCCACTTCCCTTCAACACCTTTTTGCTATTGATTTTTATACTGTCAACTATACTTATGGATATTATTGTATCTTTCGATTTAGCATGATATTAGATGTTAGAGATTTGGACTGTTGTTCATTTTGATTCATATATTATGTGTGTGGACTTCTAGAGACATTTGGATATTGAGGATGATATGATATTGACATGATTATATATATATATATATATGACATGTGATATTTTCATCACACTGAGTAAGATTTGATAATTGAACTAATGTTGTGATCATTTTGACATGGATGAAATGCAGAATAGAAATGTTGCTAGAAATTATAAATGATATCATATTTTCCTACATGATATTTGATTCTCATATATATGATTGTGGATTTATATTGTATATTTTATCCTAGATGTTTTTTATGCAGCCACGGGGCCAAAGGAGGTGTTATGTTTTTTGTAGGTAAACATGTCACAACAAACATCGGGGGGATTAGAGACCAACTACATTGGAATTCTAGATGAATTCAACAAGGGTCACCATGGCAACATGTGTTTGTGTGTGTTTAAATTATTGTTGTTAGGGGGAAATTGTGACCAAGGGGTTATGTGTTGTCTTTTATTTAGTTCCTTTGATTTAATGTTGTATGCAATTTATAGTGATTTAATTTCCTTGTTTTAATTATTTAGAAAATGATATATTCTTCCCCTTTATCTTAATGAGTTTTTGTGTCCTATTTAAGTTAATTAATCTTGTCGTTAACTAATTATGGAAGTGACAAAGAATCTTCATTTATTAGAGTAGATGGCTATTGGGTTTTGGGTTGTAAGATTGAGTGTTTGTGATCTTGATTGTTGTACACTCCACCTCTCCTTTGAAATTCGGATTTGTCTTTAAGGGCAAATTTTGGAGGCTTGTGGGACAAGTTAAACTTGTCCCACAACTCTTAAATTGCTATAACAACCCTACCTATGGGTTGGGGGGGTCAAAATTAGGTCCCATTATATGTTTTGGGAAGAAAAATTATAAGTTTTTATTGCACCTTCTTTCTTGTAATTAAAGTTTGTCCTTAAGGGGTGTTGACTTTGATTGTGTGTGTAAGTAACTTGTCATTTCTCTCACCCACTTATTAATTGTGCTTTGGAGTTTGAGGTTTGACTTGTGAGGTGGAGTTGAAGATGAGTGATGTGGCATCCTACATGGATCAACCTCACCCTCCTCTCTCCCTTTTCTATTTATTCAAGTTCTTTTGCTTGTTTGGGGGTTTTACTTCATTTCTTTGTGATCTTGCATTTTTTGGAGTTAAGAGGATTTCAGAATGCTTGTAGATTTGTTGGAGCTTTTTGTGATTGTTTGGTCTTGGAAAATATTTTTGTGAAACTCTTGGATCAAGATCTACCATGGAAAGGTAGCAGTTATACTCTTGTAAAATAGTTTTCCCTTTATATTGTGTATATGTGCATGTTTTTGAGTGTTTTGGTATGCTTTTTGTATGCTTTGGTAGATTTCCTAAGTGTGGTGTAGGAGGGGACTATGGGGATATTACATGTGGGGAGGCATAAGATTTCATTTCATGTTGGAAGGAGTTAGGATGGGTGCCCCATCTTGGACAAGAAATTGCTTGCATTTCTTACTTGGTCTATTTTATGAGGGAACCATAAGATGTTTGTAGGGAGGCATAAGAGAATGTGGGAGGCATAAGAGGTACTTGAAGGAGGAATAAGAGTGTGTAGGGGTTGAGATGTTTACTAGAAGGCTTTTATGTGGGAATCCATTTCCCATTGGGAGGCCCAAGTGACCTCCTCATAGATCTCACTCCTTTGGCTTTTGCATGTTTAAGCCTTGTGTATTTTGTTGATTTCCTTCTTGTGATTGTAGTTGTATTGGTTGGATTTTTGTATGGTTGATGAATCTTGTATTGTGATGTGGAAGCTTGTTTTTTTTCCACGAGTGGAATCCATTTTTCATTGCAATGTGGTTGGGGATCGGGGACCAATAAGGAGGTTGGATTCTCCTCTTTATTGGAATTCTTGGCTGGGTGGAGAGTGTTTCCTCTCACCCTTTTTGTTGTGATCAAATGGTAAATGGTGGATCTATCTTATTGTTGATGAGAAGACAGAGCTTGGTTGAAGAGTTGATTTTGGAGCTATACTTGAAGACAAGCTTTATTTGATTTTAGCCTTCATTATTGTATAATTTTCCCACTTTAAGTGGAAGACATTATATTGATATTTGTGAGGAAAAGTTGAATTGATTATTGGTTTTCAAGGTTGTGTTGTATATTAAAAGGGAAGGAAAGAAATGTGTTTGAAAAGCTAGTTTGTTGAAATAGAAAATAATCTTATAAAAAGGGAATATATTATTCCATTGTAGTTGATTTATCCCCCATAAAAATGGTGTTGCTCTTGTTGTAAAATATATAATTGGAAATATTTTTGTAAACTCCGTTCTGAAAGGTTGGAAAATTTGTATCAAAAGATGTTATATTGCATTGTGTTATTTGAAAGACATGTATTGGAAAAGATAGACTATTTATACTTGTTCTTGTATTTTTGGATGGAAAAGAGCTCATATTATGATTTTCTTATATTTGGTAAATGAAGTGATCTAAGTGCTAACTATGCCTTTCTCATTTACAAATTATTAATAAATTCATTACAAGTTAGTAATGGAAATGGAATGAAACCTATATTACCACTTAAACAACACTTATCAAATTGTAAAAAAAGAAGTTTTAGTGAAAAGGTTATATACTTACTAATACTACTACCTATATTTCATTAATGCTTGGATAATGATATTAATATTGTAATTATTATTAATACTAAAATATTATTAATTTTGATGAACTCACTAAAATAAATAAAAAAAGATAAACAGTTATATACTATTAATATTGTTAAATTAATAAAAGTATCCTATTATTAATATAGTCATTAAATAATATTAGAATATTATATATATATATATATATATATATATATATATATATATATAAATATCAATATACTTATATATATAATTTATACATTCACTTGTATCATATAAAACAAAATTTATAAATGTAAAAAAACTATTAAATAAAAAGAAAACAAAAAAAAAACGGTGGTAAGGCTAAAAGCCACGGCCCACAGTTTTGTTTTAAATAGAAATGGTGGGGAGTAGGAGAGGCTCACCCCACCCTGATACTTTTTTGTTTAATATTCTTTTAATCCCCAAATAGGGGTATGCATGTACAGTGTGGACTACACTGTTCTTAAGGCTTTGGCCGCAAAACTTGATACCCATATTTCTTGCCGAACCCTCTCAAAATTTGATTTTAGACATACATACATACATACATACATACATACATACATATAAAGGAAAAAGGGCAACTAACCCTAAAGCATGCTTATGAAGGCTACCTTCTCTTTTCATTTGGTTTATTTTCTTTATTTGGTTTTGTAGGTTATTGGAGGAGGAAGAGAAGCCATTGAATGTCATTCCAAGGTTTCGGAGAGGTTTAAAAGTTTTATTTATTTTCTTATTTTGTTTACACCCTATCTTAGGGTTTCAATGTATTTATATATTTTATTTAAGTTATATTTGTTGAGTTTGCCCAAATGGGTTTGTGGGTATTTTCCCATTTTATTGACATAGCTAGGTTTGATTTATATATACCCAAATGAAAATATAAATCAAACCTAGCTATGTCAATAAAATGTGAAAATACCCACAAACGCATTTGGGAAAACTCAACAAATATAACTTAAATAAAATATATAAATACATTGAAACCTTAAGAGAGGGTGTAAACAAAATAAGAAAATAAATGAAACTTGTAAACCTCTCCAGAACCTTGGAATGGCATTCAATGGCTTCTCTTCCTCCTCCAATAACCTACAAAACCAAAGAAAGAAAATAAACCAAATGAAAAGAGAAGGTAGCCTTCATAAGCATGCTTTAGGGTTAGTTGCCCTTTTTCCTCATCAAGGGCCCAAATTGAATCTATCCAAGGGATGAGATTCATCCCTGCAAAAAGTAGGTGGAGAGTGGGTGAGTGGAAATGACTTTTTAATTTAATGTTTTAATTCAAAAATGCATAAGTTGACTTTTTAAGGGGTCAGTTTATGGAGTAAGGGAATGTTTATTCTAACCCCATATAAAATGGTTACCTTGTTTATTGTTTAAACCTTGTGGAATTAAATACCTTAGTTAATTATTTATTTTGGCCCCTTTAACCCTCTAAAATTAAATATGGAATATTCAACTATAGTAAGAATTAATTTGTTTATTTAAATAACACTTAGGGAACTCTCCATGCTTGGTCATATTAAATTCATTAAAGTTTAATGTGGGTTTAATATTTTGTTATAATGGGAAAAAAATTATTATTAAATTTTTTTTACTTAAAAACAGTAATGAGACAATTATATTTTCGAAACATGTATGCGAGCACGTTTCTGAAAAAAAAAATATTCCATAATTTTTTCAGCTAACCCTAGGGTATTCTTGGTTCTCATGTGGGTGTTTTTAGTGGGCATTGCAATTTGCATTAAAAATTTACACACTAATTAGAAATTTTAGTGATATTTAAAATCTTCTATTAAAGACTCTTAAGTTTTTTCAAGTTTGAGAATATTAATGTTTTTTTTTAATGCTTGTTGAATCTTGTATAGGTTTGGTGTTGTGGAATATTTGAAACATTCAATATGGTAGTTTTACTTAATGTTCTAAATACTTGTCTGTTTTATTTTTTGATCAAGAAGAACTTTAGATCAGAGTGGCATCAAGGAAAAAATAGGTCATTCCTCTGCAATAGGTTTTGTTATCCTTTGTTGAAGAATTTTCTTTTCTAGACGTGTACATAAGAATTTCATCATTTTCTATCTACTAGATATATAAAACTTTTATTTCATACAATATCATTCTCTTTCATGCTAGATACAATGTGTTTTTTCTTACAACATTTTTCTCATTATGCAGATTAACAACTTCAAACTAGGCTTTCATGTTGATCCGCATGAACGTGTTGCATCCACAGAGCTCGATAATAAAAAATTCATCTTCATCCTCTTCTTGTCAATGGAATCCATTGCTTTCACTATTCCAGATTGTTTACAATTTGTATCAGATATTTTATTAACACTTGATATCGGCTGGTATATGTAGGAAATACAAAACCTTCACATAAAAAAGATATAACCTTGTCAAAGGAGATGTAACATTATTGATAAAGTAGGCTTCCATTATTCAAGTGAGTGATTACAAGCCTCATATTATGAACCAATTCTTTCACTGATAAATATATCTTTGGCATTTTCATGCATTATTGTTCCTACATGCATGGAATTTTCTTACATAATGCTCAAACTATGTATGGTTAAAGTGTATAATTGTGTCCCACTTTTTTGTACTTTATGTACCTTCCGCAAAATATGTCTTGCAACAAAAACATGACCAAACACATATAAAATGACCAAACAGATATTTTGAGGAGCTTAAATATACCAAGGTGTAAGGAATTTAGAACTTGAGTTATTAAAGTTTTTATAGTATTTTTACATACTTATTTACTACTTAGGTTATAAAATACTATGTGGCCAGGCATCCGAATTAAGGTTTTGGAGCACCCTAGGTAGTACTCAAAGCATATGCCCCCCTAAGACCAGCCACCCACCTACATGTGCATGTTTTTTAAACAATTATAGTATAACTTTTAACACATTCAGTTAAATATATAAAGGCTTTTTCCTTTCCTCTTTCATAGCTCAATCTATATTTGTATATGCAATCTGTCAGCATTGGTGGTGAGATTCCTCCATTTCTGATGCTAAGATATTCTCTACAAATGCGTGTTGAACATTTCTTAAAATTCAAGTTTATACCCATTAAACAATTGTATAGTGAAAAAACCAAAAAATAATAATAACAATTTCATAAGATTAGGAAACATGTAATCACACATATTTTAAACATTGTACAATTAATATTTCACATGATTATAATTATGTGTATAAACGATGATGCAATGCATATGGAAACTCCATTAAGATGTCAATAAACATGCGAAAATGGGATTTAAATTTTTTTATGTCAGAGCAGCCTTCTATTGTATGAAACTCTATTTATAGAGGAACAGAGATTAGATAAATCAATAACCTCACTTGATTATTTCATATGCAGGAGTGAGTAAGTGAGGTAGTCAAGGAAAAATGGATACAACGAGAGTATTACCCAATATAATTTTTGAGACTAAAATTCCAAAGAAATAGCTCCTTAATGAGTATGATATCGATCGAGAAGTGGTATTATAGAAGGTGGCTCTCTTCAATTTTACATACTACTCTGTAAAAATTTTTGATGCTACTTCTGAGCTGATCAGAAACAAAGTATATCTGCAACTTGTGAGTAGTGACCACGTTGTTCTGGGTAACCTTGATTTCAATATGATGTGCATAGCACTGAAATATAGTTTTTTATGTTATGTAATATGGGAGTTCTCAGTGAGTAGATCTTCATGATTTCATTTGATCTCAATCAAAAATCTATTCAAACTTCAATTTACTTACAAACTTACACTTAACAGTCACCATTTCTTAGTTTATGAATAATTTATAGCTTAAATTGTTGACTGTTATTCGATTTGCATGTGGCACGCGACATAAACCAAACTTTTTTTTCCTTTAATTAAGTTGAATTTAATTTAAATTACAAATGTTTTGTATATATGTGAGTGGTACTAGCAGTTAAATGGGATAGCTGAATGCCCCGAAACCATAGAAATCTGACCTACAAAAAGCAATTATGGCACCCCTCCTCGCTATGCACCCTTTACAACTGCCTAGTTTGCCTAGGGTATAAAATGCCTCTGTATGTGGCCACCAAGAGGGACATATCTCCATCAAAAAATCATCCAGCTGTGTATATCATTCTCTTAAGTTAAATTGAAAAAATAAAAATGTGCATCATTGGTACTATTGTCAATATAACATAATTTCTTCATCTTGTCAATTCATATTTTTAATTTAGAGTGATATTCATTACTTATAAGTTTTTAATCTGCTATTGTCACATTTTATTTCCTTCACCTATATTGGCATGTCCATTGCACCTTCAGGTGCAATTTATAGTTAGAAATAATTAGTTAAATAGTCTATGGCAACACGTTTGGAGGAGGTGGTCAGTGTAATTCTAATAGAATAAATAGGTGTATCATTCTATGTTAAGGGTTAACGACATTTAGGCACTCATTTGTATTCTCTACTTTTCATATTAATAAAATATTTAGTGGATCCATTTGTGAGCACAAAAATTCAACTCAAATTATTTTTTTATAATATTGATCACTAACTTACTCTGGTGCTATTGAATATATATATATCCATTAATTTCACTAGAATAAACTTAGTTATTTATTATATTTGAAATTCATTATTTAATTCTTTAAATTTGTGTTGTCTCTAGAGAGATAAATTAAAATTCATATTGTCTCTAAAGAGTCAAAATGAAAAATTTGTATTGTCTTTAGAGAGATAAATATGATATTGTCTCTAGAGTGACAAAAATGATATTGTCTCTCAAGAGAAAAAATATACATTAATCTATATTTTCTATAGAGAGACAATAATAGAGACACCAGCTTTGAGACAAAATTTGAGGACAATATGTAACACCCACAAAAAACGACGTTCTAGGAACATGCTTCAACCTAATACTTAACCCAAAAATTGTAAATAATTTTTTTTGTTTACGTTATAGGAATGTTACAAGGGTGCTTGACCCTTAGCATTCATTAACTTAACTTACACCACTAAAATTTAAGGTCGACTATTCAATTATTTAATAGGAAGGTACCAAGGATTAATTTACTTAAATAAATATTTTATTGTGTTTAATAATGTTCAATCCTAGAAAAGATTAACTTTATGTTAAGTAATAAATTCATTCTCTTTTTAACTTAGAGTCCTTTTATTAAATTCCTACAACATATGAAGGATCAATAAAGAACTTACACCCCTAGGCAATTAAATGGCCCCACTCACTCATCTACACATGTCCTTAAGGATTTTAAAATAAGTATTAAAATACATTTCTACCTAACAAAAGTAAGGTGAATCCTCTACCCTTAGATCAAATCCATCTTCGGCACTAGATCCTAGGGTTCCAAACATAGCCCTAAAATCCTTATGAATTTTATTAAATCATTTCTTTTATTCTAATCTCCTCATTTGTTCTATTTCTTTTTGTTAAAAATTTACAGGTTGGAGAGGAGGAAGCCATGGGAGCAAGAGAGGAAATAACTATGGAGGATTCTACATGGAGATCTAGTTAAGATTAACTTAGATATAGTTTTATTAATGTAATATATTTCATTCAAGCATTGGGATGGATTTCCTCCACCAATCTATTTTTGTTTCTATATTAAGTGTATTTGGTTTTTCCAATTTGGGGCAAACCCTACCCCCATTGTTATAAATGAAAAGAATGTTTTAATTTAACGATTTGCATGTTTTTATTGCTAAAGTCCAAGAAATTACCCCTTATTTACATGCTGATAGTCAATAGCTAAATTTTACTTCTTAAAAATTATTAAAAACCAGTTAAATTTTTCGCAAAGGTGCGGATCCACGGAGTTCTATCATGGAGTGACAGAGCCGCCACCTAGAGCAGACCCACAGTCCATGGCCCATTGCCTTGCCTGGGTGACAAACCACGGATCGTAATCATATTGAATGATGGTTTTGATACCACCACCTTATCCTGAGTGGCGGTTACGAGACCGCTGCTCTGCACAGGGTGGCAGTCTTGTTGCAGAAAAATAGAACCTTAAATCAAGAAATTTTTACAAAAAGTAAATGTTGCTAAAAGGTACTAGATTGCATTCTGAGCTTAATTTTGAACATATAGAGTTTCTAGTTTTGTGATTTCATTTCTATTGTTGTCTTCTTAGTTAAAATTTATTCATTTAAACATTTTTCCATTCCAAAATAGTATACAACTACAAGGTCTATTCTATCTTGTTTAACTAAATTTTCTTCAATATCAAGAGTTAAAAAGACAATTTACCACTACTTATAACATTGTTATCACCATTTCTAAATAGAAAATTATTTCAATTTGTTGTCTCTTCCATTCAATACAAATTATAGTTTCAAATTTACTACAATAACTTTATTTTTCATTCAAGTTTACTATGCATGCATTTTCAACTTCTTACAACTTCTATTTTCCCTTATTTCACAATTACAATAAAACAACTTCACAATGAAAATAAAATTTATTTTCCATTGATATAGCTTAAATATTTTAACAAAAATAACTACTTTTCTCACAATACAACCAAGATTTCAACAAGGTGAATTACTTTCTTTTCTATTTGCGAAACTAACTCGAGAATACCATTCATTCTTCTTTCTATTCTTAATTGTTTCTTTCCACATGAAATACAATATCAATAATAACTTTTTGAATACAACATTCCTTTATAAGATCAACTCAATGTCCTCCACTTGAAGTGGGAAATATCATACGATAGTGAAAGTTTAAAATAGAATACAATATTACCAATTCTACCACTCTAAGTGGGAATAAAACAAAGGAATTTTCATAAGGTTTCCAACAAGGATCCAAGCTTCACAAATTCAACAAGATAGCTCCTCTAAGATTTTTTTTATTCACAACAAAATGGGGGGAGAGACAACGCTCTCCACCCAACAAAGATATCCAATGAAGAGGAGAAGTCATCCTCTCCATTGGCCCCCGAGCCCCAACCACATTACAATGGGAGATGATTTCAACTCATGGCAACAAAAAGCTTCCACAACACACACAATTATTTTATAAATTTTTTAACCACATTGAAAACAACACATGAAAAGAGAACAATAAACAGCAAAACCAAGGCTTAAAAATGAAATCCAAAGGAGCAAGACCTATGGGGAGGCCACTTATGTCTTCCAATGGGAATGGATGCCCACCTTAAAGCCTCAAATGCATATCTAAAATCCCCTACATACTCTTATGCCTCACTCAAGTACCCCTTATATCTCCCACATACTCTTATGCCTCCCCCAATCTCTTATGCCTCCCTCATAAAAGAAACAACCAAAGGAATGCAAGCATTCCTTGTACAAGGTGGGGCATCCAACCCAAACTCCCTCCATATGAAGGGTAAACTCTTATGCCTCCCTACATGAGATATTCCCATAGTATCCTTCTACTCCAAACTTAAGCAATCTACCAATACCTAATAAGCATTCCAAGGAGAACAATACTCAACACAAGCATACAAACACAAAATAAAGCATAACATAAACAAGGGAAAGCTCCTACCTTTCCATAGTAGAGCTATTGTTCCAAGAATAAGTCTCCAAGCTCCTCAAAACCAAGCAAAGATCCACAAGCTCAAACAATCCACAAGTTCTCCCAAGAATCCTCTAACACTCCAAAAATACAAGAGCACAAAATAATAAAGTAACCCCTAAACAAGTAAAATGATTTCAATAAATAGAAAAAGGTGAAAGGAGGATGATGTGGCTCCAAGTAGGATGCCACCTCATTTCCTTTCCACTCCACATCACCTTAGTCAACCTCACATTCCAATGCACAATTAATAAGTTGTTGAAGGAATGACAAGTTACTTACACACGCCATTTAAGTCCACACCCCCTAAGAACAAAATTAATTACTTTTTAAAAAGTGTAATAAACATTTCACCTTTTTATCTTCCCAAAACACCTAATAGGATCTAATTTTTACCCCCAACCCATAGGTAGGGTTGGCATAATAATTTAAGAGGTGTGGGACAAGTTTGACTTGTCCCATAAGCTTACAAATTTGGCCTCTAAGGCCAAATTCGAGTTTCCCATGAAGGGTAGAATGTACAACACTCAAGATCTCAAGCATTCAACACACAACACAAAATCAAAGAGCAATTCAAGTCTAATAAGAGAACCCCTTATGGTCACATCTTTAATTAGTTTAGGGAAAGGTTCAATTAGCTTAATCAATACACTACAACCCCTTAATATTAAAGGGGTAAAACATACATTAAAATCTAAATAATTTAAAACAAGTAAATTACATTACTAAAAGAAAAACATACTAAAATTAATAAATATAGAACTAATAATAAAAGACAACACATGACCCCTTTGGTAATAATTTTCCCCTAACCAAATAATTCTAACACCCACACAATTACATATTGCCATGGTGACCCTTGTTGACTTCACTTAGAATTCCAATGTGGTTGGTCGCCAATCCCCCTGATGTTTTTTGTGAATAATTCAACTTGCAAAACACATAAATACCCCTCTTTGGCCTCATGGCCTCATTAAAAACATCTATAATAAAATATACAATATAAATCTAAAATCATCTATATATGAATCAAATATCATCTAGGCAAATACGATATCATTTACAATTTTTAGCAACATTTCTATTCCACATTTCATCCATGTCAAAATGATCACAACATTAATTCAATTATCAAAGGTCTACTCAATATGACTAAATATATCACATGTTAGAAATATATATAAATAAACATGTCACCAGTATATCAACATCAATATCAAATGTCTCTAATGGTCCACATGCATTATACGAATTGAATCAACAACAGTCCAATATTTATAACATCTAACATCATACTAAATCAAAATCCATGATATATCCATAAGTGTAATCGACAGTATCAAAATCAATAATAAAAAAGGTGTCAAAGGGAAGTGGGCACTGCACAATATACAATTTTTTTACTCTCAATTTGAGACGTTTTGATCAAATATTGTCTCAAATCACCCCCCTTGTAGTAGTGTAATTCCTCCAAAGATAGGCTCATAATGACTATTCAAAGCTACACTATTAGGGAAGATACCTATAGTGATCGTGGATAGTAAAAAGCTTACCACCTAAACTTCTTGTAAATATAAAAATGTCCATTGCTGGAAACCACATCTTAAATCTTGCACATTGTACTCCCAACTGAATTCTTTTAGACTCCTGACCTTATAGGAGAAGCAATTCATTGATAATAGGCATCCAAGAACATATCCTCTGAATTGAAGCCTGAAAGGGCGTCATTACTATTTCACAAAAACCGTTGTTGGTTAGAAAATGAAAATTCACTAGAGTGTGCTTTTTATCAGGTAGACTTTTTAATCTCACCTTTCTTAAAGTGGCGAAGAGGGCTGCGAGAGTGCCAAATTCCATTTTTTTTTGGTAGAAAGTGGAAGCCGAGACATAAAAAACTACCTTTATCCTATAAAACAATTTGACAACCCGTTAACTCCATGGATTCCTCAGAAGGAGGAGAACATTGTGGCATAGTAGTGAATGTCGTCTCCTAAGAAGGTGAGGTGGAATCCAAAGAAGGCTTGGAGATTGCAACTCCAACATCCTTACGAAGGGTTTGTGTAACTTGCTTCTGCGGAGGTCCCATCATAGTTCATCGCAGTTGAAATAACTCTACTACGTGAATGGGAGGCCATTTAGAAAATATTCGTCTGAAGGCAAGAATTCCTAAAATACTTAAGTGAATGTAAGCGCATGCTAAAAAAAAATCCCACAAGAAGCAGTATTACAAGGACCAAACACCCAACGGTAGCAACCATTCAAAACATGAAACCCTAACAGAACATTTCTCACTTCAATAAATCTAGGATACATATTTATCTGTTTGAATGATGACATATGTAGTAACTTATATGTAGGTTTTACGACATCAAACCATAAAACTAGTTGGGCATTATCCAATACATCAAAACTACAATTTGAATATATACGACTTGGGAAATATTTAGTAGTATTTTTCCTAACTATATGTAATACAGCTTGCGTTGTGGGAGGGACAGAGAATGTTAAAACAGAATGGTCTTGTCGTATGTCTTAAATGTTGGAAGAGAACATTTAAGACATCCTGTTTCCAAATAAGATAATGGAAGATTCCTGCTGAAACTGGGGATAAGTTCTAAAATATTACAATTGAGAAAATATTTTAAAATAAATAATGGAAGATTGTAAGTGGTGGTTGCGGTGGGGCTGATTTTCAAAATATTATCGTTTAAAAAAGGAGCGACTAAATGACGGTGGAAACGACGGTGGCTTTGTAGAAAGAATTGACAGGATGATATAAGCATGAATTTTTCAACAAAAAACAATCGAGACATTCACACGAGCGAACAATTCAAAAAAATAAATAAAATGAACACTTTCTTGTATAAATAAATATTCCATCCAAACAGTGGGAAATTATTTTGAAATTACACAATCTTGTAAATGTATTTGAAATGGTACATCTGTATTATTCATTCATTCACAAAAAAAAGCTCAAAACTGGAGTGATCAATTGAATATGATATGAGCGGCCTACTTGACTCGGTCCCCCACGCAGAAAGTGAGACTTTGTATCATACATTACCACATATAAATGCATACCCTCACAACCTCAATCATAACTGCACTGCTGCAGCAAAAGCACACACAGAAGATTGGTCTTGGCAGGGTACAGATATAATGGTCCTTCTAATGGCTATGATGTTCTCTCTGGTGGCCATAGCAGCAGCTGAGTACAATAATTATTCGCCGCCGCCTCTTTACTATAACTCATCCCCACCTCCTCCCTATTATTACAAATCACTACCTCCATCATTTCCATCTCCTCCTCCCCTATATTATCCCTGCAAGTCTCCTCTGCCACCATCTCCTTCACCTCCACCACCATACTACTACAAGTCCCCACCACCTCCATCTCCATCTCCTCCTCCTCCATATTATTATAAATCCCCACCTCAGCCATCTCCATCACCACCCCCACCATATATCTACTAATCCCCTCCACCACCCTCTCCATCTCCTCCTCCTCCATATTACTACAAGTCTCCTCCACCGCCATCTCCTTCACCTCCTCCACCGTACTACTATAAATCTCCACCTCCACCATCTCGTTCTCCCCCACCACTATACATCTACAAATCTCCACCTCCACCATCTCCATCTCCTCCACCACCATATGTTTATAAATCTCCACCTCCACCATATCCCTCTCCTCCACCACCATACTACTACAAGTCACCTCCACCTCCACCCCCATCTCCTGATCCCCCTCCCTATTACTATAAGTCCCCACCTCCACCATATCCTTCACCACCTCCATCCTATTACTACAAATCTCCACCCCCACCATCTCCATTTACTCCACTGCCATATTATTATAAATCTCTTCCACCGCCCTCTCCATCCCCATCTCCTAGTTAGTATTATAAATCTCTTCCACCGCCCTCTCCATCCCCATCTCCTAGTTAGTATTATAAATCTCCGCCGCCACCATCCCAATCACCCCCACCTCCATATTATCACAAATCCCCTCCACCACCATCTCTATTTCCTCCTCCTCCATACTACTATAAATACCCACCACCACCACCTCCATCTCCTCCTCCCCCATATTATTACAAATCTCCATCTCCTCCTCCCCCATATTATTACAAATCTCCACCTCCTCCACCAGTTCACTACAAATATACTTCCCCTCCACCACCCATCTATTGATTCTCAGACTCAAGCTCAAAGCGACTTATAAGAGGTCAGTTTCTATCAGATTTGTTCTACTGTTTAATCCTGATTATTCTGTAACATAAATTTTGACAGAATAGTAGATTCTACGGCATTGTGAATCTATATTTTGGACCTTTCATTTCAATTATATTTTATAAAGAAATTCACAAAAATATGTTCTTAAGATCTAAAAAACTGTATTTTTGTCAACGCAGAATAGTTTTTGTGCAGTAAAAGTTATCTATCATCAATATGTTTGACTTGAAGAAGTGATGGTGGTAGCTATGGATCTGTTCAGCCATGAGGATTCTCAGGCATTCTATTCTATTCTATTCTAGTAATTCATAACATCTTAAATGTTAGAAAAGGTATTCAGATTCTGCTTTGTAATAAGAGGATCATGTAATTTGTACGAGGAAAGAAAAACCATTACAGATTGCCTCCATTTCATAGATATAATAAACGATTATTACATGGTGTTAATATTTTATTCACATAGTTTGACATATTTAAATGTTTTAGATTGATTAACAATTTTATTAAAATTAAAAATGAATTGTTTCAATCTAGTTATAATATTGTGTTGTGTTCAAAATAATAATATTGAAAGTTTGAGTATCAACTACCAAATTAAAACATAATAATTATGGTACACTCACTCTCTCCATTCAACTTAAAAAAAAGACAAAATAAATATTATTTATTTAATTTAACTAAATAAAGGAGAAAGATTTTACATGTCTGCTTCACGTGGTTTTCCATTATAATAACAATAATAATAATAGGTTTTTATAGTACACGATGTTTTTCACCATTAGACCAATTCAATGTGAGATGAAATTAGATATGTGAAAATTGTCAATCTACACATTGAAATTCATCTCCTAAATTAGACATGGATTGTTTATTATTTTATTATTTACATACGAAATAGAATTTGTTGACTCCCTAGGTATTCTATTAATTTCAATAATTTATGTTGTATACATTTGGTTAAATACTAGAAATCCAGGCATGGAAATTAAGTTTCAAATTTGTTACCAATTTAACATTTAAAATATTATTTTTTTATTATTATATTTGTTTTATAAATTTAAATTTAAATATTATTTTTTAATAATTTAATAAAAATTTACATTAAACTATAATTTAATACTTTTTAATATTAAAATTATTTATTTAAATATTTTGTAAATAAATTATATGAGTCTTTTGTATTATAGTTAATTTAAGTTTAGTTATATACTAAAAATTTAGATCTCTAAATTTAGGGTTTGTAGACTTTTTTTTATTTAAACTAGAATATGAATATGATTGATAAAACTCAGGAAACATAAATCACAATTACAACCTAGAAATTTCGTAGATTAAATATATTATTTTTGAATTTCTTAATAAATAAATATATAATCTGAAAAGATTAACAAAAAAATCATATATATTGTAAGAAATATTTAATTCTATGAAAATTTGAATGTCAAAATTTGTAATTCATAGTCATCTTTACAAACTATCCGCCAACAAATTTTTAAATGACGAGCACTTTAAGTTGAAATTCAAGAGTTGATTACATGAATACCATAATAAGCATGCCACTGATTTCTAGGCAGCTCTCAAGTTTTCTCATATAGGTAAAATAACCCTATGGGAAAAATATTGTATTATATAGAAATAATAATCAATTACATTTTCTGGATATTTTAATTTTAATCCATTGTTTTTTCCATCAATTCAATACATTTAAGTGTAAATATTTAGGGATTTGTTATAGAATGTTTAACATCTTATTAAGAAAGTACTTTTTTTTGTTGTTGTTGTTGTTAATAGTAGAATGTTGCATTGTAACACACCAAAAATACCAACACAAGGACAACACAATGAAATACAGGATAATTTTTTTTTGACTTGCTTTGACACAACACGACACAACATGTCGTCACAAGGTTACAACCAACACCAGGAACCACTTGTTACGGGGGAGACCACATGGTCAGCACGAGAATGTTCACACCTATCAAGGACAATGTACTTTTCTCTTGACAAGACAACATGGAAGTCCAATCCACATGACACACTCACAGCTAGGGCAACCCATGGGGAATTTCTTGTTAAATTTTCTTTTTTTACTAAAGTGTCTCTTAATTCTTAACTTGTGTTCTTATAAAATTTCATGTAATGATTCACACAATTCTTTTCACAAGGGAGAATTTGTTTATTTTCGACTATTGACTAAATAGCTTAAGGCCAAACTTTCCAAACTAGGATCATCAAATTTTATGTCCAAATCTTTCTTATTCATTTGATTTTAGAACATTTTCCATTTCTTACAAGGTTAATTAATCTTGCTCAAGTCACTAACACATGTTCCACACCTCTAATGCTCAGGTGAAGGCATAAGCTCCGATTGAGTGGGAAGTACCGCTTAGGGTTCATAACAATAGCCTTCTTGTTTAAGGATCGAACTTGACCTTGCTTAAGAAATATCACCATGAATCAAGGCAAGGGTTAACAGAACAGATCAACAGAATTTAGCTTCAGGGTCACATTGTTTACTATCAATCTTTCATTGAAGTTAAGAGTTTACCGAGATTGGTTAAATGTTCCATCTAGACTTTACTTAATTAAGTTTGACAAAGGGGAACATTTCAAATGATAAAGAGATATTTAAGGTTTTATTAATCACTTTCACTCCTACTTATTAAACCCTATCATCTTCTAAAATTTAACCATTGATTTCACCATGAGACCATTTAGGGTTTCACCAAAACAAATAGTGTTTATTAGTTTAGCTCAGGGGAAAAACAAGTAATCATGTTTTGTTACAAAAGATAGATTCCTCTTGATTGTTCCAGGTCTCAAAGGTTTCAAGTGGATCACATCTACATTAATATGCTCATATACATAAATTTCCGTTTAACTTTTATAAGGAATATCCAGTTCACTTTATAGTGTTTACAAACTCATCACTACTATGCCTTAGGAGGATTTACAACACAACATTTTAACTCAAGAGAAAAGTTTAATAGTACTCGTTTGCGAAAACAAAACAAGGTTATATCAATTCATTCCAACATGATGTACAAATCAAAGGGACATATCATCTCTATTGAACCATGACTAGGGAGCAAGAGAATAATAACATGGGACATGCCCCGCTACTATACTAAGGGTTAAAGTTCACTAGAATATCCCATAACCAAGCGGTAATCAAATTTCATCTTTCACATGATAACCAAACAAGCCACAGTTTCAACAGTTACAACAACAATACTCTACAATACATTTACTAGGCACTGACCCTTCTTCTAAAATGTCCAAAGGCTCTTTCCAAATTTTATAACATAATACACATTCGTACAAAAGAACATCATAACCAAGATTGATGCAATAATCTACAAGTCTTTCCATCATCTAACCACGTAAGCCATCTGCAACAATTAATAACCTGAGTCAGTTCACGAGAACCGAGCAAGATAAGACTATACAGAGCAACAATAAGCTACTAGCTAACAATACCATGAAAGGAAACATTCTATTTCAGGAAATGAATCAAAGTACTAATCTCCAACAACCTTTTGAAACAAGATATAATTTTCAACATATCAATTAAGAAGAAAACCATAAGTTTTAGTTATGCAAATACCTCTAAAACTACAAAATTTTGACAACCAAAAACACAAGACTATGAAATTTAAATGATTAGACACAAGAGTTGAGAGTATTAGGATTTCAATCATGTAATCCCATAGATTACATGATTGAAATCTAAAGTGTAACCCATCAATCCACATTCTCAAGGTGAAGTCAAAAGATAAAAACCAGGCCCGATCTTAGCTGCCAAAAATAATATTGTCTTTGGAATCGTTCCGTAGGGACATAGGCCTAATAGGCTGTAAACGAACAACGAGGGGAAAAACAAAGTTCCATCATGTAATCAAAAAGGTTTAAAGGATGAAAATCTTATATTCAAAGCCCACAACCATTATATCCTAGGTAATAAGTGACTTCATAGCTAATAAGGATAAGTGGAAAGGACGGTAAGAATGTCTAGAATAGGCATTGCCTAACAGCCTACCTACTAAACATGACCAGGGCCAGAATAGTGACAAGCCTCATTAATACCCAAGTTGAGTAGGCAATCTAGCATTCTAAACACATCCTTGCAATTTTCATAATACCTTAGATTTATAATCCTCCCGTTTTAGAGGAACATAGCCATGAATCTAGACTTGGTTGAAATTTTCCGACATCAACTCACTTCCTAATATCATAAATGATGTATACAAAGGAAGAGGTCTCTCAACTCTCCTTAATTTACATCTCAACACTAAGTTTGTGGTAACCTATGCAGTGATTAAACACATAATATACCATTGAAGATAGATATCCTCCAATAACGAACTTCTATAACGATGTAATTACAATTATTACGTTCGACACATAAAAAAACTATTCCATAGCTTCTTTTCCCTTTTTGACAACAAAGTATATTCACGATCTTCCATCACAATCATTCTAAATTTGCAATGAAAGGTCACTCATCAAGAAGGAAGTACAAAACAAAGTTTGACTATAAATAAGGAACTTCATGTTACCTTAAGCAGCTGATGAAAACCTTCACTTTCACGAACCATGAAAGATATTACCTTACTCCATCAAGGCATTATGTCTATATGTGATTAAATCGATCACACAGGGAATCATCAACATACCATATCTTAACACCATAAAGGTCATTAAATTTAACAAATTTTACTCATAGAAAGAGTAGGATCAAAATGGGGTTCTATCAAAATTTATGCCCTTCTATCAACCCAGGACATATTTTCGGCCCAAAAATTCCTTCTTAACAAGCATATATAATGAAATTCTACTAATAATTTGCACAATACACGAAATGCATAATCACGTTTATCAAAAAATAATAATAATTTAACTGTATGCTTTCCTCTAGGGCAACAACATAATAGGAAACCAATACTAGTCAATGCTGCAACGTTCTAGGGGCGATTACATACCCAGGTTCACAAAAGAAATAGCGACATTTTTACAGAAGGAAGTAACTTTTAAAATTATATATAAATATATATATTTTTCATGTGATCAATCAAAGCATACACTGAAACCGTTGTTTGTTTTATATATACAGGGGTTTGATTACGTCAACAAGAACAACCAACAGAGGCAAATCCAGAAGTAACAAACTGTTAACCATGTACTGAACGCAAATCCACAAAATCACAGATTTAAACCAATTTCTAGAAAGAAAAAGTTTCATTCAAGAGGTTATTAGATACTAGCATATTATGTATATGGTTTGTCTATCTTGCCTGTTGTAGTGCATCCACCAGTCGTGTACATCCAGCAAGGACTGCTACAGCCACATGCCCTTCGCTTTATCCTCTGTTCCACTGGTCTTTTCTTGCAATATACCACACTAGGATTCCCTTTTGAAGGCACGACTAGAAGGATGCAATAGGTGGCTGTCCAAACACTAGATTGCTTCCATGCATAGACTTTGTTGCCTGCAACTATAAGCTCTACATACCACATATCTGACATCATCTGCACAGAACAAAACCCCCTGTCTCAGCATCCTTGGAGGATTCTTAGTCTTTGTTATTGTGGTGGCCATCTCATACTCTGAAGTTAGCATCTTCACTCGACCCATTGCATAAGAATCCCAAAATGAGCTCTCAATCCTCGCTCCTGATGCTGCTATGTACTGCTGTAAAATATACTATGCAGAGGATGCTTCCTTAAATCTTCTTATTCATGTGCTTCTCCAGGATCAGGCTCCAAATTCAGGGGATGTGAACTCGAATAAAACAATACCATGTCGTTAACGAACGCTAATTGATTACACTTGATCCATATAAGTTGAAATGTCCCCTGATGCAACCCAAACATTCCAGACATGCAACAGCTGGATTACAAGGATCGAACTTGACCTTGCTTCAGAATTCACCATGAATCAAAGGCAAGGGTTCCAGAACAGATCAACAGAATTTAGCTTCAGGGTCACATTTGTTTACATCAACTTTCATTGAAGTTAAGAGTTTACCGAGATTGGGTAATGTTCATCTACACTTTACTTAATTAAGTTTGACAAAGGGGAACATTTCAATGATAAAGAGATATTTAATGTTTTATTAATCACTTCAACTCCTACTATTAAACCCTATCCATCTTCTAAAATTTAACCATTGGATTCATTCACCAGAGACCATTTAGGGTTTCATCATCATTCAACCAAAACAAATAGTGTTGATTAGTTTTAGCTCAGGGGAAAAACAAGTAATCATGTTTTGTTACAAAAAGATAGATTCCTCTTGATTTGTTCCAAGGTCTCCCCCCCAAACAGGGGGGTTTTTCAAAGTGGATCACATCTCATAAATATGCTCTATACATAATTTTCCGTTTAACTTTTATAGGAATATCCGTTCACTTTATAGTGTTTACAAACTCACACTACTATCCTAGGAGGATTTACAACACAACATTTTAACCTCAAGAGAACAGTTTAATATACTCGTTGCGAAACAAACACTGTTATAATCAATTCATTCCAACATGATGTACAATCAAAGGGACATACATATCATCCTCTATTGAACCATGACTAGGGACAAGAAGAATAATTAACATGGACATGCCCGCTACTATACTAGGTTAAAGTTCACTAGAATATCCCATACCCAGCGGTAATCAAATTTCATCTTCACATGATAACAAACAAGCCACAGTTTCAACATTGACACACCAAACTCTACAATACATTTCAGGGCACCTGACCCTCGTTCTGAAATGTCCAAAGGTCTTTCCACTTTTTATAACATAATACCCCATTCGTACAAAGAACATCATAACCAGATTGATGCAATAATCTTAAATCTCGTTTCCATCATCTAACCACGTCCGCCATCTGCAACAATTAATAACGACCTGAGTCAGTTCAACGAGAACCGAGCCAAGATAAGACTATACAGAGCAACATAAGCTACTAGCTACAATACCATGAAAGGGAGGAAACATCTATTTCAGGAATTAAATCAAAGTACTAATCTCCACCAACCTTGTGAAACAGATATAATTTTCAACATATCATTAAGAAGAAAACCTAAGTTTTAGTTTGCAACTACCTCAAACCACAAATTTTGACAACCACAAACACAGACTATGAAATTTAAATGATTAGACACACACAGTTGAGAGTATTAGGATTTCAATCATGTAATCCCGTAGATTACGTGATGAAATCTAGTGTACCCATCAATCCACATATCCTCAATTGAATCAAGATAAAAACCAGGCCCGATTACTTAGCTGCCAAAAAGATATTATGGTTTTGGAATCCGTTCCGTGGGGACTAGGCCTAATAGGCTGTAAACGACAACGAGGGAAAAACAAGTTCCCATCATGTCATCAAAAAAGGTTTAAAGGAAAATTTATATATTCAACAAGAAACCCACAACCTTAATATAATCCTAAAGGTAATAAGTGACTTCATATCTCATAGGTAAGTGGAAAGTTGGTAAGAATGTCTTGAAATTAGGCAATTGCCTAACAGCCGCCTCCCACTGAACTGTGACCAGGGCCGGAATAGTGACACCTCATTAATACCCATTTGAGTAGCAATCTATCATTCTAAACACAATCCTTTGCAATTTTCATAATACCTTAGATTTATAAGTCCTCCCCTCCGTTTTTAGAGAGGAACATAGCCATGACATCTAGACTTGGTTTGAAATTTTCTGGACATCAACTCACTTCCTAATATCATAAATGATTTATACAAGGAGAGGTCTCTCAACTCTCCTTAATTTACATCTCAACACTAGTTTGCTGGTAACCTATGCAGTGATTAAACACATAATATACCATTGAAGATAGATATCCTCCTCCATAACTACTCTACTAAACGATGTAATTACAATTATTAGTTCGACACATAAACAAACTATGCCAATATCTTCTTCCCTTTTTGACAACCAAGTATATTCATGGATCTTCCATCACAATCATACTACATTTGCATGAAGGTCACTCATCAAGAAATAAGTACAAAACAAGTTTGATAAAATAAGGACTTCAATGTTACATTCACAAAGCGGATGAAAACTTCACTTTCAGCAAAACCGTGAAAGATATTACCTTAACTCATCCAGCTTATGTCATATACGTGATAAAATCGTCCATAGGGAATCACCAAAATACCATATCTTAACACCATAAAGGTCTTAAATTTAAACAAATTTACTCTCATAGAAATTAGGATCAAAATGGGGTTCTACTATCAATTTATGCCCTTCTATCAACCCAGGACATATTTTCGGCCAAAAATTCCTTCTTAAACAAGCATATATAATGAAATTTCTACAATAATTTGTCACATACAAACGAAATCTAATCACGTGAATCAAAAATAATAATTTTAACTGTATGCTTTCCTCTAGGCAACAACATAATAGTAAACCACTACTATTCAAGGCTGGGCAACGTTCTATCTACTAAGGGCGATTACACCCAGGTTCACAAAGCATAGCGAACATTTTTACAGAAGGAAGTAACTTTTAAAAATTAGATATAAATTATATATTTTTCATGTGATCAATCAAGCATACACTGAAACCGTGTGTTGTTTGTTTTTATATATCAGTGGTTTGATTACATGTCAACAAGAACGAACAACAGAGGCACATCCAGAGTTAACAAACTGTTAACCATGTAGCTGAACGCCAATCCAACAAAATCACAGATTTCATAAAAAAAAGAAACAATTTCTAGAAAGAAAAGTTTCATTCAAGAGGTTATTAATACTAAGCATATTATGTCATAGTGGTTTGTCTATCTTTCTTGTTGTAGTGCATCCCCCATTCCGTGTACATCCAAGCAAGGACTGCTACCAAGCCACATGCCCTTCGCTTTACCTCTGTTCCACTGGTCTTTTCTGTTGCAATATACCAACACTAGGATTCCCTTTTGAAGGGCACTACTAGAAGGAATGCAATAGGTTGCTGTCCAAACACTAATGGCGTCCAATGCATAGACTTTGTTGCCTTGCAACATCATCTCTACATACCAACATATCTGACACCTCATCCTTGCCCAGAACAACCCCCTGTCTCACCTCCTTAGGAAGGATGCTTATATCTTTGTTATTTGGTGTGCCATCTCATACTCTGAATTTTTCGCATCTTCACTCGACCCTTGCATAAGAAATCCCAAAATGATCTCGCTCAATATCCTCCGCTCCTGATGCTGCTATGGACTGTACTGCTGTAAAATATACTATGCAGCGGATGCTTCCTTAAATCTTCCTTATTTCATGTCTTCTCCAGGATCGGCTCCAAATTCAGGGATGTGAACTCGAATAAAACAAATACCCCATGCGTAACGAACTCTAATTGATTACACTTGATCCATATAGTTGAAATTCCCCCTGATGCAAACAACCAACATTCCAGACATGCACAGCTTGGATACAAGACCAAACCCCTCATAGAATGCAAGCCTGTAACCGGAGATGAGCATGTCGTAGAACAAGAAAAGACCGTGCACAACCAGTCCTCCTTCTTCTTCACGACACATCTTTGAATCTTCTCCGTCTCATTCATAGCTAAAAAAACAAACTTCGAACACAGGAAACAATAACCAAGGGCCTCAAACACACGCGTGGGCATCACCTCCACCTGTACTATATTTTCAAAAATTTTAAAACATCTTCTGTCTTCTCCACCCATTCAGGGACCAGAACAACTACAAATACATTTCTTTTCTGCCTCTCTGATACAAGTATACTTCTTTTCTTCCAAACGTGGTGCAGGATGACTTTTGGTCAGCTTTTGTCATGCTCATGGCACCTGTCGTATGAAGCAACTTGCTCCCTGCGTTGGGAGAACCTGTTTCATCTTCTATCTTTCTTACCGGCCCATTAATTCTTCTCGCCCACTCCAACTGGGAAAACTTGGAGAAGTAATTTACCATGAATGCATGACACTGGACTCAGAAAGGTAGAACAGAATCACAAATGCAAGGAGCACAATCTGCAACCCGGTTAGAATTCACTATAAATCCCCCATCCGACCCTCTCCACATACATTTAAGGAAGCTTAAGATCAATCGTTTAAAAAAAGGAAACCACTGGTACACTCTCACTGTCACCTGTCATTTCCATCAAACATCACACGAGACCAATCTTGAGGAGGAATCTCGAATCCACGGATGCCATGATACCTAAACATATCCGAGCAATAACTACATCAACCCACTTCCCCATAAATGACCGACAGTGCAAACAAATGCACTCCAGCCTACCTGCAAAACTTACCTCAGTTTTGACCAAGCTTCTTCCATTCCAGCTAGATCTGTCACTTCTGGACAGAAGCGCTTTCCAAAATGAAAAGGAAACGATAGCTCAACTAAAAATTTATCTCTTCTTCAACTAAACAAGCTGCAAAATTTTGCACAAACTGATCACGACTGGTTGCGTGCAACCAGAACACCAGGAGCACACACCACAGCGGTGCCTTGGGATTGCTCTGTCAGCTTCCCCCCCCGGATTAACTCCCTCTAGAGGCCACGATTTTCTGGGATAAGTTTTTTTTTACTTTTTCTCTGCCCTGAGTTGCTGCATATAGCGACCCACGTCCGCCGGGCTCACGACCTTTCATGCGAAGATCTGTTCTGCGCCTCCCTATCCACTGAAGCTGCCTGTACAACATGATTTTGAGGATCCACACCCCCCCCCCATTCCAACCTCATGTGACAGTAAGACGTTCATTTTAATTGTTACCATTAATAAATTCACTATCCAGAAAACGTCAAGGAGGAGCAGGTGAAAATGATGTGACAAGGTAATAAATTTTGGAGTGGTGACAGCTAGTATGTTGAAAAATGAAGATAGCTGGTGAGGGCAGGTAGAAAGGAGCCGATTTGCCCAGCGGTCAATTACATGCATCATACATGTTAGCAAGGACATTTGAGTCCTTGATATCATCTACTTACTAAACATGTATATTTTTATTTCTTTCTTCAAAATTTTTTCATTATAAAAGTATTTAATAGTAGTTCAATTTTTCTTCAATAATAGAATTAAGAGCTAATCACAACTGTGGCCTTTAACTTACTAATCTCCTTTGTACTAAATCAATTTCCAATCTACTTTTCCATTTGAAGACGACTAGAAGGATGCAATAGGTGGCTGTCCAAACACTAGATTGCTTCCATGCATAGACTTTGTTGCCTGCAACTATAAGCTCTACATACCACATATCTGACATCATCTGCCACAGAACAAAACCCCCTGTCTCAGCATCCTTGGAAGGATTCTTAGTCTTTGTTATTTGGTGGCCATCTCATACTCTGAAGTTAGCATCTTCACTCGACCCATTGCATAAGAATCCCAAAATGAGCTCTCAATCCTCGCTCCTGATGCTGCTATGTACTGCTGTAAAATATACTATGCAGAGGATGCTTCCTTAAATCTTCTTATTCATGTGCTTCTCCAGGATCAGGCTCCAAATTCAGGGGATGTGAACTCGAATAAAACAAATACCATGTTCGTTAACGAACGCTAATTGATTACACTTGATCCATATAAGTTGAAATGTCCCCTGATGCAACCCAACATTCCAGACATGCACAGCTTGGATAAAAGACCAAACCCCTCATAGAATGCAAGCCTGTAACCGGAGGATGAGCAGGTCGTAGAAACAAGAAAAGACGTGCACACCAGTCCTCTTCTTCTTCACGGACACACTTGAATCTTCCCGTCTCAGGCATAGCTAAAAAAAACAAACTTCGAACACAGGAAACAATAACCAAAGGGCCTACACGCGTGGGCATCACCTGTAGCAGATAATTTTAACATCTTCTTCCACCATTCAGGACCAGAACAACTACAAATACATTTCTGCCTCTCTGATAACATAGTATACTTCTTTCCAAACGTGGTGCAGGATGACTTTGGCAGCTTTGTCATGCTCATGGCAGCCTGTCGTATGAAGCAACTGCTCCCTGCTTTGGGAGACCTGTTTCATCTTCTGACCGGCACCATTAATTCTCGGCCACCCAACTGGGAAAAACTTGGAGAGATTTACCAGAAATGCATGACACGGGACTCAGAAAGGTAGTACAGAATCACAAATGCAAGGAAGAACAATCTGCAACCCGAGTTTAGATTCACTATAAAATCCACAATCAACCCTCTCCACATACATTTAAGGGAAGCTTAGATCAATCGTTAAAAAAGGAACCACTGGTAACACTCTCACTGTCACATAGTCAAATTTCACAGACAAATCTTGAAGGAGGATCTCGAATCCAAGGATGCATTGATACTGAACAGATCCGAGCAATACTAAATCAACCCACTTCCAAGAAATGACCGACAGTGCAAACAAATGGCACTCTCAGCCTCACCTGCAAAACTTACCTCAAGGTTTGACCAAGCTTCTTCCACGCTAGATCTGTCACTTGGACAGAAGCGACTTTCCAAAATGAAAAGGAACGATAGCTCAACTAAAAATTTATCTCGTTCTTCAACTACAGCTGCAAGATTTTGCACAACTGATCACGACTGGTTGCGTGCAACCAGAACACCAGGATCAACACCAGCGGTGCCTTGGGATTGCTCTGCAGCTCCCCGGATTAACTCCCTCTAGAGGCCACGGATTTTCTGGGATAAGTTTTTTTTTACTTCTCTGCCCTGTAGTTGCTGCATATAGCGACCCACTTCCTCACGACACTTTCCAGGCGAAGATCTGTTCTGCGCTCCACTGAAGCTGCCTGTACAACATGATTTTGAGGATCCACACCCACCCATGCAACCTCATGGTGACAGACGTTCATTTTACCATTAATAAATTCACTATCCAGAAAACGTCAAGGAGGAGCAGGTGAAAATGAGGTGACAAGGTATAAATTATGGTAGGTGGGTGACAGCTAGTATGTTGAAAAATGAAGATAGCTGGTGGAGGGCAGGTAGAAAAGGAGCCGATGCCCAGCGGTCATTACATGCATCATACATGTTATGCAATGAAATTTGAGGCCTTGATAATCATCTACTTACTAAAACATGTATATTTGATTTCTTCAAAATTTTCATTATAAAAGTATTAATAGTAGTTCAATTTTTATTCAATAATAGAATTTAAGAGCTAATCACAACATGGCCTTAACTTACTAATCTCCTTTGTACTAAATCAATTTCAAATCTACTTTTCCATCCAATTGGACACGTGAAATAAAACTGATGATGTGACAAGGTTTGCCTCCTACCCTGTTTTTTGGTTAAAAATGTATCCTTAGACATTGGTTAATTGTTGGTCTAATTTGTAGACATAAATACAATCTGCAAGTTTCCTCTTGTCATGTATTGCAATGAATAATTTTTAATTTACTATTGTGATTCTAATTTGTGTATGAATGTGTGTATTCTTCTCTTTGTGCTTGTTTGTATCTTATCTATCATAGTCATATACATTTAACAATGTTGATCCATTTTATAAATACATACCCTCACAACATCAAGGGTGATCTCTTTAACTAAATTATAATTTATTTTATAAAATGGATTGTCACATGGATCATAATTTTATCATGTTCACATGTTATCTATATTATTGATCTTTTAATTATTTGTTCTATAATTTCCCCTCGATGAATATAACCTTGATACATTCATGAGTTTTATTTTTCAAAAAGAAAATAATAGATATAGAAAATAAGATACATATAGTTATATAAACAAGAAATTGGTAGTATTATTACTAGTCCTATTGTATGCTTTATATCACGAGCTTTGTGGAAATGCACCATGCAAGATGTGTGGGAGTATATTTAGACTCGTTCAGTATCTAAACACATGAAATCAATAAATTAAACCAAAATTAGTAGAAAACACTAGATTTGAAATAAACTAAAAGAATATCAAGAATATCGACACAGTGTTTACCCTTAAAAAATCTTTCTGGGTAAAAAAATAACAAAACTTCTCGTATTGTATGAACTTAAAAAATCCTTCAAATACAATAACGAACATCCAAAGTTTCCATCTACGACAATTACGTATTTCAACTATACCCTCTAACAATGAGAGCATGTAGTTTTATAACCAAGGCATATCCTATAATTTACCTTTCTTGGAGAGAAAGCTAAAGTATTAAATAATACTTTAAAACATAACCACTATTTTTTTACAATGAAAATAAGCTATAAAAGTAAACAAGGTTTCATTATTTTTAGTTTCTTTTGCATTCACCCAAATATCACCAAAAATATCCCCAACACCTAGATATTGTTGCATACAATAGATAGACATATAACAATATTCCCTTGTTATCTATTCCATCAAAGTGAACACATGAAACTCATTCTTTAGCAGCTATAGACTATTCATATCATTTCTCCGTTGCACTAAGTAAGATTTTCTATGCTCACTAAAGTAGTAAATGAATTTAAAACATTAAATTATGTATCTACTTTCTCCACCACCATTATCTACTCTTCTACCATTTATTTAACAAAATGATATGGCACATCAATATTGTAATTTTTTAAGCGTTACACTCTAGACTCTTTACTAAAAACCATTGACTGGGTGAGTAAAAAATTATCCTTATAGCCTTTTTAATAAACCTAGTTGAAGAACATAACCTGTGAAATCAAACTAATTTTTTGTACACATGTGACGGTGGCATGTATTAGCCTCTATGGTGGATCTTCCAACACTTGCTTGAAACTTTATCATCCAACTTTCCCTCTCCACCCAACAATCTTAAAATGTAACCACTAGTAGATCTTTGTAGATTAGAAGCACCACCATACTCGGAATTCAAAAAACCATGGAGACTCAAATCTTTTCTTGTACTAATGGACTTCTCTAAATAATAAATAGCATGATCACTAGTTCCTCTAAAATATTTTAATATCCACTTTATTGTAGTCCAATTCTCTTTCCCCTATTTTCCATATATATGTTAACTAATCCCATTGCATGTACAATGTCGTGTCGTACATAGACAATTACATGCACCAAGTTTCCCATCAAACTCTAAAATACCTGTTTTATTTTTTCCTTTGACTATTATTATTTCTTTGGAAATTGTTCAGAACAGAGCTTCTAACTAACTATATAGGTGTACTCACCAACTTGTCATCTTCCATCCTGACCATTTCTAATACAATATTCACATACTTACTTTGACTGAACCAAATATTTCAATGCACTTGATCCCTTTTGATCGATATTCCAAAAGTTAACTTTGTAACACCAAGATCCTTTATGTCAAACTACTCTGAAATTTGATATTTCACATATTTGATCATTTCTTCATCATTTCCAACCAACAACATATCATCCACAAAGAGCCTATGATGATTAATTTAATCACTTTGTCTTTGAATTGCATACAAGGAACAATCTTTTTTTTAAGGAGAAGTTTGTAAATAAACATGTCCAACTTTTGATTCCATGTCCTTGATGATTGATTCATGTCAAATAAAGACTTATTTAGGTAAAAAACCACAAACTCTTTACCTTTGACTATGAAACTATAGAGATTATTCATATAGATATCATTCCCATGGAAAAAAAAAATAAACATCCACTTGATCTATGTCAAGATCGTATCCAACAACAATCGCCAAAATAAATCTAACTGAAGTCTATTTAACAACAGGAAATAATACTTCACAAAATTCAATCCCTTCAAGTTGAGATAACCCTTTGGAAACTAAAAAATATTTGTATTTCTCCAATTTTCCTTCGGATTTGAAATTATTCTTGAAAACCCATTTGCAACACATCGGTTTTCCTCTAAGAGGAATATTTACCTTGTCCCATGAATAATTCTTCTAGAGAGACTCAATTTCCTCTTTAATAGCCTTCATTTATGACTTTCTCTCGTTTACAATGAGATCTTCCGTCACTATCAATGGATCCTCATTATATATTACCAATAATAAAAATAATTAACACTAATTAGAAGGGATAACATTTTGAGGTTCTCTTCAAAATCATGCCAATGTTTTAAGTACAAAATTAACACTATCATCTAAATAAAATTCAATATTTCTCCTTGGCATGATTTAAAAATCATTTATCTCATTAATAACTTACAACATCTATTTCTCTTAACTCCCTTGGATCACTTTATTACCTACAAGTTATCAATGTTGTGGCACCTCTTCATCGGTCTATTTTTTAGTTCTACTAGCCTTTCCTTAGTCCTATAACAACAACACCTTTAGAAAGTCTACATCTGGTTTCTTTACATATTTAAATTTCTATTAGAAATTGTTCTCTACCACAAATTCTTTTCCTTTCCATTCCCTAAAAATAACATTCTAGCTATAAAAATCCTTTAGGAGTCATATTTTTTACATCTTGTATCCTTTGATAACATTTTGATACCCAATCAAGATACAATTATTAAACAGGTAGTCAAACTTTTTTGTCGTCTCCTTTGGAATATTCCTACATGATTCACAACTTAAGACTCTCACTTGTTCAACAAATGACTTTTTCCTCATCCAAGATTCTTATGGGGTATTTTCACCAATGGTGATGTAGGTGACATGCTTACCAAATAACACATTATTACCACTATTTCATCTTTAAATGCTTCACCTAATCAGACACCAGTTAGAATAATCATGACCTTATCCATCAATATTCTCTTCATGTAATATTCCACTCCATTTTGTTATGGAGTGTAATGAATTTATTTTTTCTTAATTATTCCATAATTTAAAAGAAAAATTATATAAATTCCTTCAATTCATACTCTCCAATATTTTCCATGTGCGTAATTCTTGTATGGTGGTCTAAAATATTCCTTGATATCTTGTACTCTTAAGTCATCTGTTCTACACTAGTATTGAGGCAACGAGTGAGATACACACAAGAACCAACACAAAACAAGCAAGGTTCATTTTAAGAGACCTCCTGGAAATCGGAGGTGGAGAATACCTGGCGAATATCCCCGGAACCCGTTTCACGGGAAGGCGAATTTTTTGGGGGTTGTATATCAAAAATTTCGCCTGATTATCAAGCACTGCGACAGAAGGCTGCAGACGCGCGACGGGAGATTTTACTTTCACGCGTCAAAAAATGCAGTGACGCACGTCAATAGACCTTAGTGACGCGCGTCAATAGACCTATTGACGCGTGTCACTGAGGATGATGTCTGACAGCATCCTTAGTGACACGCGTCAATAGGTCTATTGACGCGCGTCACTAAGGTCTATTGACGCGCGTCACTGCATTTTTTGACGCGCGAAAGTAAAATCTCCCGTCGCGCGTCTGCAGCCTCTGACCTCTGCTTTCTCATCAAAAAATCTCCGTGTCGCGCATCAACAAACTCTTTTTCGTGCGTCTGCTATGCGTCAATATCTGTTGTAACTCCTTGTCGCGCGTCACTAAGGCCTATTGACGTGCATCACAGGGCTTAGTGACGCGCGTCAATAGGCCTTAGTGACGCGCGTCAACAGGCCTTAGTGACGCGCGTCACTAAGGCCTATTGACGCGCGTCACTAAGGCCTGTGACGCGCGTCAACAGGCCTTAGTGACGCGCGTCACTAAGGCCTATTGACGCGCGTCACTATGCGCGTCAATAGGCCTTAGTGACGCGCGTCAATAGGCCTATTGACGCGTGACAGCAAATATTTTGTCGCGCGTCTGTAACCTCTGCCCTCTTCTTGCTCATCGAAAAAACTCCATGTCGCTCGTCAACAAAATCTTTGTCATGCGTCTACTATGCGTCAATATCTACAGTATCTCCTTGTCTGCAAACCCTCCTTGTTGCGCATCAATAACTTACCCCCCTTGTCACACGTCTATAATACGGGATATATCATATTGTTGAAAAATGTGAAGTAGAAGTGTTCTACCTGGCGAATAATCTAGGTTTATATAGGGGATATTTTTCAAGGGTAGGCGAAGCCGACCCCTAAAAAAAATCAAAGTGTAATTTTTAGGCGAACAGGTCACTGGCCCGTGCCAAAAAATTCGCCTTTTCAAAATTTTCAAAAATGGAATATTCGCCATATTACGAATATTCGCCACTAAAATTATCCCTGAAAACAAGATAGATTTAAAAGGTGCTTAAACAAGTGATAGGATAACATAATTAGAGGGAAGTGATCCCTATACTAGGTCAACCTATGGTTTACAAGGCATGTAGTCAATATAGAGGAGAGAACCCTACCAAGATATTGGTCATTGGTTAAGGAAGGTATGGATCAATGGTATATAAAGATAACGTGCACAATATGATTGAAATGAAATTAAAGAGACTCTAAGGAGCCGATCATAAATAAGAGTACTATGCTAGCTAACATCAAACATATGTAATACTAAGATAACATATAACAATTAGGGATGAAGATGAAATTATGTATGCAAAATGAAAAAATATGGTTAGAGTACTCACCTTATACCTATAGGGTGGTAAGTGATTCATCTATATCTCCAGAGAAGTAACATAGCGAGAGAGAGTCACTATTAGGTGGAGACTGGGGACACCTTTCTTGTACTAGAATCACTATAAGTGACTTAAGATTGCAAAACAAACCATCCAATAAGGAGAATGTCTAATAGAATCCAATAAAATGGTAATATGAACCATGAGATGAGTGCGTAGATATGAAGATGGTGTAAAAGAGTAGCGTAGATGGCAGTTCAAATGATTTTGGATTCCTTTTTGTCAATTGATGTAAAGTTTTGTTATCTTATTTCATCCCCTTGTGAAATCGAACAACAAACATGCTTGAATTACTATAATCATAAAATATTCACTTGCAAAGAAAAAACAAGTACAAGGATTCATCTAAAAAAATCACCAGCATCTCCTAATTGCTGCAACGCCGACAAGAAATCCAAAAAATTCCATAAAATGTTAGGAAGGGATGTAAATTTTCAAGAAAGGTCCCCAAGCTCTTGGGATGGCTCATTGAGTTGCTTTGTTAAGGCTGGAAAGCTACAAAAGGGTTTAAACATGGAGTTGTCTATTAAAGGAAACATCGGATTGAACAAAGTCGAGATGGTTCTATGGAAGGCCGAGCTCTAAGGAGACCAAGCCATTTTTAAGATGTTCAAGCCAAACAGAAGCAACGATCTAGGACAATCACGAATGGTGTACTTCGAGACCAAGTCCTTGCAGGAGACAAACAAATCGAGCCGACCGAGCTCCATCAGACATTCCACGTATTAGAGGAAAGTCACAGCATGGAAATCGATCCCAACTCTAGGGAATGAAAGAAAAAGAGCTCGAGCAAGCTCGAATCGATATGGGAAAGCCAGTGAAGTTTCCGCGACGGTCGGGTTGACTCAAGGCAACAACCATGGCGTGGGCCCACAGGGAATGGAGGAAAAGCACGGGCGTTGCCACGTGGTGGCACGACGCAACACCAAGATTTTGAAGCAGAGAGGAATCCCTAGAGCAGTGTGGGATTTCCGCGTGGAACAAAACACCTCATGCACATTTTGGGTCAATGTGATGCACGTTCGATGGTGCGGGTCGGGAAATATCGAGGAGTCATGTGAGCAGTGACTTGGCACATCGAAACAAGGAACAAAGAGCTCAGTGTATAAATGGGTGAGCCCACGATGCGAGGAGAGTTGTCTTGGTGCAAATATTTTTTCCGAGTCCTAGTAATAAGAATAACATTAGAGATACTTCAGTGATAATGCGATATGAGTCGAGCCTTCGGTAATTTCGGTAAGGACTTAGCCATATCATGGTAAAAAAGTCGCGGAAGGTGACTCGGCAAGTGTAATGAGCCTCATTACGAACTCACGGAAAAGGTAAAGGTGCAACATTTCAGCTCACCACACTTTCAAGAAATGCAAGAAAAGTGGAGACCCTAGAGATGTGTTTGGCCTCCACAATGAGCTCGACACAGATGGGCTCCCAACCCGAAGCAAGTATTCAAATATTGACAGCAAGTCAATACAACGTGTCTGTAATAATTAAGCCTAACAAGCATTTTTTAAATTCCCATGTATTTTAAAATATATGGAGAGGGAGAGGAAGTTATTAAATTGTGTTTTCAGCAAAGGAGTTAAATGCACAATCCCGTGTATATAAAGCAAGCTCGTGAAAACTCAAATTATCCACCTGCCCTCAAAGACCCATAAGTTGAGCATCTCTCAATGAAATTGCACAAAATTGGTGTTGTTGGAATCGTGGCTCATAGACCGATGCACAAAAATAAATAAATAAAGATATTGAGTAAGTTTTGATGGTTTTATTAACAAAAACGAGCCCAGTTCTGTTTGATTATTGAAAAGTGGTTGGAGAGGCATTTAATGAGGCACAAGAAGACATATTTCACTACTACAAGTCATTGGACAATATGAGGTGCCTCATGTAGGTCATCTATCACCATTTGGATTAAATTGTGACATATTTAAAGTGGTTGGAAAGTGGATTTTGGGAATTGCATCTCCTCTCTCTCTCTCTCTCTTCAAGAATTCTATAAATTGAAGTGTTGGGTTCATTATAAAGGGGGGTAGTTTGAGTAGAAAAACTCTGTCATTTTGGTTACATGAAGCCAATGTGTCTGTAGACCTTTGTAGTGGACTCCTTGCATGGGGATCGATGCCTTTCCTTTGTAATAGTTTGGACTATGCATATGAATGAAGTGATAGATTGATGTTTGTGGATGTATATTCCCTTGTTGAGTTTTTTTCATTCTCGTTGCCTCTCCAATGTTATTACAAATGTTTTTGTCTAATCTATACTCCTTCAAGGACCTATTATTATTGTGTATGCATGGAAATGTGATATGAATGTTGTTATTAGACTGTGGAGAATTATCATCACCCTCTTTAATATGCATTTTTCTTCCATTTTCACACATTGGAAATTGTTCTCATTCCCCTTTTTGGTGCATCACCTTTGTAGTGTATTTTTCCTTGGAAGTGATAGGTTTGGAGTAGTTAGTCATTTTCTTTCAGTAAAGTTTGTCTGTACTAGGATTAGGAAGAAGAACCAACTTTCTCTAGAGGTATATCTCAAGTAACAAGTACCACAACTTGGAGATAGTACCCATGTTACCTAGTCACACCTTGAGCTCAAGCACAAACTCTTGTGTAGATCAGAGGGTGTTGTGATTTGGTGATAACTATTCTGGCATGCCCAGTGGGACAAAGAGGTCTTAATTTTAGTCGTAGTAAGTTTTATGTTCTCTTGTTGTGAAATACCAACTTGTAAGAGGCTTCGAAATAGCACATCTGGTGACTCCAAATAGATATAATCCACTGGTATCAGCTGTCCTAGCTTAACATATTTATGTGAAGAATTCAAACAAGGTCAAGAACTAGAGAAGAGGAACTATTTTTCTACCTACACTTATCCCAAGGTAGAGGAAGAAGGGGAAGAAGAGCTCAAAGGTCTCAATATCCACCAAATAGAACTTTATCAATACCTTGACTTGGTAGGCCCTTTATTCAATCAACTAGAGTTCTCTGATCAATTAGGATGGCACAACCCAATCCCTATGTCAACTTCACTAGTAGTAGCCCACTTGTTCTCAATACACAGAATACAATACTAGTTGCAACATTGAAGAACATTCCATATTTCATTGGAGAGAACCATATAAATCCTATTGACCAAATCAAAGACATTGCAAATGTCTATGAAATTCATGAAATTACTGAGGTGGAGATTATTGTTAAGTTGTTGGCATCCTCCTTTAAGGGTAAATATTTTCAATGGTTCAGGAGTCTAACAGAAGGGTCTATCTAGAATTGGGACCATTTCTCAACATCTCTTCACAATCAATTTGGAGAGAAGGAAGATAATTTGTCTTTTTTGGAACAACTGACCACATTCAAGAGAGCACCAAATGAGAAGATGGCCAATTTGAGCTTCAGGTTTAAGAGGACATGGGATAGAATTTTGCTTGCTTTGATACAATCAATAGAAGTTTCTTTTCTCTACTTCCTAAAATCCCTAAATTCTTATATTGCAATGATGATACAATCCATGAGACATATAACTTTACCCGAAACCTATAACATTGTTATTAAAGATGAGAATTCCTTGATTCAAGATGGTGAACTTGCACCTCGGCCACCTATGACCCTCTATCCCTAAATAGGATCCCCAAGCACTAGTCAAACACCTACATTAGCTCCCATTCCTTCTCTAAAAAATCAGAGTTCAACCGGAGCTTCTACCTCATCTTCTAGTACCCCAAATGAGCTCCAAAAATTCATGAAGCAACTGCAAAATTTAGGAAATGAGTTGGTCAAAACTTATGTAATCTGAGTAACAGGTGCGAAAGCGTGATGCATTTTATTAATATTCAATCAACTTACATTACAATGGAGTGTTGGAACTCTTATATGAATTTTACAACCATGTGAAGACAAATACAAGGTTGCACAGGTACAACTGAAATCATAAAAACTTCCAAAATACATTCGGGAAGCAATAACAAACTAAGTACAAACCAATATAGTTGCATCAATAATGCAACAAATAAACAATACAAAAGGTTAGAAATAAATATAACCAACTAACAATAATTAAATAATCGAATTATGCAATGCATAATTAATAATAATATATTTATCCTAACATTCACCCCATTAATTTTACATTGTCTCAAGAGATGAGGAGAGGAACTCTCTAAAAAAATCAAACTTGTCACATGCAAGTGACTTTGTGAAGATATTTACTCATTCTTCAGCTGTTGGAACAAATTGAAGCTATATATTTTGCTTCAAGACATGATCATGTATGAAATGAATCTGTAACTCAACATGTTTTTTTCTTTCATGAAAAATTGGATTGCGAACAAGTTTGAGAAAACCTTCATTGTCAACATACATGATTGTCTGGTTGTCTTGTGGTATTCCAAGTCATTCGAGTATGTGACCTATCCAAATCGCTTCACATACAACTTCTCCTATAGAACGATACTAATCTACTGAGGAAGAATGAGAAAGAAAGTGTTGTTTCTTGCTTCCCCATGATATTGGTCTAGATCCCATAAAGAATACAAATCCTGAAGTGGATTTTCTGTCATCAATATTTTTTGCATGATCTGAATCAGAATATCCTGACAAGAAGAATTTTTTATTCTTCATTTATTCTAGACCAAGAACCAATGAACCTTTGAGATATCTCAAGATGCACCTTGCCACTTTCCAATGAAAAATGTTGGGTTCCTGCATGAACCTGGATATATATCTCACTGCAAAGCTGATATCTAGTCTAGTGCAGGTAAGGTAAATGAAACTCCCAATCAACTGCCAATAGAGAGCAAAATTTACCTCAGGAAATGGATCTGAACGAGATAACTACAATCTGTTCTCCATAGGTGTAGCAATTGGTGTGCAATCCATCATGCTAAATTTCTTGAGCATTGTCTTAGTATATTTCATTTGAGAAACAAATATGTGATTCTCTTTCTGCCATACTTCCAATCCAATACAATAGTGCATTATCTCAAGATCTGTCATGTCAAATGATCGATTAAGATATTTCTTTGTTGCATCGATCATCCTATTTGAACTACCAGTGATGACTAGATTGTCGACATAGACAACGAAAATCACAATCTCCCCCCCTTTATTTTTGAGGTAAAGATTGGGATCATATGGATCTATAACAAATCCATGTTGTATGAGATGCTCATCAATTTTGATTTACCATGCCCGGGGTGCCTGTTTAAGGCCAGATAGAGATTTCCTGAGTCTGCATACATTTTCTTCTTGACAAGGTATAACATATCCCTCAGGTTGAGTCATATAGACTTCTTCTTGTAAATCTCCATTCAGGAAGGAAATTTTTACGTCCATTTGATGGACTTTCCAACCAAATTTTTTAGCTAGAGAAAAGATCATCCTGATTGTTTTGATCTTAGCTTTGGTGAAAAATGTCTCCTCATAGTCAATGCCTTCTTTTGTGCATACCCCTTTACTACTAGTCTCTCTTTGTAATTGTCCACTATCCCATCTACTTTTTATTTCATTTTGAATATCCATCTGCATCCAATGGGTTTATTTCTTGGTGGAAGATCAACAAGCTGCCAAGTGTTATTTTTCATTACTAACTGATATTCAGAGTCCATGGCATCTTTCCAAGATGTTGAATGTATGGCTTCCTGGATCATAGAGGGCTCATCAGACTTAATAACTCTACTCATCAAAGAAAATTTCACTTCTTCTATTGCTTTACTATGAATCTGTGGTCTAGGGGTGGATGTATCCAGTGGAGCATCCATTCTTGAATCTCGTAACATGCTAGTACACCACTTTGGAATATGCTAAACTGTTCATGTCGGTTGTGGCTCTATCAAATCGACACCATCATCCCCATCATCACTTTCATCATCTATGGGAACATCAACTTCAGTTTTTACAACTGGTGAAGAATCTACATTAGGTGAGTCTAGAGGAGGAGACTCTACTTCCTTGTTCTCAAATAACTCAACACCTATGTTGGTGTACACTTTTCTGGTCTTTGGATCCATCAATCAGTAGCCAAGAGTCTCTTCAGTATACCCAATGAAGATGAGTCTATGTGACTTCATGTCTAATTTATTTTTGTTCTGCTTAGGTATATACATACTTGCTTTGCACCCAAATACTCTAAGGTGTGCAATAGATGGGTTTCATTTTGGCCATGCTTCATGCGGTGTTACTCCATCAAGAGCAACTTTGGCCATTCTATTCAAAAAATACACGGTTTTCTTTGTTGCTTCTTCCCAGAATGTCTTTGCAAGTCTCGAGTCATCGATCATACATCACACCATTTCTATGATAGTACTATTTCTTATCTCAAAAACATCATTTTATTGTGGTGTGTGTGGAGGAGGCATTTTTCGATGAATCTCGTGAGCTTGTAGGTAGTCTTTGAACTCATTACAGGTGAATTCTCCATCGATATGAGCGGAGAGTTCTGATGTGATGACTAGTTTCGTTCTCAACAACTACTTTGAAAATTTTTAAGGTTTCAAAAGCTTCACTTTTCTTGCAAAGAAAATAAAATCCACATTTTTATTGACTATTCATCAACATAAAGCATAAAATACTGAAATCCATAATGACTCGGTTAGATTGGACCAAACATATCGGTATGAACCAGGTCAAGCTTGCCATGAGCTCGAAAAGTAATTGTTGTATATATCTCCCTCCCCAGGTAAATACAACACAAAGTGTCAACATGTGAAAATTTGCACCCTGGTGCAGGTTGGGGGGGCACAACACAAAGTGTCAACATGTGAAAATTCACACCTTGGCGCAGGTTGGGGGCGCACAACACAAAGTGTCGACATGTGAAAATTCGTGCCTTGACATAGGTTGGGGGCGCACAACACAAAGTGTCGACATGTGAAAATTCGTGCCCTGGCACAGGTTGGGGGACGCACAACACAAAGTGTTGACATGTGAAAATTCGTGCCTTGGCACAGGTTAGGGGTGCACAACACAAAGTGTCAACATGTGAAAATTCGTGCCCTAGTGCAAGTTGGGGGTGCACAACACAAAGTGTCGACATGTGAAAATTCGCACCCTAGCGTAGATAAGGGGCGCATAGCATAAAATCTCGACATGCGAAAATTCACACCCTGGCGCAGGTTGGGGGCGCACAACACAAAGTGTTGACATGTGAAAATCCATGCCTTGGCGTAGGTTGGGGGTGCACAGCACAAAGTGTTGACATGTGAAAATTCATGCCTTGGCACAGGTTGGGGGTGCACAACACAAATTGTTGACATGTAAAAATTCGTGCACTGGCACAGGTTGGGGGTGAACAACACAAAGTGTCGACATGTGAAAATCCAAACCTTGGCACAGGTTAGGGGCGCATAGCAACAAAGTGTCAGACATGAAAAAATTCACACCTTGGTGCAGGTTGGTGGCGCACAACACAAAGTGTTGACATGTGAAAATTCGCGCCCTGGCATGGGTTGGGGGCGCACAGAACAAAACGTCAACACCAAATTTTCAGCACCTATGGCACACTTAAGAGTATGTTGACATGAGGATAGTTTCACTGAGGTGCATCTTCAGGAGGTGCAGCATTTTGAGCATTGACACCCAGAACCCGACAGAAAGAAAACCCTGACGCAGATATTCAAATGGCCATAACTTTTCATAGGGAGCTCGGATTCATGTAAGGTTGGACTTTTCGGAAAGCTTACGAGGTCCTTTGTCAAAATATTACTGGATATATTTAATTGGGTGAGAAAACGTTCTTCAAAAATTCAAAATACATTTCGCCATTTTTTGGGTTTGCTAAGGTTCTCACCTACCTCCATAATGAGATGAATTAAATGCAACCTGGAGGTGGTTGGGGTAGATTTTCATAATTCCTCTCTCTTTTCTCCCTCATTCTTCCTATAAATTGTAAGGAGGGGCTTATTTCTAAAGGTTGGACATTCTTGTTTTTCCCCTCCCTTCTTCTCTTTAGCAGGTGAAATTTGTGGAGTTCAAACCTCTCATCTAAAACTGTAATGCAAATTTGCCTCTTGGCATTTTTAAGTGTATTGTATCAATCTTTGGACAAAATAATACATGTCTATGGATGATTCTCAACCCTCTCTGTGTTCATTTGCAACCTCTTGATCTTTCACTGTAAATCTGGTTATTTGTGCATGATCTTGCATTGCATTTTAATGGTTTGTGTTTATTGGCAAGATAGGTGTTTCTTCATTCCTCGATGCATCACCTTTGTTAGTTTAGGTTTATTTTTTATGTATCTTATTACCATGTCTCCTTGGCAATCTTAGATTAGGTTTTTGAGTAAACCCTCTGCATTTTTATGTGTGCATCTAAACAAAGGAATAGGAACTGGCCTTCATCCGGAGAGATTATCTCTGATTCACAAGGTCCCACACTTGGGAAAAGATCCATGTTATGTGAATCATACTGAGAGTCTCAACCCATCGAGTTGCATCACATTTAGGGGTGAAGCATGTGATTTTCCATCAATAGTAATCTTCTGGAATGAATCTCTGTGTTGTTTTCCTTGCTAGGTAGTGACGACACTTGTTTGTATCCTTCTGAAGAGATGGTAACCCATGTACCATATTGCGCTGGTGAAGTGTCTCGAGATACTTGAAACTAACATGAAACAAGTCTTTGATGCAACAACTGTGCTAGGGTAGATTTCTTAGCCACAAGTTCCTGATCATCTCTATGGATAAAATCAAACTGGAACATGTGTCCCACATTGGAGGCTTTTGCAGCTATTTTCGAGACTCGTGATTAGTCTCGAATTAAACACATTTTCTTACCAGAATGACTATCAAAGTCAAATTTTAAGTTTTGATCAAGGATTTGATTGACAGAAAGAAGATTTTTAATCAACCCAGGGATATATAAAACATCTGATAGTCTACAGTTGCGTGAACTAAGGGGTAGAGAAATGTTCCCAATCCCTTGAACTATATATGAAGTATCATCACCCAATGAAACATGGTTTTTCGAAGGCGTGTCGCTCATTGAAGTAAACTAGTCTCTGTGGCTAGTCATGTGTCAAGTGTCTTGTGAATCAACATACAAGACATCACTAGATGACATGGAAGGTTCACTTGATCAAGTGGTGTACAAGTAGTCTTCATTATCTAATTGTTCTTGTTTCTCAACAATATTTCCTTGTTGATAGGGTTTTCTTTTCCAATTATCCTTTTTCTCCCCTTGATTGCAGTTAGAATGTACCATGTGATATTGTTGTTGTGGAGGTCTAGAGTTACTTGATGAACCTTTCTTGTATGTAATATACCAATAATAATTCAACTCATGTCCTCTTTTATAGATTGGACATTGCTTCTTCTATTGTTTTTTCCCTTGATGTTGATATTGATTCTGATGTTGGGAATTTTGATAGGAATTAGGTTTTCCTTTACCTTTTCCTTTCCATTTTTGATATGAAAAAGTGTCTACTCCTCTTCATCATCCTTGTTATGCACAACTTCCTCCTGTTGCAGTAGGTTTACCAGTTTGTCAAAACTGACTGTCGTATATGACAAGTTTAGTGTTGTTACAAAAATGTTGTAAGAAGAAGGGAGAGCTATAAGAAAAATGAGAATGAGAGCTTCGTTTGTGACCGCTTCTCTCAGGGCTAAAAGTGAAGCCCTCAACTCTACAACTTTTCTCAAAAAAGCTTCAATTTTCTCACTTTTCTTGAACTTCAATGTGTGTAACTGACTCTACAAATTTAGTATGACAATCTTATTTTTGACCTCATATACTATTCTCAATTTATCCCACACTTCTTTGGTTTTTTTGGTATCTTGAATGTGGAGATGCACATCGTTGGACAATCTAAACAACATGACGAATTTGGATTTCTAATTTGCTCTATCAAACTATCTCTACTATGTTGTATCAATAGATGATCTGGTTAGAGTACCATTCAAAAAAGTCTATATTTCTTCAAACTCAAGTTGTGTCTTGATTTTAGTATTCCATGCAACATAGTTGCTTCCTCTGAGTAGTTGTGATTCTGGAAGTAAAAATTTGGGGGCATTGGTGCCCATTTTGTAGAAATCACTGACAGGGTTAGGCTCTTATCACTCTAGGTATAAGGTCTCCCAATCTATATATCATCAGTCTGATATATCGAACCTTTCTATATTCGTGCTCTTTCGATATACTTGGTGGTACGTGGAATAAGCTCACCCCTGTCGATATACCTGGTGGTAAGTGAAAGATGCATTAATGTACGTGTAAGAATTCAATATGTGGTAAAAATACAGTACTTAAAGGGGTCTATGTGATTATTGACACCAACTCAAAGAAATATCCTCATGACGTGCATAACTTCACTATATACTCAGATAATTTCTCAGTCCAGATTTATGTCATGTAATCGTTCACAGATGGATGGGATGGCTCATAGTGTGTGTACTATAACCTTATTACTCCCCATCAATTTAAAGGGTCAATTCCCAAAACGACGTTGTTGCAGCTATATTAGGCATTAAGTGTCACATTAGAGATGACAACTTTACCTGTAAACACTTCCCAGAGGCACTGTATATACCAAATGTTGCGAATAAGATCTAGGATCTCGTGAGTGTTTTTTTGAACCAAATTTTATTGTGTTTAAGTATAATTTTTTACCAATTTCAGAGAAGTTACAAATTTTGTGGTTGATTATGGAAACCTGCAAATTAGTACAATATATTGAAGTACACAAACTACATTCAAAAATTTGGAAAAATTGAATGACAAGTAATTTTTTTTTGTTTTACGGGTCATGGTGGCTTCCAGAGCTGAAAATGGCTTTGTGACCAAAAAAACCCGTAATTTTTTTCTTAAAATGGAATTTTTTGGCAGCTCCCTTTTCTTGAATGTTGTTCGGAATCAAAAAATAGGCCTATTAGGAGAAATAGAAAAAATTACCCTATATTAGGGTTTTTCTCACTAAAATTTTAGGATCCTATTTAGTCATGACTAAGCTATTTAGTTACCTCTAAGTTTGGCAGTTTTTCAATTTCACCACTAAATTGCAAAATTTTTTTTTTAAAATGATGTGTTTAGTGTGATTCGAACCCCAAACTCTACATTTCCAAATCTCTTGCACTAGCCACTTGACCACAATTTCTCTTTACATATAAAATAGAGCAATTTAAATTTAAAGGAAATGTGAAAGGGCTAACCTTGTAGAAATGACATGGTAGGGAAGATTCCACATGGTAGCTATGGTGGTTGGAGAAGTCTTTTAGTTTTGGCACATTTTCCAAATTTTATACTTATATTCACGTGTTTGTATTTTTATTTTCCAATTTGTGGTTTTGCGTTTGCTTATACGCCATTTTAACTCCACCGTTCTTGTGTTGTTCGTTGTTTCTTTGTGTAGGTTGCAAGTTTTCTTTTGAGATTGTAGGGTCATCGCAAGATGAAAGTGTGATTGATTTGTTGTTGATCATTTTTTCTTGATTACAGGTGGCTCAATGAGAGTGGGTCGTTTATTGTAGGGTCATCATTCAATGATTCCAACTCTCCATTAGAACACCAATCGACAATGTAAAAAATTTGGCTTGGTTGTTGAAGTAGGGGTTGTTTAAGCTCTATCCACTCGGTGGGGGCTTAAAATTATCTTAGCTGAAAGAAGAGCAACTCAGGTTCAACCCTCTATGTTCTTAATGCAAATATTGTTGGATGCAAAACTATAAAACTCCAATGTGTAGATCGGGATTGATTTTGAGCAATGGCCGCCAATCACGAAATCGGTGTGGAGGGGAGAAATAAAAAATTGTGGATTCCTTTGATTCGTTTAAGATCTCAGCCACTTTACTGGAAGCCCTTCCTTTCCACATACAATGGAATCTAAGCAGCTCGCTCCAATGCTATGTGGATAACCCGACTCAGTCAGATGTTGCCCAATGCAAAAACAACTAAGGGCTCGCTAATGTGAAAGGGCTCGTTGGAGTCAATGCACCTAGATCGGCTACAAATCTGTGCATATATCCTTCTCAAACAACTTGTTGGGAATATAATGATCTTGCAATACAAAAGCCTCCAAATTTTTATAGGGGAAAAATATAATTAGATTTAGCTGAGAAACCCCTAATGGGGATTTTTTTTTAATTTTATGAGCATTAGGAACCAAATTTACCTAGTGTAGAGGGCACCAAGGAAAGAATAAATTCTTTACATTTACCTGGATATTACATAGAAGGTTGTGGGACTGTAGGAAGATCTAGGAAGCTGTTGGAGGCAATACTCCCTCTCTAATGATGCAATTTTATTCTCCAAAACTTTTCATTCCTCTGCAACCTTTCTCTAACCTTGCCAGGAGCTTCAACTAGCTCTAGTACCAAATTTAATCTGAGCAATAGGGCAGAATCATGATGAATTTTATTAATATTCAATCAACTTACATTACAATGGAGTGTAGCAATTCTTATAGGAATTATAAAGCCATGTGCAGACAAATACAAGGTTGCAAAGCTAAAACTGAAATCATAACAACTTCCAAAATACATCTAGGAAGCAATAACCAACCAAGTACAAACAAATATAGTTACAACAATAATGCAACAAATAAACAATAAAAAAGGTTATAAATAAATATAACCAAATAAAAACAACTAAATAATCTAACTATGCAATGCATAATTAATAATAATATATTTATCCTAACAACTTAAGAGGCAACAAGCTCAAAATTTCAGGTCATGCCAGCCTCAAACACAACTCAATAGTCCTTTATATCAGCCTAATAGGCCACCCATTCAAAATAAAAATCAAAACCAAGTCTAACCTCCTACAAATATTCTATTTTAGCCTTACAACCCTAATGCCACATCCACATATAGAGTCTTGGTACCAGTGAAAAATAACATGGCTCAAGAATATGACTGATTCTGCCCATATAGTCAACCTCATAATAGTCAATGTGTTTTAATGGTGCTTTGAATCAAGCTCTTATGGTGACAAAAATGGGTGTGGATTAAGAGGCAAGGTAAGAAGGATATCAACAGAAGGAAGCAACACACAAATAGGTACCTCTGAACGAGACCATACTTTTCAATTGACAAGATTGGGATTTATGTGATTAAAATCAAGCCTCTTCCCAAAGTGTAGTAGCCAATACACGGTCCAGGAAGAGAAATATTGTGGACAGTCCTCCAATTCAAATGATCCACAACCCTCTATTACTCAACAAGGTATTGGTAATCAAAGTGCAACTCCCAATGTGCAAGGACAACCCAAGCCACCTTCTAGACAAGCTCAAGTTCTGGTTGTAATAACCCATGTGCAAGAAAAAAATGTGCAAAGAAAGGGGCAATAGAGAGATATCTCATCTCCATTCAACATCATTGAGTAGATGAACAAAACGAATGTAAATATCCCAATGTGGAAGTCGCTAGCTATCCTAGGACAAACAAACCTATGGAAAGCTGCTATGGAAAATTTGAGGGCATCAAATCAGTCATCCAATAAACAAAAAAAGGTTCTTACTAATGCATCTCAGCAAGAAGGAAATCAAGGAGGCCACCAAGGTAAAAACTTGAAGCACCCACCATTCTATATCTCATTGATCATTGGGAACAATTTGGTGCGTAATTGCATGATTGATTCTGGAGAAAGTAGCTCAATCATGCCGAAATAAATAGCCATTCAGTTGTCTCTTCAATATGAAGTCATTTCTAGAGGTGTGGTGCAATTGGATGGAACACCAGTAACAACAGTTAGAGTGATCCATTGTTTTAACCTCGCATTACATGGATGTCCCAATGTGACCTTCGTGCAGGATGTATCAGTCATATAATTTCAACCACTCTTCACATTATGTTTGTCAAGAGACTTAACTGCTAAAATTGAGAGATTTTCATTTTTTGATTGGTCACACATGTTGTTTAGAACAAGGTATGGATTGAAGGATACAATCAAATCTGAGCCTATTGCAAAATTACATATTGAGCCCGATACAGTGAGTCCAATCAATGCAAATTGTTCAACATTTGATTAAGAGGATTATCCAAGAATCTATGAAGCATATACCAAAGTCGGATGCATCCCAGACTTGACTCTTAATGAAAGGGTGAACAAGAGGCATTCTTTTTACCTTTATAAGGAAATGGAAGAAGCTTAATTAGGAGTCTATTATTTGTATCAAGACAATCAACTTCTCCTATAATTACCAAGCTAGATCACAAAGATTATTTATGAGGTGTGGTAATTATTCTTTGATAGTTCAAGGAGTAGACAACGTGATGGAGTAGGAGTTGTGCTTGTTTCAATAAGTGGTTCAAAATACTACCCCAGGTTTCCATTTTCATTTTTCTTGCTCAAACAACACATCTGAGCATGAACCCTTATTCCATGGATTACATTGGGCAAGAAAGATAGGCATTAAAAACTTGCAATAATTTGGAGATAGTGAACTGACTGTGAACCAAGTCAGAGGAAAAAATAATGCTAAGAATGATCTGTTAAAGAACTACAAAAATTGGGTATGGGATCTCATTGAATATTTCAAATCTTTTAGCATAAATTCCATCCCAAGAAAGAGGAATGAAGCACCAGATAGACTTGCACCAATTGGGGCAGCATTTGATGTTGTAGAGACTATCAAAAGTGAGAAATGTCATCCTCATATCAAAGTGGTTTTAAGACCAGTTGTGCGAGATAAAAAACAAGTTGGAAAGTCTTCAATAATGATCAACAAATTGTCAATTTTCTACAAGAAGAAGTTGAGTTCTCTACTAAAAACCAAGGCAAGTTGGATCAGCAGTGTGGTGACCTAGTGGTGCAGCTGAACTAATAAATTACCGAAAGGTTTTGTAACTTTGGATTCAATATTTAACCCAAATGATCAATTCCAGAACAAAAAGGAAAACATTCAGGTAAAGGGTGAGGACTTAGATCCCATTTCAGTGGATGAAGGCAAGATATTGTGAATTGGCAAAGTAAATACTCTATAAGATAAATCTAAATTTGTTCAAATTTGTCAATAATTTTTGTTATCAAATTTTACCATTTCGGGAAAAATTAATCAAACACGACCTTGCATAGGAAAAAATGTGGTTGAATATGATTGAAGCATGTTGTGAATTGTAGAACATTTTGTGAAAAGAAGAAGCTCTGAAGTCTGAAAGTTTTCAACTTCAGAGGTGGAATGTTTTGGAAATTTGAAGGAAAGTAGGGTGAAAAGGAATCAGTAAATTCTAAAATCCTGAAGTCTTAAAGTCCAAATATTTAGAGTTTCAGAGATCTCTGTGAGTGTGGACAGGTGAACAATGCCAAAAGTTCTAAAACTCTGAAAGTCCAAAATTTTGGACTTTCACACTTTCAGGTTTCAGAGTTTTGGAGATAGGAGATGACCATGTAGAAAATGGATAAAAAATCCCCAAAATCCTGAAAGTCTGAAATCTGAAAGGATTCAGATTTCAGAAGCAAAACTTGCTTTCAGGGTAAACACGGAGGGATTTTCATATTTTCGGAGTTTCTAATTTTGGTCTTTTAGAGGTTTGTGTTTCAGAGGTTTGTTTCAAATAATTTGATAATGAAATGACTAAAACTCTGAAACCTGAAAGTCCAAAATTTTAGACTTTCAGACTTTTGGGTTTTGGAGTTTTAGAACTCTCAAGCAGAATTGGTGGATGAATAGTAACTCAACTTCCAAAATGGAAATGTCAGAAATTCTGTAAATTTTAGGATTTCGAAGGTTGCATACATTTTGGACTCCAAAAATGGAAGATCAATAGTTTTTATTTTTCCATAGTGACACCCCGACCTTCAGATGGCAATAAATTTTTACTGGGAAGCTTAAATTTTCACAAGAAAGGACTTTTTGGAAAGCTCACAGGGTCCTCTTAATTTGAAGTGGGACTAAGTTATTAAAAATTTAAAAATATAGTCCACCATTTTAGAGGGTCTCCCAGGCTCCTCGCCTACCACAATAATGAAGGTATGGGCTTTATTTCATTCCCAACAAAGAATAGTACATGGGGGTATGGGTTTTGTAGTAGAACCCATAACTGTTGTAGGTGAATTGAATGCATTCTAGGATGGCTGGAGAAAGAATTCAAATTCTTCTCTCCCTTTGTCTCACACTCCTATATATAGTAGGGAGGGGGAATTTTTATAAAAGTTGGACCCAGATTTGTACTCTCCCCTTCTTCTCTTAACTGTAAGTGGATTTGTGGAGTTAAAACCTCTCATCAAAATTGTATATAGTAAGGAGGGGAATTTTTATAAAATTTGGAAAATTCGGCTTTGTACTCTCCCTTATTCTCTTAACTGTAAGTGGATTTGTGGAGTTAAAACCTCTCATCAAAATTGTGGATGTCGACATGAAGATAGATACGCCAAGGCGCAGGTAAAGAGTGCATGAAAATGGATGTATGACATGAAGATAGATAGGCGCATGTAAATCTTGCCTCTTTGCCATTGTAGTGTACTGTATCAAATTTGTGGAGAAATAATACATGCTTGTGGATGATTTTCAACCATCTGTTTTGTTAATTTCACCTCTCTGATCTCTCATTGCAATCGTGGTTATCTATGTATGGTGGTTTAATTACATTTCAATGGTTTGTTTTTAATGTCAAAGAAAGTGTTCAACATTCCCTTGGTGCATCAAATTTTTTAGTTTAGGTTTACTTTCTTGCATCTTCTTAACCATGTCTCTTTGGAAAGTTAGAGTATATTTTAGGTGGATCCCCTACATTTTAAATGTGTGCGTCAAAATAGAGGAATAGGAACTGACCTTCATCTGGAGAACTTTCCCGATTGCAAAGTACCACACTTTGGGAAAATCTCCATGTTATGAAATCACACTGATAGTTTTAACCCATTGAGTTGCATACATTCATGGGTGTTATGATTACACATCAACAATTCCTATATGTCTTTTCCTCGACTTATAAGTATTTAATATGTTTCAATCCAGAGATAACATAACATACTATTGAGCTAGATCTGAAATGTAATCCTATCAGATAGTAGCAAAGATTGGTGAATCCTCACAGTGAACCTCTCATGAGAAGAGAGTTGAACAAGCTAGTTAAAGATAGCATCATCTTTGCTATCAAGCACTCGAGTTGGGTTACAAATTTTGTGCCAGTAAGGAAAAGGAACAGAGAGATCCAACTGTTTGTAGAATTCTGAGATCTAACTAGAGCTTCACTCAAAGATCATTATCCACTTCCTTCAATGGAAAAAATCCTACAAGTAGTAACATGTTCAGAAAGGTTTTCATTGCTTGATGGCTACTCAGGATATTACCAAATAATGGTGAAGAAGATCAGTTCAAGAAAGCCTTCATGATAAAATGGGGCACATATTCTTATAAGAAAATGCCTTTTGGATTGACAAATTCCAGATCAATATTTCAGCGAGCTATGGATATGGAATTCAAAGGACTAATCAACAAGCTAGTTCTCGTATATCTATATGATATCACTGTCTTCTCAAAGAATGTAGTAGACTACCTCTTTCAGTTTAGGAAAGTATTTCAAAGATGTAGAAGGTTTAGAGTGTCCTTAAATCTAAAAAATTGTGTAGTCTTTACACACGAAGGAAAATTGTTGGGCCACATTATTTCAAAAGAGGGTTTAGCAATTGATCTTGAAAGATTTGAAGACATCCAAACTTTTCCATTGCTAAATTACAAGAAAGCCCTCAAAATATTCTTGGGAAAGATAAACTTTGTCCACATATTTGTGCTTGATTTTTCCACTCTTATGAAGCCATTAACCATGATGTTCAAGAAGAGTCTTGCATTCAAATGGATAGAAAAAGGAAAAGAGAGTTTTGAGGCTATCAAACATGCAATATCAAAAGATCCAACTGTTATCAACCCAAATTTCTCCAAGGAATTCATGATGTATGATTTTGGAGGATCAGACACAATCTCAACTATCTTACTACAGTTGATTAGAAAAGGTTCAAAATATCCCATAGCATTAATCAGTAAAATCCTGGAAGATTACAAAGAAAGGTATTCTTTTATTGAAAATCATGTTCTTGTTGTCAATAGGATCATGAGGAAGTTTAGACACTTAGTCTCAAACAATAAAATTAAACTTCAATTATCTCATGTTAGTGTTAAGGACTTTCTCCTAAACAAATATGTAAATGAGAAGAGGGAATAATGGATCACTCAGGTAATGAAATATGATATTGAAATTAAAGTGATCAAGCTGGTTTGTGGAATTTTTTTTTATGAAAATGTTATCTTACAAATAACACGACGAGTCAATAGGTGAAGAGGAGGTTGTCTTAGTGCTACAAGATGATCAAGAACATCCAACCAATGATGCACCCATTTCATGTTGGACTCAAGACATGGTGCATTATCTCCAAATAGGTTTATGCCCTCCAGAATGGAACAAACTGAAGAGGAGATATTTTAGATTACAATTCATTCCGTATGTGCTCATAGAAGGCATTCTATTTAACAAAGATGTGAATGAGGTGTTTTTTTAGGTGTGTCCAAACTACTAAAGTTGAGAAGATATTACACGACTTCCGTTATGGGGAAGCAAAAGGCCACTTCGCTCCAGTGAGTAATAACCATCAAAATCATGAAGTCAGGTTACTATTGTGCTATGATTTTTAGTGATTGCTACTAATGGATTAAAACATGCAAGAGTTGCGTACTCTTCATAGGAAAAAAATTACTAGCAGACTTACCCCTTTGTCAAATCTCAGTAGATAAGACATTCATTTAATGGGGATTGGACTTCATTTGATTTATCAATCCAAACTCAATTCAATGCCATAAGTGGATACTTATGGCAATAGAATATTTCACAAAGTGGACTGAAGCAGTGACACTTAAGGAGGAAAATGAATCCAACATCTTGGATGTTTATAGTGGAATAGTCACAAGATTTGGAGTCTCCACTACTATCATACCAGATAATGCATTGGAATTACTTGGCACCAAAATCCTTGAATGGGCTATTAGGAATGGTATATAGCTCAATAATTCATCAAATTATTACCCTCAAGGTAATGGCCAAGCAGAGTCCACAAATAAAAACCTATTGAAGAATTATTAGAAGAACTCTCGATGAGAATTAGATAACCTAACACACGAAGCTCAAATCATCCCTATGGGTGGATAGAATTACACCCAAGAGGTCTACAATAGCTCTCCATACAAGCTAGTATACAGAAATGAAGTGGTACTTCCTATATCACTTGAGTTATCAGCATTGAAACTCATGAAGCGGTTGGAACTAGATGAGTTTGAGCCCATGGAAGTAAGGTATAAAGAGATGATGGAATTAGAATAAAAAGGTACCATGCAATGAAAAAACATGGAAAAGGATAAAGAATTTATCGAAAGGATATTTTACAATATAGCTAAAGATAGGAAATTTCAAGTAGAAGACCTGGTACTAAAGTGGGATGCTGATCATGCAAAGTCAAGAAAGCATTCCAAGTTCAATGCCATATGGATTGGTCCATATATGATCACTGGATGCAAAAGTATCAATTCCTTCCAACCAGAAAAGACAAACGATGAAGGGTTGTAGATCCCAGTTGTAGACACCTATAATTACGCCCAAGCAATTTAAATACTTAAATTGTGCTAATTATCCCCTTTCTCGCAAACTAACGACATATCGTCAAAAGCACTCATATTCCCTCTTGTTGTTCTTAATCAATTACAATACACTAATTGATTAGGTCACCTATCCAACTAACAACCTAGTTAACGACCTTCCATTAATTAATCACTTCCTCTATCTAGATTAATTAATTATTATTAATTAATTAGTCTCCCCCTTCATTTAACTAGTAAATCAATATTTAATTGATTTAATCCCTTTCTAATAGCCTAAATCACACTAAAATTCTTCGAATTGGATTCTATAAGCTTAAACCTACCTATTAGTTAATCACCTTTGATTAATTGAAACACCCCCCAACTCCCATGACTTGTTAAACATAAATTAATCCCTTCTAAAGTAAGGTTACCCTTAATAAAGAAACCTTATCAATTCCTAATCATGTTTTACCTTTATCCCACATTCATGAAGATGTGTTGAATCCCTTATCCTTTGGGCTATATAAAGAGCCCTCCACCTACCTTTTTACTTACACCTAAACTCCTTAGAGAGCAAATGCAAAGCATATAACAAAGAGACTAAGAGCTTGCATCTTTCTTTCTTGAGAGTTCATCATCTTGAGGAGCTAAGTTTTCTATTCTAGCCTAAAAGTGCTTAGGTCATATGGGAGGTGTCAAAAAGGGTCTTGTAGCCAAATTTTGATAAGCCCCCATTCCTAGGTTCTTGGAGATATCAAGGACTACCAAATATTGATTGCAATGGAGCTTATTTAGGTCCATTTACTTGTTTGTTGGTAATATAGAGAAGTAGAGGTTTAAATACTTTAGCATTGTTTAAATCAAAGTTGAATGCATTATGTTAGGTATTAATCTTGTTTAGCTCTCATCTTTGATGGTGTTTAGATTTTGTCATTAGCTTTGTTATAGAAATATTTAGGTGTTAGTTCTCATTCATCTAACTTAGCTAAAAAGCACAAAACCATGCACACATTTGGCACACCTGGTGGGACACTTAGTCCCATGGCATTTTAGTTTAAATTTCATTGTTTTGGCTAACTTTTGATATGCACATGTAGTAATTAATTTCCATTTTTTGGAGTTTTTTGTCATTTAATATGTGTTACTTCATGTTTTATAGCCTTAATTTTAATGGGTCATTGCCATTTTTGAACTAACCTGCCAAAATTTAGAGTATTGTCAAGGTTTCTACATTTTTTCCGTACTGTGGTTGTAGGTTTGGTGCAGACACAATTTTAGGAGCAAAGAATGTGATTTTAGGAGCGCATAAGTGATTTTAGGAGTGCACACGTGATTTTTCAGGGCGCAGATACAATTTTAGGGGTGCACACATCTCTCTAGTGGCGTAGGCATGCTATTCAACTCTGTCATTCTATCTAGCGACCCTGATGCATCCACCCTAACCTGCACATAGGTGCACTAACCCAGGCACACACGTCGTTTCATACTATACCTTAACTGTAGTCAGAAACCTGTCAGAATGGCGTACACGCCCTACCTAGGGTGCACATGTGGTTTTAGTGGTCTAGAGTGGCGTAGGTGTTGTTTTAGGGGCGCAGACACTGTTTTAGGGGTGCAGACACTATTTTAGGGGGTGAACACATCTATTGGGAGGTGCAGGTGCACTATGTGCTGAAAAATAGCCTTCGATAGCATATAAGCCCTAACCCACGCGTAGACATAGAAAAAGGGGTGCAAGTGTCCTTTTGCATTTTTAGGATTTAAAACGTTGATGTGCTAACTTTCTTGCATGTCTATGTAATCACATATTTGTCTTTGCAGGCTATTTTTACATGTTGGTATTTGATTAGATAGTATTTTGCATTGTTTACTAACGGGATTGAGATCGTGTATGCTCTTCCCTCGCGTCCCTTGGGGTGATCTTGGGAATCAGAAATGATTCTTAAAACATTTTTCCGCTTTAAGATTGTTAAGAGTATTTTAGCTAGAATTGGTCAATTTGGCATTTGTTGAATTAAAAGTGTTGTTCCATTTGGTTATCTTTGGAGATTTGTGAAGACATCATGTATGCTCTTTTCTTGCATCTTTGGATGATATGGAGAATAAAAAATGGTGCCTTCCCTTTTGATGGAAAACTACTAATCATTTTCATTCAGAACCAAAACACTTGTCAAAGAATGAAGGAAACGAAACAAGAGTAAGAAAACATTCTAATACACATGTTTCTTACAGGTTGCCAAACGGTGTTCGAGAAAACTACACCTAATTTAAAAAGATAAAAAAAAACACACCACATTCAAAACACTATATTATAGGTTTTAGAAAATGGTATGTTCCTCTCCGCTCAACTGGAACATAACCCCTTTGGCATAATGCCTTAAGCTACAACAATGGGGGTGGTTTTAGGAACCCCAAAGTAGTCCACGCAAGAGGGAACCTTGTGGATAAAATGGGAAGTGCTCCACACTACCTACTTGACTAGTGATTCCTTTGTGAGATAGCTTTACCGGTTGTTTGTGTGGCGACCCCAGTGATATTACATGTAGATGCACTAGTTGCCTATTGTTCTTGAAGGGGGTAAAGTAAAGCCGAGATACTCCCAAACTAGTCAGTGTGACTTTTTGGGTAAACCATGCTCACACAGGGAAACTTTGTAACACCTAGGATGAAAGAACCACCTAGGATAATATACTTTGGCCAGGAGCCCACTTTGACAATTCTAAAACATTCTTGAGTTGTGAACCATACTTTCATTGAGAAACATGTGACGCATTACTTTTTCCTAGTTTTTACTTGCCTTAAGGCGAGGCGAAACTCTGTCGAAGAGAGGCTAGCATTTTTTCATCTTTTTTTAAATTTATTTCCTTCACATTGTTTTGACATTTTGTTGATCAAAAGAGGTGTGATTACCTTTGTGTTTCCATTCGACATTTTCTCTCACTTTTATGTCCATTTACACCCATCCATGTTTGCGGCTGGGTTAGTTAAACTTCTAAAGTGAGCGGAGACGTTTTCACGTCATTTGGTCCATTGTGACTTTGATACCCATGTCAAGGTCGTCATTATAGTTAGGCATGGTTCATCAATGTGGACTTCCTTGGAGGATTTAGCTTGTTTTGTCTCGTATCATTACAATTTCTATATTTACGTCTTGCTTCTTGTAAACTCAACATAAATACCTATATTTTACAGTTACACTGCACACATTCTTAAACTATTCCTAGCTATACTTTGAGATTTTTTGTTTGGTTCTATTATTACCTCGATTTCAAAAGGTACTAGACGTTACCATTTGTGTGTGTTATATCAATAACACCTCGATATCAATACTTCACTTTCATGCAAAGTGGGTTAACATATCTTGGTGATATTGTTGTGTCATTCACAAATTGTAATTGACAATTTTTAAGATATAGGTATTAATCAGATTTGAGCTCGCTCGTCATATATATTGATTGGGAGATCACATTTAACCTCATGTATTTACTTACATCTTGTTCATTCCCTTGAACTTGACATAAGTGGAGACATCTTGTTAAACATCTCGTGACGTAAATTACTTTGAAACGTAGTCAAGGAAATACTTCATTTGATCATATTTCAATACCAAACGATTGTTTCGCTAGTGATTTTATCACTCTATCACATTGGTATTCTCACACTATTAATTTACTCTTAACACATACATTTTACATTTCACTTAGGGGTAGTCATTAAACTCTGAACAAATCTGTAACTTACCCTAGTGAAACTTATCATGAAAAACATGGCTCCCAAGACGCATCTAGGGTTAAAGAAAGAAACATTTTAGGAACAACAGGCGCAACCTTGCGAAACCTCTAACAGAAAAGGATCCAACCTGTTCATTGGACACGATCTAGCACCACTATTTTCTGTAGAAAAGGAAATAGAAGAAATGGTCGACCATAGTGGAAACGAATTAGAGTCACCACGCGTGGTCTTTGATTTTAACCCTACTCTACAAGATGAATTTTTTCTTAGAAACAAAGACAGAGTGTTGGCCTGGGCCGTCGAATTAGGGGCCAAATTTCCCATCGAGAATGAACCAATACTACAAACAAATGACACTACTGAGGAAGAACGCCCCCTTATCAATATGGAAGATATTTTAACAAGCGAGCATGCTTCCACTTCTTACGCAGAAAATGATAAAGTGGTAGGGCATATAATACCCCTCATCAAAGTGCCATGAAGAAACAAAATAGAACTTGAGACAGAGGAAGAACCTCCACAGTACGAAGAGCAGGAACCTTTAGAAGAAGAGGCTATAAACCAAGCCACAATCCAACAAAAAAATCATAAACCTAAGCCGCAAACTTGCTTTTCTTACTTCCCATGTACAGAAGGATGAAAACAAGAACATTCAAAAGGTGAGGCCTAAGGTTAAGATCAACGAACTCCATCATGAAAAAAAAGGAGAAGAAGACATAGGGTGTCATCATGTTTACATCCCTGCTTCTCCCACTAAAGAACAATTTCTCGCACAAGAAGTGAAGTCTATGAAAGCAACGCTTGCGAGCTTATAAGAGGGAAATATAGGGAGCATCATGAAATATCAATATGAAGAACTATGCCCCTATCCTTTTGACAAGACAATGACCCTTCAACCCTTTCCAAAGAAATTTGATATGCCAAAGTTTGACAAATACAAAGGAAAGGGAGAACCAAGGGATCATGTTAAAGATTTTTGTATGGCATGTCAAGAGTTGTCTTATAGTGAAACCTCATCATAATTTTTCCCAAGAGTCTTGGAGGTCAAGCATTGGAATGGTTTACATGCTTACAATGAGGATAAATTTCCACCTGGCTAGAATTGGCAGAAAGATTCGTGTGTCACTTCTCGTATAACATAGAGAGTGATGTCACCATGGTAGACTTGTGTAGTGCCAAGAAACGCCTAAATGAGACCTTTGCCAGTTTCCTCCAATGATGGAGAGAGATAGCCAGTCGCTTCCCTGAAAATCAGCTGGTCAGTATCTTCATTCCCAATCTCAACCCAGACATCGCCTTTCACCTCCAAATGCATTATGTCCATACTTTTGAGGAGGTCATCGAGAAAGGTATTTAGATAAAAAAAGGCTCTCATTTCAAAAGGCACCCTTAAAAACCAATATAAAGACAACCGAAGTGTCAAACTTGTGGAAAAGCCAAAGATTTTCAACAAAAACAAAAATGTGGTGGGAGACAGAATCACCGATTCCAAACATGTTCAAATGGTCCAAACTGCTCAACCTTATAAACTGACCAAGGGCCAAATACAACCAAAACCAAAATGACAAACATTCACCTCTCTCAATGAACCATTTTGAGTCATACTAAAATAGTTGGATTTGGCCCACCTGATGACCTACCCTACAACACATCCGTTTAACAACAACACTCCTAAACCTTCATGGTATAAGGAGCATGAATATTGCAAAATGCATCACATTAAAGGTCATAAAACAAACAAATGTTTGCAACTTTGTCACTATATTCAAGACCTCATTGACAACGGGGAGATAGATGTGGATAACCCTGGCCACACACAAACACCTAACGAAAAAATGGGGATTTGTAAGGAACCATTCCCCAAGCATGATCAGTTGGAAAAGGAAAAGCCAGATCGGGGAGAGTCATCCCAAACTTATAAAGCCACGAATTAATTGTATACCAAGATAGATAACAATCATTACGATTGGCTTATCGGATGTATTCTCTCTCCTGCTGACCATGTTAATAATATCCGGATTAAGGGAAAGGACTGCGCTGCAGTAACAAGGCGTGCCAGCTTCATGATTCTAGAACCCTCTTCGTTGACCCCGCATACTGGTAAGTATAACCTTCTAGAACAACTTGATAAGATGTCTGCTAAGATTTCGATATTAGATATTCTCAAGATATCCAATGTGCATAAGGACATTCTATATCAAACACTTCAAGGGTCGGGAGTTCCTTTAGAAGTTGATCCTGCACACCTTTAAGCTATGGTGGCAAACATTGTGCTAAGTGAGTACCTTTATTTTAACCATAGGGAGATCCCTACCGAGAAGCCCACACATAATCTTCCCTTGAACATTGAGGTAGTTATCACTCGCAGAAAAATCAAATAGGTGCTTGTGGATAATAGATCAGGATTGAACATTTGCACACTTAAGCAGGTCAAACAATTGGGACATATAGAGGAAGATCTTGAGTCCCATATTATTACCATCATCACATACGACAATGCAGAAAGAGAGTCAGCAGACACCATTATGCTATCCATGGAGGTGGGCCTCACTTGTCATCAGATAAAGTTTCACATTCTAGACTTGGAACTTCCATATAATATGCTTCTAAGCTGACCATGGATTCATGCCATGTAGGCCGTGCCCATCAACATTTCATCGATGCATCAAATTGAAGCATGAGGGACACATGATTACAATACCAGGAGATCCAGAGCCCTTTTCTCATTGTAGAGCTCTCAATAGCTTTACACGAAAGGGTACATACATATGTCCCTCCACAGATATAGATCGTTCCTCTCCAGTCTGAGGCTATGGAATCCCGTGTGGATTCAGATTCACTTAGTTCTTGCGCTCATGGGGCGTCTACTTCAACATCTCCATTTGATTCATGAGAGATGAAAATCCTAGAATATGGGTGTGGGGATTATAATGTACAATAAGAGCTCTTGGTTTCAGACCTCTCATTATCGCCCAAGACTAGAGGTCGACCCAACTACCGCTTTAGGAGACCTAGAGAAAAACACACTATTGGGTCCTTCCTACCTGGGAGGCTTGTTAGCTGAGGAGAAATTACTTGATCCGACCTACTACTTGGGTCCCTAGAGGAAACTTAGCCATCCTATTATGAAACCCCAGAATATGAAAAGTCTAGCAAAATGATGTACTCCATGGGATATAAAGGCCTTGGATGTGGGAGGAGACAAACAAGGACAAAGGGAACCAGGTCCTCCTTCCACATTTCAAAACAGAAAGATACTGACATCAAGATTCATCCTTATGGAGTGCACCCCAATGATCAAGATGTGACTTATTCTGAGTGTGAGGATAGCTCTGATTACCTAGACAGTGATGTAGATTCCCATTGTAGCCAATATGAGGATCTGGCCTCCACGAACCTTTTCATTAATAATGTTGTCTTGACCATAACCCCCACCAAACCAACCCTTGACCTTGTCTACCCTTCCCTTGTTGAATGGGACCAACAACATGTCACATGCCACTAGATTTATTCGAGAACAACAAGGCTATTGTAGAGTTCATGGGCATAAGGGATACAATCCCCATTAGAGATCACAACAAAGGTTTCTTTTATCGACTTAGACACCTGCGCCTACTTCGGATCAAGGAGGCTGAACTTCATGGTCAACAAAATTTAAAGAAAAGCAAGAGAAAAAGTTCTAAAGAAAAGCCTCGGCAAAAAATCAAAGTCCAAGTCGCATAGTGAAAACCTCTTTGAGGCACTGGCTGATAGACAAATAAGAAAATCAAAGGACAAACAAAGTGACCATGCCAAGGATGAAAATCTTGTGGAGACGTCCTTGGATGAAGATCTCAAACTTCCTCCTGATCCTACGCGTATGGAGGATTTATCAAAATTGTTAGTCGAAGAAGCAATTGATGTCAACATTGATACTGAAGAAGATACCAAGATAGTAAAATTGGGGGCATCACTCTTAGCTAGAGAATAAAATATGTTCACTATGTTGTTGCGAGAGTTCATTGAATGTGTTTGCATGGTCTTATAAAGACATGTCTGGCAACTTGGATCCAACATTGGTCATGCATAACCCTAGTTGTGCATGTAGATGCCAAGCCTATCAAGCAGAAGCTCCAAAAGATGCATCCAAGAGTGGCCTTATTGGTTAAGGAAGAGTTTGAAAGGTTACCGGTAGCAGGATTCATCCAGATCAATTGATTATTTTGAATGGATATTGAACATTTTTCTTGTCCAGAAGAATCCTGTCGGTATCCGAATCTGCATGGATTTCAAGGACATCAATAAGGCTTGCTCTAAAGATGACTTTCCACTTACCCAAAATTGATATGATTGTTGACTCAACAGCAGGGTATGAAATGCTATCACTCATGGATGGTTTTTCAGGTTATAATCAAATTAAGATCGCTGTGGAGGACCAACACAAAACAACTTTCACAACCCCTTGGGGCACCTTCTGCTATCAGGTGATGCTATTTGGCCTTAAGAATGTGGGAGCAACTTATCAGCTGCCCGTGACAGTAATCTTTCATGATATGATTCATGACATCATGGAAGACTATGTCGATGACATCCTAGGAAAGTCCAAAACAAGAGAAGATCATCCTATCATTTGATGGCATATCTTTGAGCGCCTACGTGAATATAAAGTCAAGTTGAATCCAAAGAAGTGTGTCTTCAGTGTGCTATCTGGGAAACTTATTGGGCTTCATTGTATCAAGACGAGGTATTGAGGTAGACCCTGCTAAAGTCTCTGCTTATCACTTAAATGCCTACACCTGAGAATATTAAGCAACTGCAAAGCTTGCATACGGGAAAATCCAAGTCATTCGCCACTTCATCTCCCATCTGGCATAGATAAATGTCACTCATTCACCCATTTTCTTAAAAAGGACATCATTTTCCTCTGGGTACCTGAGCAACAACAAGCCTTTGCTTTGCTAAAACAATACTTAGCTAATCCACCTGTCCTTATGCCTCCCACCCTAGGGAGACCCACTTTTACTCTATATTTCTGCTACATAATATGTTATTGGAGCATTGCTTGCCCAATACAACCTTAACCATAAGGAGAAAGTCAGTGTATTATCTAAGTCGCACCCTCATTGCCTATGAACTTAATTATCCTCATATTGAAAAGGCTTACTTGGCCATTGTTTTTACCTTTCAGAAACTTTGTCATTACCTATTAAATACTAAGACCAAGCTCATATCAAAGGTCAACCCACTCAAGTATTTGTTTCCCAAACCCACCCTCACAGGAAGAATGGGTAATTGGATCATTCTAATTAGTGAGTTTGATATAGAATTTTTCCATCAAAAATCAGTTAACGGACAAGTACTTGCAGATCAGCTAGTGGAAGCACCTTTGCAAAGCAAAAAGCCTTTGAGTCTAGAGCTACCAGACACCTCCTTACTCTACATTGAAGAATCTTCCATGTGGTAGATAAATTTGGATGGGTCATTTATGTTTCATGGTTCAGGTGCAGGAGTAGTCCTTATTACTCCTTCTGGTGATCCTATACCGCAGGCTTTCCGCTTGGCCTTCCCTTGCACAAACAACATTGCAGAGTATGAAGCACTCATTGTAGGAATGAAGCTAGCCATCAAGTGGAATATTCATCATGTTAGGGTCATAGGTGACTCAAAATTAATCATTAAACAAGTAAATGATGAATATAAGGTTAAGGATGACAAACTCATACCTTAAAAAAAGTTAGTGGAAACTCTAAAGGAGTATTTTGTGTGCATTACCTTTGAGAAAATCCCAAGAGTGCAGAACAGATCAGCAGATGCTATGGCAATGGTAGGATCTATGCTTTGTATTCTACCAGGGAACAATGATATGCCATTCTTCGTAGAAAATCTACGCCAGCTAACATATGACATGCTAGAATCTTTCCTGGCTTGTGAGGTTGTTGGTCCCCATTCACCATGGTACGAACCCATTTTCACCTATCTTAAAGACAGCAATTCCCCTCCTGATATCTCCCACTCTGAAAATCAAAGCCTAATTTTCTAGATAGCCCATTATTTAGGAGGTACACTTTATTATTGTGGCTACGACGGGAATTTTTTACGTTGTCTGGATGTGACAGAGTCAATCCAGGAAATCAAGGAAGTGCACGAAGGAGTATGCGGAGCACATACAAATGGAATGGTCTTGGCTAAGAAATTGTTGAGAGTAGGTTACTATTGGCCTACCATGGAAACTAATTGTTGTAATTACATTAGAAAATGTGTGCTTTGCCAAAAGTATGGAAATTTTATCCATGCTCCATCACAGCCATTGCAACCAATCACCACCCCATGGCCATTCTCCAAGTGGGGACTCGATCTAATAGGGAAACTTACTCCTACCTCATATGATGGTCATACACATATTATCATAGCCACATAATATTTTACAAAATGGGTGGAAGTCATCCCATTAACCTATGTCACAGGAGCACAAATTTCTAAATTCATCATGAATCACATTATTTGTCGGTATGGCATTCCTGCAGCCATTGTTACAGATAATGGAAGTCATTTAAGAAGAAAACTATGAAAGGTCTTTGCCAATAGTTTTAAATCATATTAAAATGGTCCACACCATATTACCCTCAGGGTAATGGACAAGCTAAGGAAACAAACAAGACTTTGGTCAAGATAATGGAGAAAATGGTTAGTAAGATAGGTCATAACTGACACCTGTAAATTCACCCAGCCCTTTGGACTTACTGAACATCCATTCAAACTCCTACAGGTGCAACACCATATTCCTTAGTATTTGGGACAGAATCCTCATCCCTTTAGAAATTGAACTTCCGTCCCTGAGAATTTATCTTCGGGACTATTTGGATAAGGATGAAGATTATCGAGTGGCATGGTTGGATGAGTTAGAGCTACTAGATGAGAGGCACATTTGCACCCTTAATCACCTGAAGGTATATCAACACAGAGTCTCCATAAATTATAACAAGAGAATCATTCCTCATTAGTTTGAGGTTGGTGATTGTTATCACCGAATCACAGCACCCCTATGTTTATACAAGTGCATATGCTTGAGTCACGGTGTGATTGGATAACATGGTTACTATCTCCAAGTTGTGGGACTTGCTACTTGAGATAGACCTCTAGAGAAAGCTGGTTCTTGCTCCTAAACTACCTGCCACAATCTACTCTAATGCAAGGGAAACTAACTATTCTAATCTAAATTTCCAAGGGACCAGGGAGAGAGAATGCATAAAAAGAAATCCTACACTAAAGCGGTGATACACCAGAAAAGGAGGGTGTGAGAGTAGTCTCCAAATGCGTGAAATACAGAAGCAAAGTGCACACTCTGATGACAGTTCTCTGTAATCTAGAAAAATGCATTCACAACAATATTCCAAGCATACACCATGATAATGGATCCCTGCAAGAACATAATAATAGACACAATATTCTTGTATAAATATTAAAGGGGCAAGAAGAATGCAAGAAAACACAGCAGGGGAAGATACATCCACAAACTGATATTTTATGCTTCATGATATGCATAGTTCAATCTATTATAAGATAAGGGCCTACAGCACATTGGGTTCACAAATCAATTTTGACAGAGCTTTGCTATCTCAAAACTCCCCTTTACAATGAGGCCAACTGCTCCAATTTATAGAAAAATGAGAAGGGAAAGAGAAGGGAAAAATGGAAATCCCGAAATATGTCCTTCAACCACTTGTGAGGAATTAAATGGAGTAAAATGATTATATATTACTTGCAAAAGGCTCCCACATACTGTCAATGTGCTGCAGCAGAGAAAGAATGATGACCATGCCTCTTAATTACACTCCCAACCACCAAATGAAACACTGTTATGAACCCAGCCACGTTTTTCTAAAAATATATAATATCTCATAAAACCTGAAATTTCTTGATTTTTGTGCATTGGGCTCGGAGCCACGATTCCAACGGTACCAATTTTGTGTGATTTCATTGAGAAATGCAAAACTTTATGGTTTCTGATTTAGTCATGAAGGAGAACCAGAGATATTTTATATTATTTAAGATACTAGAGCAGAGAGGCACGATCATCGTTTCTCTGAAAGTCCAATCACCTAGAACAGTATGGGGAGCCTTTTGAGTAATATATAATTATTTTACTCCATTTAAATCCTGTTCGAACCAAGGGGGGAGTTTTCAGATAGCAACTGTCTCTTGGCTTAATCGGACCTTATGTCATAGAACTGTGCCAAGTTTGTCGGCCATGGTATAGGACACTTGATTATAAGAATACTTGTGTCATTATTATGTTCATGAGGCCGATTTATGCATCCCGTGCGTACTGTCTGTCGCAATATTGTTCCAATGGTGCTAGATTATGGACCTCTTCTAGTGTCCCAACTCTGGCGGATTTGACTACTCTCAGCCCTCCTTTTCTGGTGTATGGCCCCAATTTCATTTCATGCAATTTTCTCTCATTAGCATCTTACAGAGAGTTGTAGTTTAGGAGCCTAGAACCATGACTTTCTCTGTGATCAATATACTCAAGCCTGTTATCCAAATCACATGGCAGTGATAACAAGAACCAAACACCAGAGTAGAGTTTGAATCACATTGGTTAGGACCCTATGTCATAGTTGCCAAGTATGGCACAGGGGCATACTCACCTCTAATGGTGATGAGCTCCGGGAGCCCATGAAATGCATCTTAAGAGGTTCTATGCCTGAACATGGTGTAAGGAAGTCATAAAAATAAAATCAAAAATACAAAAAATTAAAAAAACATCGGCAAAAGAAAAAGAGAAAACAGGTTGTCTACTAGTGAAAACCATGCAATTGTGCAACTTTGGGCAAGTCCTTGGGTGAAAAATGGTTTCTGGCACCTCGGGAGGATTCGTTGTTCACAAGCATTTTGTATTAGAAGGGTAGTTGTCTTTGGCCTAAACTTGGTTCTGCCTTTGCGTTTCCCTTGTGCACACCATCCTATCTAGCCTTGACCTAACTTTGCCTTCTCTTATTTCATCTGTTAGGGACATGGTCTTTCGTTATTCCCCATCTTACGTTGGGGGCAGCTAAATGACTTCACCTTCCTATTCATAAACGCATGGCTTTTTCCCTTGTATATTCCCCACCTAACGCTGGGGGCATCCACACTTTCTTGGTTACCTGCACATAGCTTTGGAAAACCATTAGAAAACAAAAAAACAATAGAAATTTTTTTTCAGAAAAGACAAAAACAATAGAAAATTGTTTCAGAAAACACAAAAATAGTAGAAAATTGTTTAAGAAAATACAAAAACAATAGAAAATCACTTCAAATAACACAAAAAAAATAGAAAAATGTTTCAAAAAACACAAAAACAATAGAAAATTATTTCACAAAAATGATAAACAAATAGAAAATTGGTATATGAAAACATATCTTACAAAAACATTTCCTTACATTGTCTTGTTTCCTTACTTTCCTTGTTGCTTGTATAGTGTTTTGCGTGCTTGCTTTTGAGTTGTTTGTTTCTTCGGTGTACTTTGTCATAGTTCGTATTTTCTTGCTTAGATTAGATTCATTCTTACTTGTACATATTGTGGTGTGTCTCGATATACTAGTGAACCTTGGGAAACCATGATGTAATGTGTTAATTCATTATGTTCTTTCTTCAGCATTTGGTTGTGTTTGTTACTTGTTAATAAGACATGGTGATTCATGGTGTATTGCATTCATTCTTGATGTTATTTTTTAGCATTTGATTCTGTTTTTTGCATGTGCTCTATTTTTTTATCACTATCATCACATTACCATCACTATCATCACATCTAACATCATCTCTACATCATATATAAACAAAAATGCTAAGTTTTACATCATGCATGTATGCTAAGCTAATCATCACATATCGTATCATCAATGGGGGCAAGAGGGGTTGTGTATAATCAAAATATCTATCCCCTCGCACCAATATCATCATATCATCCTGTCCATAAACATCAAAATGACACATAAGAAATACATTTGATATCATCTAAGGATCTATCATCTAACATCTACAACACATGCATATACATCAAAACATCAAAATCAGACACATACAAAGTACACAATAAGATAATGCATCCATAAGTGCTTAATCAAAACACGTAGCATGCAATATGAATCAACATATAGTAATTTATGGAAAGGGGTATTTCACATCATAAAATTATCCCCACTCATGCCACATGCATCAAAGTATAACAAAAATATAATGCATCATATGATAACATCATAAAAATATCCATAAATGCTGAATCAAGACAATAACAAACATCGAATTCAATGCGGGCAATAGCCCTGCCCACTCAAGCTACTAAAACACAATTCATGTCCCATCATCAATTGGCTCCCCATAAATTTATAGACAAATGAAAAAACCATCAATATAAATGTATCAAAAAAACAAATATGTACACCATCTCATAACCATGTGTATCTAAGTCACAACAATGAGTCCTCATATATATATATATATATATATATACACACACATGTGTGTTAAATATACATCTGTATAAAAAATAGATATATACAAATCTGTGCTCTATATCAAAAATGTCTTCAGCTAAGGCATACAACAAGGATATATAAAAAATGTTTGTATGCATATACACAATGTCCTGATTAGTGCTCAATATAAATACATCAGCGATACACAATGCCATCGAAAAGGGGCATGTATCTGAAAGAATGAATCCTTCATCATGAGGAATCATCAAAAATACATGTCTACAATAACTGTACATCAAAATCAGCCTTCATAAAAGGCATACATGCAAAAGAATCTATATAATACAAAAGTGGCTATCAACCATAGCTCTCGCCCTCTCCGGGGCTCCAAGGTCTGTCCTCTCGATGCCGGACATTTGTAGGCTGGGCTAGCATTGGTCTCATCGGCTGATATGGAAGGGGTTGTTTGACTAATCTGGTGGAATGACTAGACCTCTTTGAATGAGAGCCTAATGCACTCACTCCTAATAATTGTGGCAATAGCACTCTCTACTCCGGTGGCACCACTCTGTAGTATGTTGTCCTATAAAAAAGTGCCTCACCACTAAGCCTGGTGGCATCACGAATCAAATCTACATATCCTAAGGCAAGCGCTACCGAAAGGGAAGTGTCTCACTCACCTGTAACCTGGCCTAGGTCTACCTTGGCCTTTCTAGACGTGGAAGCCTCTCGATCTCTCTCCATCATCATTTCCTGTAGCTCTACATGGGCCTGGTTCCTCTGGGCTATTGCTGCCTGATAATGCATATACACGTGGTCTTTTTGTGCCATGACCATATGCAGCTGTGACTGGGACTGATGTAAGAGACTCAGTATCTATCCCACCTATGCAACTGTATCTCAGATTTGGATCTGCTATGCTGCCCTTTGATCTCCTAGCCTGGCATGGGCCAGAGCCTAATCTCACCTTGAAAGTAACATAAAAATATGGGCTCAGGCCTCATTTCTCTCTGCTATGTCTATCATGCACCAGCCTCGAGTCTCGTCTCTCTCCGCTCTCACCATGTCTCTCTCGACTAAGAGTTGTTGCACCTATACCTGTGTTACAACTGTCTACGCCACTGGGTATGAGGGTATGTGTGCCTCAGGGACTGGTCCCTATGGTGCTCTGGAAGACTACCCCTACTGAAAAACTTTTCCTCAGGTTGGCGGCATAGCTACCTGTCCTAGGCCCTACGGCCTTGATCCCTATGCCTATGTGGCATCCTATCCATCGTGTGGGATCCCATCGAAAGGATCCTCAGGGTCTGGCCCTAGTGTTATTTCTCTAGCCCTATGCTCTAACCCATGCCATACCTCCACAGGAGAGTGAATACCTACTACCCATGTTGCCTCTGGAATGGTAAGTTATTGGGGTAACACTGCAGTATACCATGCTGCATAATCAGCTGTGGTCCCTGGATCTCTTATATGTCATAATGGATCCCATGCCTAGGGAACCATCTGTAAGAAACTGGCTCTAGCTCAAGCTGCTACAATCCGAGGCCCCATAGTCTACCTCTCAGAGTCCCTGCGAGCATGCCAAATATCTGGCTGCGGGACACCCTGTACTCGGCCTAGCTGCCACTGACACCTGTCAACACGATACAGCTCCATGATGTAGCACGGCTGCCAATCAGAAAGTGCTTCACCAAGCACATGCTAAGCTCTTTGACATCCTCTAGCCACTGGAAGTGTCTATATGGACGCCAAAACACATCTATCGCTGCTAGCTCATCAAACTCCCACCTATATCTAAATAGGCTACCAAGGTGACGACGGATGTCTCCACAAACTACTATCCAAGCCATGTATGATGGCTCCTCGGGGTCTCAAACTTGGAATGGGCCAATAGGGCTTCTAGAGGCTATATGATCCCATGACCATATCTGTAATAATGATGCCGACCCAACAGTATTCTAATTGTGGTATGTGATGAGATGTAAATCCTAGTATAAATCGGCCAGTATACACTGACCCCAGCAATACCTCTCACTCACTGCAAATCCCATGTAATAATGGTAGCAATCCTCTCGGGAACAAATTCCTTGTCTTATCAGTGAGTAAGAACCCACTTATAAGTGCCATGATATAGAGCGGCCCCCGATTCAATGTTAGGTCCGAGATGTAATCATGTAAGGCTACAATCATCCTGTCATGTGGGATGTCATCAACATCAAATAAAGCATCTGTACTATACTCGATCAATGTACCCATCATGGGAACATGTTAAATCTACCACACATCCTCTATCATCAGTGTCATCTCACCTGTGGGCATTCTAAAGCATTGACTCTCGCTGTTCCATCGCTCAGAAAACACAGTCAGGAGGTCGTGATCTAGTACAATTGAGGGCATCTGAGCCATAGGGCCCAGCCCCACTGCCTCTAGTAATATATCCATCTCTCGGTGATCACACTGGCGCATACTACCACTCGACAATTCGAGAGTGACACTCCCGCATCTGCAACACTGGTCTCCCATTACCTCCAGTAATATAGCCATCTCTTGGTAGTCGCGCTAGCGCATATTGACCTCTAACTCGACAATCCGAGAGTGACACTCCCACATCTGCAACATTGGTCTCCACATCTACAACACTAGACATCCAAAGGATATATGATCCCATGACCATATCTGTAATAATGATGCTGACCCCACAGTCTTTTGACCGTTGTATATGATGAGATGCAAATCCTAGTATAAATGGGCCAGTATACACTGATCCCAGCAATACCTCTCACCTTTGTAAATCCCGTGCACTAATGGTAGCAATAGTATCAAGAACGAAGTCCCTGTCTTATCAATGAGTAAGAACCCACTGATAAGTGCCATGATATAGAGCGGCCCCCGATGCAATTTCCAGTCCAAGATGCAATCATGTAAGGCTACAGTCATCCCATCATGTGGGATGTCATCAACATCAAATAAAGCATCCGTATTGTAATCGATCAAAGTACCCATCATGGGAATGTGTCAAATCTGCCACTCATCCTCTATCATCAGTGTCATCTCTCCTATGGGCAGTCTAAAGCACTAACTCTCACTGTGCCATCACTTGGAAAGCATAGTCAGGAGGCCGTGATCCAGTACAATATAGGGCATCCGAGCCACAGGGCCCAGCCCCAGTTCCTCTAGTAATATAGCCATCTCTCGATGGTTGCGCTAGTGTATATTTCCCTCTAACTCGACAATCTGAGAGTGACACTCCCACATCTAAACCCTAAACTCCTACCTATATCTAAATAGGCTACCAAGGTGACCACAAATGTCTCCACCAACTACTATCCAAGCCATGTATGATGGCTCCTTGAGGTCTTGAACTCAGAATGGGAAAACAGGGCATCCAAAGGCTATATGATCCCATGACCATATCTGTAACAATGATGCCGACCCCAAAGTATTCTGACCGTGGTATGTGATGAGATGCAAATCCTAGTATAAATGGGCCAGTATACACGCACCCCAACAATACCTCTCACCACTACAAATCCGGTGCACTAATGGTAGCAATCCTCTCGGGAACGAAGTCCCTGAATTATCAGTGAGTAAGAACCCACTGATAAGTGCCATGATATAGAGTGACCCCCAATGCAATGTCGGGTCTGAGATGCAATCATGTAAGGATATAATCATCCCGTCATGTGGGATGTCATCAACATCAAATAAAGCATCCGTACTGTACTTGATCAATGTACCCATCATGGGAACGTGTTAAATCTGCCACACATCCTCTATGGTAAGTGTCATCTCACTTATGGTAGTCTAAAGCACTGACTCTCACTGTGCCATCACTCGGTAAGCACAACCAGGACGCCATGATCTAGTACAATCGAGGGAATCTGAGCCTATGCATGATCCATTACTGGCTGTGAGGCTATGTGTGCCTCAGGGACTGGTCCCTACAGTACTCTGGAATACTTCCCTTGCTAAAAAACTCTACCTCGGGGTGGCAGCATAGCTACCTGTCCTGGGCTCTGTGGCCTCAATCCCTGTGCCTATGCGGCACCCTGTCCATCGTGTGGGATCCCATAAAAAGGTTCCTTGGGGTCTGACCCTAATGTCACTACTCTGGCCCTATGCCCTAACCCATGCCATACCTCCATAGGAGGGTGAATACCTGCTACCCATGCTACCTCTAGAATGGTAAGTCGCTGGGGTAACATTGTAGCATACCATGCTGCATAATCAGCTATGGTGCCTGTATCTCTAATCTGTCATAATGGATCCCATGCCTGAGGAACTATCTATAAGAAACTGGCCCTAGCTCAGGCTGCTACAATCTAAGGCCCCATAGTCTACCTCTCAGAGTCCCTGCGAGCATGAAAGATATCTGGATGTGGGACACCTTGTACTCGGCCTAGATGCCACTGGCACCTGTCAACACGATACAGCTCCATGATGTAGCTGCGGCTTGTTGACATTAAAATTTTCCTCCGTAATTTCTATTTTATTAATATATGTATTAGGAATAGGATGTTGTTAAGTATAAATAGTAGTGGCATCCAATAGAAGATAACGGCGCCGTCAGTACGGTGCCGCCAATAATGTAGAGTATGGTAGTAGTCAAAGTACAATAGGAATGTTGTAAAAAGTAAATATTTGTCGTAAGTGGTCCGGTAATGTTAAAATGTCAAAGTTGGGATAAGTAGAGAAGTAGGGTCTACATGATTAGGAATTAGAAATATTATATTTGTAATAAGGAAAAAGAGTGATGTCATAAATATTTTGTATATTTTATTTGTGAAAAAGTCTAAAAAGGTGGAACCCATGTGAGATGATAAGGTTTATCTTATCTTAGAAGATAAGCCTACATGTAAAGGCAAGAGTTCAAGCATGGAATATGATTGGCCGGAATAGATTTCCTATCCTATCTTAGAGATAAGGTGGATAAGCCTAAATTCCTATAAATAAAGAGGCCACCCCCCTCATTTAGTATAGAGAGAAGTAGTGAGAAATATTGTATAAGTGTGTAAAGGAAGCCATCATTTTGAAGGTGTGTTAAAGAAGCCATTAAGAGGTGTAATTGTGAAGTTTCTCCCATAGTTATTTTTTGAAGGCAAGTGAAGTTAATAACACTTGAAGAACCTCATGGGTGAGATTGTAACAATTCATGTTGATATTATAATTTACACTGATATTTCAGATTTATCATAGTCTATGGTATTATTGTGTTATGTTTGTTGTTGTGTTTCCAGATTACATCCACCAAACTAAGAGTTGTGCATTAGTTAATAATCATAGCACGAGGAGTTCCTGGTGAATAATTATCATAGTGCCAGATTGGTGTTGACATTTTTGTTCCGTTGCTAGGACCATTCCTCGTTGGTGGATTTTCTGGAGAAATATTCCCACTTAGTCAGAAAACATTTGGAGGGTAACCTTGTTTTTACTGTGCATAGTAGTTACCATGGTAAAGTCACTTTTTACCGTGAATAGTATTTATCGTAGTAAAGTCACTTTTTACAATGAATAGTATTTACTGTAGTAACTTCACTTTTTACTGTGAATAGTATTTATTGTAGTAAATTAAGTTTTTACCGCAGTAACTTCACTTTTTACTATGAATAGTGTTTACCACAGTAAAGTCAATTTTTACCGCAGTAAGTCAAGTTTTACCATAGTTTACCATGGTCATTTCTATTTTCTATTATAGTGATTCCAATTATTTATGCACATAAGTCTTGTTGATTGTATTTGTGGGTTGGTATTTCACTGTGGTTACTTTTGGAAATGGGGAAGATTCCCGTGTTTTCAGCCTAATCTAATGAAGATGCTTCCTCTTTCATTCAAAAGTTTAAATGATCTTGTATTTGTAATGGCCTTATAAGAAGGGAACAATGGACTGAATTTTTTCCTACCTTATTGGATGGTTCAACCCTTAGGTGGTTTGAAACACTAGGTGATAATGTGAAAAACTCATGGGATTTATTAACTGAAATTTTTCTTGAAGAATTTGGTGAACAACAAAAATATGCAGATCTCATGATCGATATCACAAAGCTAGCCCAAGGAGAGAAGGAGAAGATAAGGGATTATCATGCTCGTGTTCTAGAGCTAAGGAGGAAGCTTGATGCCCAGATCCAGAAGGAAGGATTAACAGATGGGTTAATGAATGGTGTGGATAATCTCTTCTGTAAGTACTTCATTCTTGGGATGAAGCCAGAGATCAGAAAATGAGTGAATTATGACCACCCAGCTACCATTGAACAAGCAAAGGATATTTCAAGAAGGCAAGAAGAAAGCATGGAAGAGGAGCCCAAAGAAATTGTTGCTAAAGTAGAGCCTACATCATCACCTTTGGTCCAGAATCCACAACCACTCTCGGTGAGCAAAAATCCTTCTTCTAGTACATCTACTGAGTATGAAGATCTGCTCAGAAAGATGGGTCAGTTAACTATTAATCTTCTTCAAGGAAAATAATTTAGTTCTCAGGGAGGAGATAGAGGTCCAAAAAGAAATATTTATGAAGTTGTATGTTATGGTTGTTATAAAAAGGTTCATTATAAGTATAATTGTCCAGATAGAGCTTCTACATCTGGTACAAGAGATAATGATAAAGGGAAAGCACCTGTGAATTTTTTTGATGTAGTAGATAAGAGCATAAATAATGAAGTAGATGTGGTTGTAACAAAAATAAATAAAGAAAAAGATAACCAAGATGGAAATGATCCTAAGAAGATGAAAGGAGAAACTAGTAAGAAACATAGGAGAAGAAAGTTGGGTGTGCAAGATTTTCTGATTTCATAGGGAAAAGGACCATACTCCATCTTAGACGATCTGTCCAAAAGGCCTGCAAATATTACATATGGTCAACTCTTGGCTATGTCTTCTGAGAAGAGGCGGGAGCTACGAAGTGGACTCAATGCTCAACGAAGGAATGAGGTTGAGGTCCCCTGTTTTGGAGGCAGAGGTGGATCCCTATGCTCCACAAGCTGAGGTATTATGTAATGGTATTTCAATTCATGATGTCTTAGTTGATGGAGGTGTTGCAGTTAATGTAATGACTGAGTCTATAATGAATATGTTGGGTTTAAAAATTTATCACCCCTCAACACTTATGTTAAGGTCATTAAATAAAGGAAAAACTAAACCAGAAGGTGTAGTCTCAAATGTGGCAATATCTATTATGGGTGTTGTATGTGTGGTAGACTTTCAGGTGATGAAAAATGGTACTGTTGCGTACCCAATGTTGTCTGGGAAGAACATGGCTAAGGATATTTCATGCAAGAAACTACTGGAATGAAGGGTTCATGACACTTGGACGTGGTAGAGAGAGGGTGAAGATAAACGTGATCCCTCCACATCATAAAGTAGAACCTATGGATTCAAGTGATGAAACTGGTGATTGGACATCCTCTGATTACTCGAGTACTAGTGAAGTGGACACTGAAGATGAAGAAAGTAAGGTTGATGTTTCGGTCATGGATATCCTTCCAGTCACACCGACTCATGATCCCATAAAATTATCTGAAGAAGAAATTGATGATCTGTCTCCAACAAATAAAGATTGGTGATGCTGTGATGGAGAGTGAGACGGAATCCTACCTCCAGCTCTTTTGAAGGTACATACACATATTCACTTTTGATTACAACGAACTCCGTCAAGTAAGTTGGGTAGAACATTCTATTGAGCTGGTAGATGGTGCTAAGCCCATAAAGCAAATGCCATATAGAATGAATCCTAATTATGCCAAGACTGTAAAAGAAGAAATAGATAAGTTGCTTGATGTAGGATTCATATTTACTGTGGAGAATTCAGAATGGGTTTCTCCCATTGTGATCTCAATAGAAAAGAATGAGGAAGCTACGAATTTGTGTTGATTATAGGAAGCTCAATAAAGCAACAAAGAAGGATCATTACCCTCTTCCATTCAAAGATCAGATTTTGGACAAAGTAGCTGGCCAGGAGTGCTATAGTTTTGCTGAATGGATATAACGGATAAAACCAAGTTCGTATAGCAGATAAAGATCAACCGAAGACCACGTTCACCACTCCTTGGGGAATGTTTGATTGACAGAGTTATGCCTTTTGGGTTGTGTAATGCTCCAGCAACATTCCAATGCTTGATGAATAGGGTGTTTGAACCCTACATTGGGAACTTCATCAGAGTATTTCTGGATGATTTCTGCATCTATGGGAGCAAGATGGACCACCTGCACCAGATGGAGACAACATTTCAAAGGTTAGATGAAGCAAAAGCCTCACTAAACCCTACAAAGTGTGTCTTTGGATGTTCTAAAGGAATTTTTTTAGGGCATGTTGTATCCAGAGATGGTATTGGTACTGATCCTTGATAAAGTTTTAAAAATCAAAGAGTTACCATTTCCTATGAATAGAAGTAAGTTGAAATCATTTTTAGGCCATGTGGGTTACTCTAGAAGGTTCATCAAGAATTTCTCAAAGATTACACATCCACTAACCCAGTTCTTGAAGAAGGATGTTACTTATGAACTAGGAAATAAGGCACATGAAGCTTTTGAACAACTAAAGGAAGTCCTGGTGTCTTCACCTGTTTTAAAGAATCCAAATTGGAGCAAGCCATTCATTGTTTATACCGATGCCTCAGATGCAACACTAGGAAGTACTCTGAACCAAAATGATGAAAATGGGAATAATCATCCAATTTGCTTTAGGAGCAGACAAATGAGCAGTGCTGAGGTAAATTATATTGTAACTGAAAAAGAGGCTCTAGCTATCATTTTTGCTGTAAAGAAGTTTAGAAATTACTTGCTAGGGAAGAAATTTATAGTTGTAACAGATCATCAGGCTCTAAAATATATTGTTAATAATCCTAACCCATCAAGGAGGATAGCAAGATGGATAATTTTGCTACAAGAATTTGAATTTTATATTATAGATAGGCCAGGAAAGAAGCATGTCAATGCAGATGCACTCTCTCGAGCCTATGATGGTTTAGGTTCGCCTTGTGATGATGATGATTTCCCAAATGTAGCATTGTTATCTCTTGACACAATCCCTAGTGAATACATAGATATTTGGAATTATCTAAATGAATTTAAGTTTCCTGATGGTGCCAATGCAAAGACTAAGAGGAAGATTACTCAAGCCAGTCGTCCATATTCTATTATGCATGGAGTATTATTTCGAATAGGACCCTGATGGACAGTATAAGAGGGCAATTGGACGTGATCAAGGGAAGGAGCTGATAGAAGAATTCCACAATGGTACATGTGGAGGACACTTCTCTGGACAACTTACAGTAAGAAGGATCTTAGACGTAGGTTATCACTGGCCCATTCTTTTTAGAGATTGTTATAATTATTGTAAGACATGTGATATTTGTCAAACACATGGTAACCGTAAGACTTCATCAGCTCCATTATGCTCCTATTCTTCCACTTGGTCCCTTTGAAAAGTGGGGAATAGACATTGTAGGTCCACTTCTAACTACCCCATGCCAAAATAAGTATATTGTAGTTGTCACAGATTATTTAACCAAGTGGGTTGAAGCTAGGCCATTGAAAACAACTTCCATGGATGAAGTGGCAAAGTTCATATATGAACGCATTATCACTAGATTTGGTTGCCCATTAGAAATTGTAACAGATCAAGGAAGCCACTTCATTAATGATGTGGTAGAAGCCCTAGTCAATAAGTTTTCTATTAAGCACAGGAAGGCAACAACATACAAGCCAAGCACAAATGGACAGGTGGAATGAACAAATTTTGTGTTGTGTCAAATTTTAGCAAAAGATGTATCCTTGTAGGTACGTAAGTGGGATAAAATGATTCATGCAGCATTGTGGGCATATAGGGCAACATCAAAGTCAACAACAGGATACTCGCCATTTCAGTTGGCTTATGGCATTGATCTAGTTCTTCCTATTGAGTTTGATATTCCCACTATGAGAGTTATGAAAAATGAAAGGATGGATGAAAGTGATTCAGTAAAAGAAAGGTTGGTACATCTTCATTTGCTAGAGGAAATGAGGGAAATAACGAAGGATACAAGCTATAAGAAGAAAATGAAGAAGAAGGAATACTTTGATCAAAAGATCCGTTGGTCTCCATTTCATGTGAATGACTTGGTTCTAGTATATGATTCCAGATACAAAAAAAGAAGACAGCAGAAAATTTCTTCCAAAGTGGATGGGGGCCCTACAAAATATCAGTTGTGCATGAAAATGGTAAATATCGGCTGGAGGAATTAGATGGTACTCCCATTACAAAATGGGTCAACCATGACAAGTTAAAGATTTTCCAAGCACCAGCTTCAGAATGTCCATAAGAGTCTACTTTGAGGATGGAGTAGAAGTTAGGAAGGGGGAAAATGTCGACATTAAAATTTTCCTCCGTAATTTCTATTTTATTAATGTATGTATTAGGAATAGGATGTTGTTAAGTATAATTAGTAGTGGCATCCAATAGAAGATAATGGCAACATCAGTACAATGCTGCCAATAATGTAGAGTACGGTAACAATCAAAGTACAATAGGAATGTTGTAAAAAGTAAATATTTGTCGCAAGTGGTCCGATAATGTTAAAATGTCAAAGTTGGGATAAGTAGAGAAGTAGGGTCTACATTCAATTAGGAATTAGAAATATTATATTTGTAATAAGGACAAAGAGTGATGTCATAAATATTTTGTATATTTTATTTGTGGAAAAGTCTAAAAAGGTGGAACCCATGTGAGATGATAAGGTTTATCTTATCTTAGAAGATAAGCCTACATGTAAAGGCAAGATTTTAGGCATGGAATATGATTGGCCGGAAGATATTTCCTATCCTATCTTATAGATAGGGTGGATAAACCTGAATTCCTATAAATAAAGAGGCCACCCCCCCTCATTTAGCATAGAGAGAAGTAGCGAGAAATATTGTATGAGTAAGTGTGTAAAGGAAGCCATCATTTTGAAGGTGTATTAAAGAAGCCATTAAGAGGTGTAATTGTGAAGTTTCTCCCATAGTTATTGTTTGAAGGCAAGTGAAGTTAATAACACTTGAAGAACCTCATGGGTGAGATTGTAAGAATTTCATGTTGATATTATAATTTACACTGATATTTCAGATTTATCATTATTCCTTGTTATCATAGTCTATGGTATTCTTGTGTTATGTTTGTTGTGTTTCCAGATTACATCCACCAAATTAAGAGCTATGCATTAGTTAATAATCATAGCAGGAGGAGTTCCCGGTGAAGAATTATCATAGTGCCGGATTGGTGTTGACAGGCTGCCAATAAGAAAGTGCTCCACCAAGCACATGCTAAGCTTTGTGGCATCCTCTTGCCACTGGAAGTGTCTATATGGATGCAAAATGACATCCATCACTGCTAGCTCATCAAACTCCCACCTATATCTAAATAGGCTACCAAGGTGACCACGAGATGTGTCCACCAACTACTATCCAAGCCTTGTATGATGGCTCCTTGGGGTCTCAAACTTAGAATGGGTCGAACAGGGCATCCAAAGGCTATATGAACCCATGACCATATCTGTAACAATGATGCCGACCCCGACGGTCTTCTGATTATGGTATGTGATGAGATGCAAATCCTAGTATAAATGGGCCAGTATACACTGACCCCATCAATACTTCTCACCACTGTAAATCCCCTGCACTAATGGTAGCAATCGTCTCAGGAATGAAGTCCCCGTCTTATCAGTGAGTAAGAACCCACTGATAAGTGCCATGATATAGAGTGGCCCTCGATGCAATGTTAGGTCCGAGATGCAATCGTGTAAGGCTACAGTGATGCTGTCATGTGGGATGTCAATCAATATTAAATAAAGCATCCGTACTGTACTCGATCAGTGTACCCATCATGGGAATGTGTTAAATCTGCCACACATCCTCTATCATCAGTGTCATCTCGCCTGCGGGTAGTTTAAAGCATTGACTCTTATTGTGCCATTACTTGGAAAGCATTGTCAGGAGGTCGTGATCCAGTAAAATTGAGGGCATCCTAGCCACGGTGCCCCAGCCCCCACTGCCTCTAGTAATATAGCAATCTCTCGGTGGTCGTGCTGGTGCATACTACCCTCTAACTTGACAATCCGAGAGTGACACTACCCGCATCTGCAACACTGGTAGTCGTCTATGAAAAATAGCATGCCACTCTTTAGTTTCTAGCATTTCATCTAAAAATCTATCTCTTTTTTATGGTTAACCCAAAAATCCTAAAACTTCATCTAAGTGTCACATTTTTGGACACTTTCCTATATATTTCTGCCTGTCTAGAGCACCTGCGCACCCTTTTTGGCATGTGCGGCCACATTTATGGAACTTGTGCTTGCGCACAGGTGTTTTTTGGCACGTGTTCCTCTTTCGGGTGCTTGCGGACCCTTTTTGGCATGTGCACCCACCGAATTGGTACTTGCGCGTGCATATGTGTGCTTCTTCCTATGTGAGCATGACTGTCCATGCCTGCGCCAAACTTTTGCCATGTGCACCCCTTTCCTAGTGTGTGCACGTGCGTGCACATGTGCTCGTGTGTGCACGTGCGCATGTGTGTGAATGTGATTTTTTCCTGCACGTGTGCATGCATAGACCTGGCGCCTGTGCCCTTAAACGGATGTCTATGCCCCCACAGTGGCGCATGCACACCTACGTGTTTTCTATGCCTAATTACCGTAATTAATGCATTAATGACATTTTTTTTAAAAACAAGCTTACAATACTCATAAATGGCCCTTGTCCGCATTCCTCTGGTACCTACCCGAACTGCATCAGCATGCCTCAAACGGTCTCGTGCAATCACCATCTCTCTTGATTTTCAGAGCCTTATGGTAAGTTTTCTAAAACTGCGCAGTTAAAATGAACTGATTGCGATGGTTTTACCCCCCTTGGGGGGGTATATTAAACCAGTTTTTCACTGTTCAGAGAGCCGAGAAACCCGTTTCGATCACCGTTTTCTCCTATATTCGCTGTGGAATAATTATTTTTCTTAAATAATTTATTTTTTTCTTATTTTTCACCGTATTGGGGCATTTTTTTGTTTGATACTCACTTTCTTCTCCCCCAGACAATTTTATTGCTCCCTGGCAATTTTTCTTCTTCTTCCCACTCTCGTATATATTTATTTTTCAAATATTTATTTTTTTCTTAATTTTTGCACTAAACTAGGACTTTATTTGTCATTTGTTTCTCTTTTCTTCCACCTAGGGCACTCACTTTATTATTCTACTTTCTTATACTCTTCACCACGGTGTCGAAAATAAACAAATAATAAAAACACCATATATATCTAAAAAAATCCAAAAACAGGGAATTTTTTTTTGTAAACTTCCTAAAAAGTAAAAAACCCTACTAAATGGTAACTTGCTTATTACGGCTGAAACTTGTGTCTTGCGCATGGTATTTTCTCCATATCCTATTAGTTTGTCTCACATCTTCCCCGATTAATACGACTCATGGATCACCAGATTCACAACCATTCACAAAGCTAACTGCTTGCTTCATTTGTACTCTGGGGCACTTTTGATTACCTGGTACTATTTCGTTGCGCACAAACTCTTTTCATGGACCCCGTGTCCATTGTCCTTTCCCCTTGCATGTATCCTTTCTTAAGGCATCATTTTTTAACCTTTTTCATCAATCACGAACTTGTGGATCTCTTCAGCACTGATAATAAAACATTTGTACAACTGTCTTGACTATTATTGGGTTGGATATGTGGCGTTCGTACTTGTTTTCCCCTGTTAGATGAGATTGTTTCCTTCTCGTATTGCATTACATTTTTGTATGTTGCATGGAGTTGGTACTTTTAGCAATGGAAAATTGTTCGTAGTATGGCTTTTCATGTCATTCTACCTTTGTCGTATGCTTATATTTTTAATAAGGGCCAATGATGTAGTTCCTATGGCAATATGATGACATCAAATTTGTTTGCACATAAAACAATGACTAGAGGCTAAGCTCATCTCTCTTCTCTTCCTTATTTATTCTATGCCACTTCCCTTTTCACCCCTATTTTTTTCTCTCATCAGGGCATTCTACATCTTCCCCATTCTTCTACCTATTTCTCATCTTTTTCGATCATCGATCGGCTTCTCTCATCACCCCATCTACACTCGAGGGGGAATCTCTCCCTCCTACTAATTTTACTTCTATCCCTTCAAAAAAAATTCTTTCGTCTACTATCTTTGAAGTGACATCACTTAGGCCAGCCCAAAGAGGGGCAAATGTAGACACCTATAGTTACTCCCAAGCAATTTAAATACTTAAATTACGCTAATTATCCCCTTTCTCGCAAATTGACGACATATCGTCAAAAGTGCTCATATTCCCTCTTGCTGTCGTTAATCAATTACAATACACTAATTTATTAGGTCGCCTATCCAACTAATAACCTAGTTAACGACATTCCATTAATTAATCACTTCCTCTATCTAGATTAATTAATTATTATTAATTAATTAGTCTTCCCCTTCATTTAACTAGTAAATCAATATTTAATTGATTTAATCCCTTTCTAATAGCCTAAATCACACTAATATTCTTCTAATTGGCTTCTATAAGCTTACACCTACCTATTAGTTAATCACCTTTGATTAATTGAAACACCCCCCAACTCCCATGACTTGCTAAATATAAATTAAGCCCTTCTAAACTAAGGCTACCTTTAATAAAGCAACCTTATCCATTCCTAATCATGTTTTACCTTTATCCCACATTCATGAGGATGTGTTGAATCCTTTATCCTTTGGGATATATAAAGAGCCCTCCACCTACCTTTTTACTTACACCTAAACTCCTTAGAGAGAAAATGAAAAGCATATAGCAAAGAGACTAAGAGCTTGCACCTTGCTTTATTGAGAGTTCATCATCTTGAGGAGCTAAGTTCCTATTCTAGTCTAAATGTGCTTAGGTCATATGGAAGGTGTCAAAAGGGTCTTGTAGCCCAATTTTGATAAGCCCCCATTCCTGGGTTCTTGGAGATATCAAGGACAACTAAATATTGATTGTTATGGAGCTTATTTAGGTCCATTTACTTGTTTTTTGGTAATCTAGAGAAGTAGAGGTTTAAATACTTTAGCATTGTTTAAATCAAAGTTAAATGCATTATGCTAGGTATTAATTTTGTTTAGCTCTCATCTTTGATGGTGTTTAGATTTTGTCATTAGCTTTGTTATAGAACTATTTAGGTGTTAGTTCTCATTCATCTAACTTAGCTAAAAATCACAAAACCATGCACACACCAGTCAATGGAATCTAGCTCAAACATTGTTACTAGAAGGAGAATTTCTCAACCTTGTACATGAATTCTTTAAATTGAAGTGTTGGGCCCATTGTAAAGGGGGGATAGTTTGAGTAGAAAAACTTTGTAATTTTAGTTTCATGAAGCCAATGTGTTGTAGGCCTTTGTATTGGACTCCTTAGATAGGGATCTATGCCTTTCCCTTTCTAATATTTTGGACTATGCATATTAATGAAGTGATAGATTCATGTTTGTGGATGTATCTTCCATTGTTGAGTTTTTTGCATTCTGCTTGCCTCTCCAATGTTATTGCGGATGTTTATTTCTAATTTATACTCTTGTAGGGACCTACTATTATTGTGTATGCATGGAAATGTTATGTGAATGTTGTTATTAGATTGTGGATAAATGTCATCACCCCTCTTTGATCTTCATTTTTCTTCCATTTTCATACATTAGAAATTATTTTCATTCCCCTTTTTGGTGCATCACCTATGTAGTGTATTTTTCCTTCATTTGTATGATATTTATCCCTCCCTAGTACCTTGGAAGTGATAGGTTAGGAGCAATTAGTCATTTTCTTTCAGTAAAGTTAGTTCTGTACTAGGATTAGGAATAAGAATGAGATTTATATGGAGGTCTATCTCAAGTAACAAGTCCCACAACTTGAAGATAGTACCCATGTTACCTAGTCACATTGTGAGCTCAATCACACCACACTTGTACAGATCAGATGGTGTTATGATTCGGTGATACAAAAAGTGATGTATATATACCCTTACACAATCATCTGTGGGTGATTTTATGGTGTAGGGAAAAATCAAGAGCCAACATAATCATTCATAGGGGATTGGGTTGGTCGTGGATGATAAAATGAAATGTGAGGAGAAAAATAGGTATCTTGAACCGAGTAAGTGTGATGAATACGGTTGTAACTACGGTGATATGAACGAAAATTTTCATGAATTCAATGTACCATGAGACGATGAATGGAAAATGACAACTAATGTGAGAAAAACTTAAGCTTGAGACCAAATAGTGACACTCTCCATGTACTACCTTTAACCCATAATGGTTATGTGAATAAATTTTTTCCCATTCCCAGCAATCCCTTTAAATCACCCACTTAAGCAATAGATGCATCAACGACCCTTATATACATACAAAAATTGTTAGTAACATGTATGAAAGATGAAAAGTGAAAAATTAGGTGTATACATATGTCCCAACCATTGATTACAACCATTTCACAATAACATAACATGGAGTGGTCAAAAAACACCTATAGTGAAATGAAATGCTGAAAGTAAGGACATAAAGAAGTGTTGAAAGGACTAGATGAAATGAAATATAATCACCAATGCATACTTGATAGTGGCATTTCTCATGCCATGTGTGAGTGCAAACAATGATGGCAGAACTTGGAAAAAACACAACTAAAATAAAACACTAGATTAGCATTAATAAAATAAGACATAAAACACCTAGATAGGAGCCCATGCGATGGATGTTGTGTGATCTCTTATGGTGATATGACATTAGAAAGAGGTAAAAATTGAAGTTCATACAAAATATTCTTGTAATTGGTTGAAAAAAATTGTCATGAGATGATGGTTAGGACACAATGAATGAAGTGTGTTGCAGATTATTGGAATAAAAATTACAGTCATTTGAAGATTGAGGTTGATTGCGACCAAACTTGAATAGAAATTTGAGTTTTATATAGTGATTTGATTTTTTATTTTGGTTTTTTTTATTTTTTTATTTGAGAGAACTAAGCTCCGCAGTTCCAAATTTGAGTGTATTAGGATGACATGACATGAGTACGAGGTGGCGGTAGAAGATGATGAGGGCGGTGCATCCGGTGGGGTGTGACCATGGGTAAGTCACTGTATTTAATGTTGTTGGGTAGATTAGGTGTTATTTAGTTTTTTTTACATTTTCAGAATCTTTAGGGCATCATTTTGGTTAAAAATTACATCATCATACCAGATGGGCTACAGGAGTAGAGGCTAGGGTTCTAACATTATGACCTCGTAAGATATGAGCAACAGGCACACATGGTTTGAGAAAAGCGTAGACATGGTGCAGATTCTTAGGGCCCACCATAGATCATAGCAATGAGAAGTCAAGCGGAAGGATTATATTAGAGGATCCATAGGTACAACTTCACAGGTCGGGGATACAGACGGAGCTGGTCCTAGTCCAAAGGAGGAGTAGCACATCCAGTACCATGGCTTAGAGATCATAAGATGTGATGAATCAGATGAGAATATTCGGCATCGATCAGAGTTCAATTGGTCACTAATCCTAGGAAGAGCCCTATATCACACCAGAGAGTATATATGATATATTTTCCACAAGACAGGTGGGCATAATATGTAGGAGTGAGACATCACCACGATGATAAGGATGAGGAGGTACTGGTTTTCTGTAGAGATGGTGAGACCATCGTAGAGATCCCCAGGAAAGAAAGTATATGTGATATTTTTGTGTGATTTAGATTATTCATTTTAAAAATGGGTTTGTGGACATGTATTGATATCATATCATTGGTTGTTTTACAGGGAAAGTGATGGAGGAGTGGTGCTCTATGATAGAGAGTACCCATAATAAGATCCTATATCTAGTGTTAGATGTATAGGATATTGAAATGTTGGTGGATATAATGGCACCATTAGTAGGGGATTTTGTGAGAAAATTTTGGTTGGTTGGATAGGAATTCAAGACATTACAAATATATCGAGATACACAAGTATTGTTGGCTACTGGAAACATAAACATGATGTTGTAGAGTCTAATGTAGGTGCATGTAGTAGAAATCTCTCCTATCAGATGCTCAGAGAGTTGCGGAGTAGATAACATCATTAGAAACATAGTTAGCAAAAGAATAGGGAGAGGCCTCAGGATCTTGATCTAGGGTGGCATCCTTAGCCCGCACAAGGACAACTACCAGTATGTCCATATCAGCCCACAAAATCTAGATCCCCCCATAGGGACCGAGGGTGGTTAATTCATGTTGTAGATGGGAATTTTTAAATTTAAAAACCTATATTATACACACACAAAAACACACACACACACACAGATAGAGAGAGATATATATGATGATGATGAATTTTTAAGGTATTTGGGTATTTTGTATTTGTTGTGTATATTGATTATCTTCTCTTTTTTGTTTTTCACATGTATGTATGTGATAATACTATTGATGTCGAATCACAGCACCCCTGGGACTCTGCAACATGATGGGTTGAAAGTCTCAGTGTGATTGTACAACATGGAGTTTTTCCCAAGTGTGGAACCTTGCAAAATCAGAAAAGCTATCCGGATGAAGGCCGGTTCCTATTCCTCTATTCAGATGCACATGTAGAAGATGCAGAGGGTTTACTAAAAACCTAATCTAACTTGCCAAGGAGACAGGGGTAAGAAAATGCGTAAAATAAAACCTAAACTACAAAGGTGATGCACCGAGGAATGAAGAACACTAGTCTTGCCAATAAACACAGACCATTAAAATGCAATGCAAGATCATACACAGATAACCAGATTCACAGTGAAAGATCAGGGGAATGCAAATGAATACAGAGAGGGTTGAGAATCATCCACAAACATGCATTAATTTTCTCCAAAGATTGATACAGCACACCGCAAAATGCCAAGAGGCAAGGTTGCATTACAGTTTCAAATGGGAGGTTTTAACTCCACAAGTTCACCTGCCAAAGATAAGAAGGGAGGGGCAAAACAGAAATGTCCAACCTTTACAAAGAAGCCCCTCCTTACAATTTATAGGAAGAATGAGAGAGAAAAGAGAGAGGAATTCCAAAACTACCCCAACCACCTCTAGATTGCACTTAACTATCTCATTATGGTGGTAGGTGAGAACCCCAGCGAACCCAAAAGTGGCAAACTGTATTTTGAATTTTTAAGAATTTGTTCTCACCCAATTACAGATATGCTATCGTAGTTGGACAGAGGACCTTGTAAGCTTTCCAAAAATTCCAACCTTGCATGAATCCGAGCTCCCAGTCAAAAGTTATGGCCATCTGAATATCTACGCAAGGGTCTGCTTCCTGTCAGCGCTCAAAATGTTGCACCTCCTGAAAGTGCGCCAAGGGCGCATTCATGTGTGTGTCATCATCCTCTTCCATGTGCCAAGGGCACACCATTTACCTTGTCGATGCTCAGTGTCGTGTGCCCATTCTGTGCGCCTTGGGCGCACCATTTCCTCTGTCGACACTACGTGTCTTGCGCCCATTCTGTGCGCCTTGGGTGCACCATTTCCTCTGTCGACACTCCGTGTCGTGTGCCTCTTCTGTGTTCCTTGGGTGCACCATTTCCTCTATCGACACTCCATGTCGTGCACCCATTATGTGCACCTTGGGCGCACCTTTCCTTTGTCGACACTCCGTGTCGTGCGCCCCTTATGTGCGCCTTGGGCGCACCATTTCCTCTGTCGACACTCCGTGTCATGTGCCCATTCTGTGCACCTTGGGCACACCATTTCCTCTGTCAACACTCCATGTCATGCGCCCATTCTGTGTGCCTTTGGCATGTCAGGCATTTGAGCTTCTTTGATTTCTCCATTCTCCTACTTGTATATATCTACCTGGGGAAAAGATATATACAACAATTTGGCGACTCAATGGGATCACTTGCCTGCTAGGTAGAAGATCAGTGGCCTTTTAGCAATCCATTGGGCATGGAGTCATAAGCAATAACCTGAAACCAACCTGATATCTGATCTCGAACCTGATACCGCAACTTCTTCTCTGACAGCATTCTGAAATGTAGAAAACCAACCCAGGAGCAACAAAACCTATGCCAAAGCACTTAGGGAAACTGAAACCTAACTACAACAAAACAATGTGCATCCGCACTTAGAGGAATTTAAATCTAGGCTAATATTTACAAGGGTAAACCTTTTCCTTTTAGTAGCAATGTTTAAGATAGATTCCGTTAACCGGAATCGGGAGTTCTTCTCTGTCCAATGTAGACAATTGGAAGGCATTGCTATTCTTACATTTCATGACCATGTAGGGGCCACTCCAAATGGCGTCAAACTTGGAATGCTTTCCCAGTTTTTCCCGATCTGCATCCCATTTCAGAACTAAGTCTCCTTCTGAGAAGGTCCTTGCTCTTTCTTTCTTATCAAACCATCTTTTCACTAAGGCCTGATCTTTCTCAATCGTTTGAACTACATGTTCTCTAATTTCTTCCAATTCCATCAACTCTGCATACCTAGCCTCCATTGGTTCAAACTCAGCCAACTCCAACTACTTCATGAACTCCAATGCAGGTAGTTCTAATGATATAGGCGATACTGCCTCTTTTCCATAGACCAACTTGTAAGGGGAATTGCCTGTAGACCTCTTTGGTGTTATTCTATCAGCCCATAAGGCTGATTTTAGCTTGGTATGCCATGTTATTTGATTTTCATCCAGAGTCCTCCTGATGATTCTTAGCAAATTTTTGTTCGTGGACTCTACCTGTCCATTACCCTGCGGGTAATAATTTGAAGAGGTGCTCAAATAGATTCCATTCTTGATAGCCCATTATGTAATCCTAGAACCTATGAATGCCAATGCATTATCTGATATGATAGTGGCCGGCACACCGAACCTGGTCACTATTCCTTCATAAAAGACTAGTATGTTAGACTCATTTACTTCCTTGAGCGCTACTACTTTGGTCCACTTGGTGAAATAGTCCATTGCCGTGAGAATCCACTTGTGGCCTTGGCTTGAGTTTGGATTGATGACCCCGATGAAGTCCAATCCCCATTGCATAAATGGTTGGTCAACCAAAATTGGGTGCAATGGAAGTGTTGCTTGTCTTTCTTTGCCTGCGAAGAGTGCACATTTCTTGCACTTTCTTATCCATGTATAGCAGTCACTGAACACCGTGGGCCAATAATATCCTACCTTCATTATCTTGAGAGCTGTTACTCGTGGGGAAAAATGTCCTCCAGAATCTCTGTCATGAAAATATCGTAACACCCTCTCAATTTGACCTGTCCCAATGCACCTCAATAGAACTCCATTGATTTCTTTTTTGAACAAAACACCATCAACAAGCACATATGGAATGGCTTGTAATCTAAAGTATCTCCTCTTTACTTTGCTCATTTCTGGAGGGCATAGGCCTATCTGTAGGAAGTGTATCATATTCTGAGTCCAACAAGGAGTAGGCACATCATCATTTTCATGTTCTTGACCATCTTGTAGTACCAAGGTAGTCTCCTTTTTGTCACCTACTTCAACTGGTTGACTCAAGGCTAGCTGCTCACATAGTCCCTTTCCACATACTAGTTTTTTGACCTTGATCTTGATGTCATATTCCATGACACGAGTGATCCATCCTGCACGCTTCTCATTCAGATCCTTGTTTAGAAGGAAGTCCTTGACTCTCGCATGGGAGACCATCAATTGGATCTTGTTGTTTGAGACTAGGTGCTTGAATTTCTTTAAACTCCTGATCACTGCAAGGACATGCTTTTCAATGAAAGAGTACCTAGTTTCGTATTCCTCCAAACCTTAACTGAAGAAAGCAACTCGTTGTTCTAATCCTCCTTTGTTTTGTTGTACCAGGATTGCAGAAATCGTGTCCCCACCACCAAAGGCATATAGCACGAAGTCCTTGGAGAAGTTTGGATTGACGAGAGTCAGAGCTTGAGATATAGCCTCTTTTATTGCCTCAAAACTTGCCTTGCCTTCAAATGTCCACTTAAATGCCATACTCTTGTTTAACATCAACGTAATTGGCTTCACAAGAGCAGCAAAAATTGGAACAAATCTGTGGACAAAATTGATCCTTCCCAAGAAGCTTTGAAGAGCCTTCTTGTGACTTGGCAATGGCAATGCTCGAATTGCTTCAACTCTTTCTGGGTCAATTGTCAACCCCTCCTTTGAAACAATATGGCCTAGGAGTTTTCCCTCGTGAGCCAAAAATATGCATTTTTTGGGATTCAATGATACCCCAAATCTTCTACATCTCTGAAATACTTGCCTCAAATGAAAGAGGTGATCCGCTGCATTTTTTGAGAATACAGTGATGTCGTCGAGATATATTAGAACCATTTTATTGATCAACCCCTTAAATGACATATCCATTGCCCTTTGGAAAGTGGCCCTAACATTTGATAGCCCAAATGGCATCTTCTTGTAGGCATAGGTCCCCCATTTGGTGGTGAAAGCCATCTTGAATTGGTCATCTTCTTTCACCATCACCTGATTATACCCTGAGTAGCCATCTAGGAGAGGGAATCTCTCTGAACCGGATACTACTTGCAATATTTGTTCCATTGAAGGAAGTGGGTAATGATCCTTGAGAGATGCCCTGTTGAGGTCTCGAAAGTCCACACATAACCTAATTTCTCCACTCTTCTTCCTGACCGGAACCAAGTTCGCCACCCAACTTGAGTGCTTGATCGGGAATATAATGCTTGCTTCTATTAGCTTATTTAGCTCTTTCTTCATTAGAGGTTCAATGTGAGGGTTGACTGGTCTCTGCTTCTGCCTGATGGGTTTAGCATCTAGATCCAATTCTATGGTATGTTGTGCCAAATTTGGATCGAATCCTCTTAAGTCTTCATAGCTCCAAGCGAAGACATCTGGAAATTCTTGGCAAAGTTGTATGAAATCCGATTTCTCCTGCTCAGTGGCCACTTTACCAATTTGAAGAGTTTTGCCTTCCCCAACCAGAATTGGCCCTGAATCTTCTCTCTTGACCTGTATGTTAGCCTTTTCCTTACGAAACTGGTCGTTAGGGTTGAAGATAGACTCCAATGTTACTAAACCCTTAGGAAGCTTGTTTGTCCGCAGCTGCACTACTTGATCCCCATACTACTGCTTTAATCTGTCCTTATTCCTAGCTGAGAATTCAGCCTCTTCTTGTAAGAAATTGACAATCTGTTGATCGTTCTCAAACACCTCCCAGCTTGTGCTATTATCTGGAACTGCTGGCCTCACAATCACATGGATATGTGGCTGTGTTTTTCCCCTTCTGATGTTGTCAACCACATCAAACATTGCTCCAACTGCTGCGAGCCTATCTGCGACTTCATTTTTCTTCCTGGGTATGGACATAATGTTGAAAGGTTCGAAATCCTCAATGAGGTCCCATACCCTATTCTTGTAGCTCCTCAGCAAGTCGTTCTTTGTAGCATGTTTTTCCTTGACTTGGTTGACGATTAGCTCGCTATTTCCAAACACCTGCAAGTTATTTATGACCTTTTTCCTGGCCCAATGAATTCCATGAATCAATGCTTCGTATTTAGCCATGTTGTTTGAACAGGAAAACTGGAAACGAAAAGCTGAAAAATATTTGATGTCTTGTGGTGAAATCAACATTGCACCACCTCCAGCACCTTGTCTTCTTCTCGAACCATCGAAAAATAATTTCCAAACTTTGTTTTCATCCTTTTGTTCAGGCTGAATGATGTCAGGAATGGGTTAATTTTCTTTGTGTATACAATACACACCCAATTCAGATTCTTCAATTTCCTTGTATGGCATGACTCTTGTTTGCCCATTCATCCAAAGTTAAATCAGGAATTCCCTCGTCCTTAGTACCTATTTCTAGATCACTTGAACACTCCTCCTGATCAAAAGCTGAGCAATTTGCATTGATAGGACCTGATACATGAGGCTCAATATGGAAATTGGCAATTGGTTCTGACCTGATTGTTGCTTTAGCTCCATACCTTGTCCTAAAAATAATGTGCGACCAATCTACAAATAAATATCCACCGATCTTTGCAGTGAAGTCCCTTAATAGACACAACACAAAGAGTGGCGGAAGGTCAATCACAGACACATCTTGCAGAACTATAACATTAGGACATGAATGTAGTGTTAGGCTTAACCCATTGATGACCCCCACTATTTCCACTGCCGTTCCATCTAGCTGCACTACTCCTTTCAACACTGGTTCATACTTCAAGCCCATTTGATCCGCTATCTACTTCGGCATCATTGAACTACTTACTCATGAATCTATCATGCAGTTGTGTACCAAGTGGTTTCCAACAATCAACGAAACATAGAATGGTGGAGGCTTCAAAAATTTTCTTGTCTGGCCCCCATCATGTTGCACTGCATTAGTGAGAACTTTCTCATGTCCCTAGTTTGATACATTTGTGGCAGACCAATTAGCCATTGCAGCTTGCAATAAATCTCGTTGCCCTGGGATCTCCAGTGATTCCCACATGGAAATGTTCACATGTGTCTTCTTCATTTGATCGATGATGTTGAAGGGGGATGAATTGTCCTTTTGCTATCCCTTACTTGGTGCAAAATTTTCTGGAGCTTGAGCATGTGCGGGTGTTGCTACAACAGGGACCTTGGGTTGATTTTACACATTTGGAGTTACGTTTGGTTTACTGACCCCTTGTTGTATAAGAGTGGGTTGAGAAACAACTGGATTACACGGTTGTCCCTCTCCTATATTTCTCTTCTTTGACCATGTGTTGGCAACCATGCCTTGAAAAGGCTGTTGGTTAACTCCATAGAAGTCTTCCATCTACCAATTGGCCAATGTGGTTTCTATCGGAGGTCCTTCTTGTTGTGTTCCTTGCTACTGATTCTCTTCCTGGCTTGGTTCTTGAGGAACACCAATGGTTTGCACCATCAAGGCCTGATTCAGTGCACCATTAAAACATGCTGACTGATTGTGAGGTAGATTGCAAGGATAACACCAGTCGTACTCCTGTGCCATGTTATTTTGTGTCGGGACCAAGGCTCTTGAGGACGTCACTGTATTTGGATCATACGGCCGAAATGGCCTGGCATCTTGAGGCTGTCCTTGGTTTTGGTTTTGATTTGGAGCCTGAGGTGGTGGTCTATTCTGTTGGTATGAGGGCCTAGCTTGGTACTGTGCTTGAGGCTGATACGGTCTAGCACTTTGAGCTTGCTGTCTTTTGATAGTCACAAGCTCATTTCCAAGGTTCTGCATTTGTTTCATGACCTCTTGCAATTCCTTTGAAGTATTTGAAGATGTGGATGCCTCATTATTTCTTTGATTTCTAGGAGTTGGAATGGGATTCAACTCTGGTGCTTGACTAGTTGTAGGAATTCCCATATCTGGATAGAGAGGCATTGGTGGCCTTGGTGCAAGCTTGCCAGCTTGGATCAAACAGTTCTCTGCTCTGATAGCTATGTCGTAGGCCCTTAGCAGCGTTGTTCCTCCCATTGATTGGATCATCATGGCTATGTCTAAATTTATAGCTTTTAAGAAATAAAGGAATGCTCCTTTGGCAGTTGGTCTAATAGCTATTGGGATCCTGTCCCATGTCCGTTGGAATCTGAAGTTGAAATCTGCCATTTGTTTGTTAGGAGCCCTTTTGATTGTTGTCAATTGTTCCAATAAAGATAAATTGTCCGCCCTCTCCCCGAATTCGCTGCAAAGAGCAGAACAAAGTTGGTTCCAATTCGTAATAGACCCTGCTGTAAGGATCCTAAACCATTGTAAGGCCTTTCCTTTGAAAGATGAAGCCAACAGCTTGATTGCAACATCCATTTCATTTATTTCGTGGATTGCACATGCATTAGCAATATCCTGGATGTGATCAATAGGAGTAGTATGATTTTCTCCTGTAAAATAGGGTATATTCTTTAGTTCTGCGATTGGAATTTGATTCTGAGCATTTACGGCAAGTGGACTACTCCCCGTGAAATTGAAAAAGGGATTCGGTGGTAGATGTGCCATTATGATTGGCCTAAGAACCCTGGTCGGTGCGAGAAAAGGCCTACCAGGTGGAGGTGTAGACAAGGTCCTGTTAGGTGGAGATGGTGATCTTTTTGGTCTTCTTCCTCTTCCTGGTGATAGTTGCAAGTGGAAAAATAGCCCCTCTTCTCGAGTATTGGACCTGGTTTGAAGTCTTCTCATATGCCTGGGCAACTTGTGCTGCTACACCGCTGAATTCTATCTCTTCGGAGTCGCCATATGTGTTAGAAAAAATGAGCCTCAAAAGGCAGACTTCTGCCAAGTTACACACCAAACCTAACAATATTTAAAAAATAGAATTTGAGAGACTTGTATTTTTGAGATTTTAGAGTTTGGAATTTGATTCTGGATGACAGTCCCGAAAATCCAAAAATGCCAGACTTCCGAAAACCCGAAATCTAAAAATCAAAAAATGATGAAATTTTGAAAGTCAAAATCTCAAAAATCTAAAAATACCCTTTTGAATATTACCGCCTGATCTATCAACTGGTGAAATTTTTACTTGTTTCGAGCAAGTTAAGTCCTTTAAAAATTGATTTCAAAGTTCATCCTGGAAGGTGAAAAAACTGAAACTGTAAAACCTGCAATTTTTAAGTTCGAATTTCTTGAAAGTTCCTTCAAATCTGTGGAATGTCCTCTTGGTCCCACCGAATGTGCCAAAACTATTGATGTTGAATCACAGCACCCATGGGACTCTGCAACACGATGGGTTGAAAGTCTTAGTGCGATTGCACAACATGGAGCTTTTCCCAAGTGTGGGACCTTGCGAAATCGGAAAAGCTCTGCGGATGAAGGCCGGTTCCTATTTCTCTGTTCAGATGCACAGATAGAAGATGCAGAGGGTTTAATAAAAACCTAATCTAACTTGCCAAGGAGACAGGAGTAAGAAAATGCGTAAAATAAAACCTAAACTACAAAGGTGATGCACCGAGGAATGAAGAACACCTGTCTTGCCAATAAACACAGACCATTAAAATGCAATGCAAGATCATACACAGATAGCCAGATTCACAGTGAAAGATCAGGGGAATGAAAATGAATACAGAGAGGGTTGAGAATCATCCATAGACATGCATTAATTTTCTCTAAAGATTGATATAGCACACTGCAAAATGCCAAGAGGTAAGGTTGCATTACAGTTTCAAATGGGAGGTTTTAACTCCACAAGTTCACCTGCCAAAGAGAAGAAGGGAGGGGCAAAACAAAAATGTCCAACCTTTAGAAAGAAGCCCCTCCTTACAATTTATAGGAATAATGAGAGAGAAAAGAGAGAGGAATTCCAAAACTACCCCAACCACCTCCAGATTGCACTTAACTATCTCATTATGGTGGTAGGTGAGAACCCCAGCGAACTCAAAAGTGGCGAACTGTATTTTGAATTTTTAAGAATTTGTTCTCACCCAATTAAATATATGCTATTGTAGTTGGATAGAGGACCTTGTAAGCTTTCTGAAAAGTCCAACCTTACATGAATCCGAGCTCCCAGTCAAAAGTTATGGCCATCTGAATATCTGCGCCAGGGTCTACTTCCTGTCAGCGCTCAAAATGTTGCGCCTCCTGAAGGTGCGCCAAGGGTGCATTAATGTGTGTGTAATCATCCTCTTCCATGCGCCAAGGACACACCATTTACCCTGTCGATGCTCCGTGTCGTGTGCCCATTCTGTGCGCCTTGGGCACACCATTTCCTCTGTCGACACTCCGTGTCGTGCGCCTATTCTATGCGCCTTGGGTGCACCATTGCCTTTGTCGACACTCCGTGTCGTGCACCCCTTCTGTGCACCTTGGGTGCACCATTTCCTCTATCGACACTCCGTGTCATGTGCCCATTCTTTACGCCTTGGGCGCACCATTTCCTGTGTCGACACTTCGTGTCGTGCGCCCCTTTTGTGTGCCTTGGGTGCACCATTTCCTCTATTGACACTTTGTGTCGTGCGCCCATTCTATGCACCTTGGGAGCACCATTTCCTTTGTCGACACTCTGTTTCGTGCGCCCATTCTATGCGCCTTGGGCATGTCAGGCATTTGAGCTTCTTTGATTTCTCCATTCTCCTGCTTGTCTATATCTACCTGGGGAAAAGATATATACAACAAATACCATGGTAGTTAATAAAAATGATAATGAGGTGATTAAATAGGAATAATTAGTGAGAATGAGATTGGTATGATATCCCAACCCATGTGATGAAAAAAATCCAAGAGGAAAAGTAATGCCAAGACATCTAAGGGTAGGATGTCAGGATACAATTAGGTACATAAATCCAAGTAAGACCATAGGCCTAAACAAGGATGTAGGAAGATATTTATGAAGCATGTGAAAAACTCGAGGGGGGATGGTTGAGAGCCCAAGTGAGGGAAAAAGGGTGTTTGTATAAACCACAAGTGAGGGACGAGATCCCAAGAAAAGGTGAAGTATCAGGGAAAAGAAGAAAAATAAGATGTAATTGAGGTATTACGGATAATTAGCCATAAGAGGCAAAAGACCAAACTGATGATATTGTTACCTTGATTTATAATTTTGATTATGGAATGATTCATGATGTCCTCTATGGTATGTTACATGATAATGAATTATCAATGAACTTCACACCATGTGAATAACAAGGTGTCATCTATCTGATCCTCTAGCCAGGTGAATATGTCACGCTGAATATCCTCTAGAGATGTAAGTGGGTTGGGGTGACGTGAAGGACCACTGGTAGGTTGTGGTATAGCTATTCAAGGTGAAGGTGGTTGGCTTTGAGAGGAATCATCCTCACGCTTCTGAGTGCAGGAAGAAGTTTTTGGAATGATACGCTTACTACGTAGAACCCGACAGTTGGTGTTGTTGTGTGCGTAAACCCATGATGATAACAAAAGAAAGGAGATGAAGTAGAAGGTTATGTTTCCTTTTTGGTTTGGTTACATTTGACCTCAGCTTGGAGCTTCATCATGTGACATTAGTAGGCTTCACAATTAGAAAAATCATGCCCTAGATCCTCATGCCAAAAAAAATATGGCTCAGTCGTAGAAGACTGAGGATCCATAAGGAAGAGAGGTAGGGAAGGATGAAAAGTACTAATGAGAGGTAATGAGTGGTAAAATAGTGTAATGATCGATGATTGTTCTGATGGAGCTAGTCGTGGTTTGTTCATTGATCCATAGTAAATAGGGTCATAACGCATAAGATCATTGGCTTCAAGGTTAAAATTGGTGAAACCCTCTTCCGTAAGGTAAGATGGGTCAAATGGTTGTGTGGTAGAGTTATGATGAGGTAAAGGAGTCAATGGAGTGGTCACAGGCTCAAGAATTAGTAGGATAAAAGAAGACATAGCAGGTTTTTTTGTGATATTTTTTTATAAGGATAATGTTTACGTCATGATAATTTTGCACACGAAGGTTTTCTTGGTAATTAAAGACCTCCCTATCACGGATCTAGGTGTAACTAGTTGGGTGGGGATCGTTAAAAGTGTATCAATCTTCGTAATCTAATGCGGAGGCCTCCACTATACAACAATCAACTATGCTTTGAAATTAAACCACATGTTCTAGCGGAGGTTTTAGTGTACGTTAGATGAAAAAAGGGATCAACGGATCCTTGTTATGAGGTTTTAAGGGTGGAGGTAGCTAGGATGCAATACGTTCATGAAGGTTAGATATATTATTTCTAAGTGTGATTTCATCTAGTTCATTTTTTGTCGAACTCTAAAATATTGGGAGTCGTGTGCCTAACCAATTCAGGACGACTAAAATTTCCACGAAGATTATCTATAGGGTATTTAAAATGATGGTATTCCCAAAACAGGATATGATATAGTTCATAAAGTGTGGGGAACTTGAATGTCCCATTTTGTTGAAGCATATCATAATTCCAAGGGTTAGTATCCCCTTGAATCTTATAAATAGCCCCTTGGTGAGAGAACTTCACACACTAACATGTGAAAGAAACAATGACACACACACACACACACACACACACACACACACACAATGATTCCAAGGATGCCGTAGGAGAATATTATAAGATAGAGGAAAATTGAATACCATGAAGTTTATACAAACTGTCCTTAGGGGGACAGTGAAGGGAAACCAAATACACCCCAGAAGAGGCATTTATTGGTGATTGTATCATTCACAAGTGGTTTTTGTGGATTTTGAGTTATGAATATAATAACCTAGAGCCTTAATTAATTCTAGAGAGTCCACACACCTACCTTCCCCCTTGTCAATTATAACACACTTGACCGTAGTGTGATCAATATAAACTGGAATAAAGAGAGGTGGTTCATATAAACGAAACAAGATCTCATCTAGGATCATATAAGTGATAGGAAACTAAATGCAAGAATCAGTATCCATTGTAAGATCAATACAAATGAAAAGCTCCTTACATTGATCGAATATGTTGTCTTATGAACAATGCAATGCGAGACTCTACAAGAAAGAGGAGAGAAAATGAATTTTCTTACATTATATCACAGTCATGAAACACTCACAATGGTGAGGCAAAAATCACATGAGCAAGCTAATAAGGGAATTGGGCTAGGGAATTGGGCTAGGAATTTGGGCTTGTGCTTCAAGAGCATCCCACTCATTGTGACTGGACTGATCCAAGTAGCATGAGAAAGTTGGGAACCCCTAAAAGCATAGTTTGAAGAAGATGTGGTGATTAAGGATATTTCTGACACTATTTTCTACACATTTCCTATGTGATCTACCCTACAAGTCTGGTTTACACAAGGGTTGATGGTGTCTATGGCCAGAGAAACATATCCAGACACCGTAATTCCTATAGAAGGATTTCAACATAGGTCGATGACGTATGGAGGAGATAAATAATTTATTAAAGAAACTTGGTTTTGAGGTACATAGGTATATATGACCCTGTGAGTCTGAGGATGAGATGCTAGAGGATATTCTAGTTTATAAGTTATGACATGTTTTACATCATTAATTGCAACTGTTCTTTCATGAGGATAATCATATAGACTACATTGGTTGTAGCATTTTTTTCTTCTTAAAAATTTTAGAGACATCATGATTAGGCATATGATTAGAGAAGATTTTAAAATTTCCCATAAACCTGGTTGATAGCTTTAAGATGATCTTTTTGTTGAGACACATCACGAGCTTTGACTGCTTTCGTAGAACACTCTTGATTCATACCATCATAGTAAAATTGGGGAACTAAGAAGAATTTGATGGCATCCATTTGTAGTGGATGAAAATTTTCATGAGATTGAAATCAATTAGCATGCCACCAAAAAAATTTACCGTCATCATGCAAATGAGGAATACATCGAGAAGAATCCAAGATCACACTAAACAACTTATGTAATCGAAGTTTTAACTCTTCCTTACTCAGTGGTTGATGATAGTTGGGTTGATTATTTTTGTTAGTAGGTTTTTTTATCAATGTTGAAAAAAATTCTATTCAAATAAGTGATAAGAATAAGAGTATCGGGGAATCCGTTTTATATCACATTCTTGTTTTTAGAAGGTTTAAGGATTTTGAATTTCTTGTTAGTTTGCATCTTAGGAGGAACTTTTCAAAATTCCCTCATGAGATCGTATTGCATTTTGGCTTTCTCAAAGGCTTCTTCTAGGGAAATAGGAGAAATGGATCTCACCTTGCATTGAAGGAAATGTTCAATGAAATATACCTTTAGGGATACCACTCAAAAAATGCACAAAATATTTAGAAATTGCAGAAAAATAAAATTTCTGATTTTTGCACAAAATGACCAACTAGGGCAGTGAACTGTATTTAATTAATATCTCACAAAATACTTTCCCAAACTGCATGAACTTTTAAAGAGAACTTGAAACAATGATAATAAACACTACAAAATTATTTTTAGAATTTTTGATAAATATATAACTGCCAGAATGTTTGAGAAATCCCTAAACAACTGGAAATATTCCAAAAGTCATATCTTTCCAAATATAAGTGATAAAATTTTGAAAATATGGAAATAAAATCTACTAATAATGAAAACAAATACCCAACCTCTAGCTCTGGAAAAGGTAAATTGAAAAACCTCCAAAAATTACTGGAAAATCCTAAAATGGGTCTCTCCCCTTGTAAATGTCTTTAAATACGGTGCCAAAACCTTCTCTAAGCACTGCAATAAATCAGATCTGAAAGCCCTTTATTTTTATCCACAAAATCCCCAAACATCCTCCAAAATCCTTCTCTAAAAACTCTTAAATGAATCTCTTAAAACAATCCCTGAATCAACTCCAAAATGACAGTCTAGGGTGGATCTTGCACCATCAAAGAGTGTCTTACTATCTAGGAATGGATCTCTCACCACCTAAGCTAGGGATCTTGTGGGATCTTACTCTGCAAGCTAGAGGATAGAAATCAACAGTTTCTCAATTAAAATCATAAGAGTGTATGGAAGAGGGAGATCTATTTCTCACTCATATTCCTCTTATAATTTCCCAAAGCAACAATAGGCCCAAATAGACCCCAATTAACCCCCTCTAGGGAGAACCACAAAAATATAAAGTAACTTATGTTACTTTTCCCCTCTTAGTCGCCATAGGGACTTAACTGCACCCAAGAAAATATTATAACATTAAAGTTTCATGTGTCCCCCATTATCGACAAAACATAACATTTGTTCCACCCAAGCCATTTAATACTCATGTTAACGCAAAAATATAACAAATAATCAAGGTGGTAATATTCATCCATACCCAATAGCCTCCAATGTCATTATCCCCTTGGGTATGACCAAGGCTTAGACAAATGAAAAACCTCCTAGGCCAAGTACTTAAAATTGGGTACATTACATTCAAGACCTCATAAGAAAAGTTAGAAGAGGCTATTTTTATGCATATTATGATTTGAGTGTATGGATAATGTCTTGTAACACTTGATGAAATCTTGGAATGATTAATTTTTAGATTGTTGGCAATTGATGAAAGGATTGATATTATTTTCAGGTAGATCATGATATTGGAATTTGTTCACTAAGCTTGTCATTAGGGACTCTAGCTCAACTATAGAATTAGGAGTACTAGTCTAAACAATCTCACTGTAAGTTTCTTAGATAGAAACTTATTGGAAACATATGAATTGGTTATGATCTACTCTTTTTTAATATTTCCAAAGGCCTTAATGTGAAGGGTGGGATCAATAGATCTGTCGTAATAGATAGAAGGAGGAATGCCACCAATATCCATGATAGAAATATAGGGTGTTAGATGCTCTTTTTGGACTTCTCATAAGAATTTGTTTGGGATAGGGGTTGGGGGATGGGAACCCTATTAGGACCATTCGATAAAAGAGGGGACATGGTGTCCCAAGAGCCCATTGGAGGGTCATTCACTAATTTATCCATGTTGGCTTACATTTGGAGAACTTGAGCTATAGTAGCAGATTGTTGTTGGCTCATCCTATCAATAAGATAGAGAATTATAGTAGTAGGTTTAGAAATAGAGGAATTTTTAGATGATACTACTTCAGGACCTTTCCCCTTTTGTGTCCTATGGTCAATTTCTTCATGTACAAATTCGAGAATACCTTGCTAAGAATTTCCTTTGATTTAATTTTGTATTGAGTAAAATGAGATAGAAACTTCTGAATATTAGGAGGATGATCAAGGGTATCATCATCCTAGTTTTCCTCTTCCTCATCCTTAGATAGACCATTGTGGTGGGTAAAAGGATTCTTTCTAGGTGCTCTAATGACACAACAATCTATGCAAAAGAGAAACTCATCTTCATTATGATATTATTTAGGAATCATCTACACACTAGATTCAAAGGACACCATTCCCAAATATTCCATGATGGAGTAATGATATTGATGAAAATAGTTCTGAAGATGAAGGATACAGACAAAATAGGCACTGCAAATTTTTTTTCATAAGGGTTGATGGTGTCTTGAAGGAAATTTAGATGAATAGAAGGGATCATCCATACAGGTAGCTATGCATAGGGGTCGATGGCATTCAAAGATGGAAAAAATAATAAAAAATGTATCATCATTTGGTGATGGTGTTTCAGAAGGCACATTTTTGAGATTTTTTGGATTTCTGGGTACTTAGGTAAGGTCAAAATTAAAGATCGGTTCTTTTAACAAGCTATTCTCAATCAACATATCTGTAGGTTCACATTCAATTCTCTAGAGATGTATGGTGGGCAAAAATATTATTTAATATGTTGTAGTCCCAAATCATTCATTATACTAAGGTATCGAAGCAACGAGAAAGGGACACACATGAACCAACACACAATGTGATATATTTAAAAAGGGCTAAAATGATCACTAGGGTTACATATCTAGAGGTAAGTAATCCCTAAAACATGTCAACCTAAGGTTTTCAAGGCACATAGTCAAGATAGAGGAGAAATACCTACCAATATATCTGTGATTAGGTGAGGAGAGGTATGGATCAATGGTATATAAGGCAAACAAGCAAAATATGAGTAAAATTGAAGTAAAGAGATTCTAAGGAGATGATCATAAATAGGAGTGTTATGCTAACTAGCATAAAACATATGTAATACTAAGATAACATAGCACAATGAGGGAAGAAGGTGAACTTATGTATGCAAAATGACAAACGATGGTTTGAGTACTCACCTTGCACATGCAAGGTTGTCACTGATGCATCTATCTTTCAGAGAAGCAACACATAGAAAGATAATCTCTATTAGGTGAAGGGGAACAAAATTCTTATCATAGATTCACTATATGTGGCTGAATAGTGCAAAAAAACCATCTGAAAAGGATAATGTCCAATCCAATCCAAGAAAAGTGCAAGATGAACCTATATTTAAGCTAACAGATGAAAATATGGAACATAAAGAGAAGAGTAGGTGGATATTTGAATGATTTTGGATTCCTTCTTGTGAATTTAAGTGTGATATATATATATATATATATATATATATATATATATATATATATTTGTGTGTGTGTCTGAACCTGACACAATTTTCTATGAGCGATTGTGTCGGCCAGGGAAAAATCACAAGCTAATACAATCACCTGTAGGTGATTATGTCAGATAAGGATGATAAAATGAAATGTGAGGAAAAATAGGTATTATGGACCGCATAAGTGAATGAATAAGGTTCCAATATGGTGAGATATAAGAAATGTGTCATGAGTGCAATGTTCATGAGACCTAAAAAGGAAAGGGACAACTAATGCAAGAAAAAATTAAGGCTAGGACCAAATAATAAAACTCTCTCCGTGTACTACCTCTAATCCATAATTGTTACGTGAATAAACATTCCCCATTCCTAAAAGTCCCCTTAAGGCACATGCTCAGTAAATAGATACATCAGTGACCCTTATGTGCATAAGGAAATTGTTAGTAACGTGTATGAAAGATGAAAAGTTAAAAAATCAGGTGTATAGAATTCTTTTATCATTTTCTCATTTTGGTTCTTACAAAGTCTCTTGAACTTCTTAAAAGTTGGGAACACTTCAAAAATTTATATGAGAAAATACATTTATTTCTTCCTTGAATAAATATCAATGAAAAAAATATGAAATACTAAATTTTCATTGAGGGAACCTTCATTGGTCTAAATACATCCTTTTTTATCACCTGTAGAATTCCATTTTAACGAGAAGTAGAAGTGGGAAACTTTACTATGTTATGTTTTCCATACAAAAATTAATCAAAAAATTTACCATTGAGTGGAATGGTGGCATGCAACTAATCTAGATTTATATCTCCACCAACATCTCAATAAAATATTTGGCTCAACAACGTACCAGATGAGGTGGGAACACATGCTACAAGTGTCATCATCTTGATCTTCTTGTCAGGAAAATATGAAAATTTTACCTGAGCATCCTTGACCATCCCAAAAAGATGTAATTATTTAGTTTCCATGGAATAAAAATGTCTAGTGGTAGGAGAGAGAGAGAGAGAGAGAGACCAAGAGCATTAAAAAATTTTACAAGAATAACTTTGACCGAAGTACCAAAGTCAATGATGTAATTATTCAGTTTTTACATATTCACAAAGAAGGTTATATAGAAAGGTTCTACCTTCGTAGAGGTGGATGGTGTGGAATATATTCAATCTAGAGGAGTGGTATGAGATGTATGAGGTAGTGGAATTTTTAGAACATGAAACAAAATTATCTCCTTCGATAAACTAAACTAGCCTCCCAACTTTCTTGGGATGGGTTTTTAAGTATTCAGACTCATAAATTTGAATTTTTGTTTTCTTGCAATGGTAAATGATATGAAAGTATTAGGAAGTGGTAGGCACATCATGGATTATGGTAGCATTGACATGAGTATTCTTAGGATAATTAGAAACTATTTTTTCAAAGGAAGTTGAATGAGACTTACCTGAGAGGTAGAAGGATTCTGGGTTGAAGTAGTCTCTGGCTTCTTCCTAGCTAACCTCATAGAAGTGGATAATTATGATCCTCCTTTTTTGTTATTTTACATAGAGCCACCATTTTATGATTCAATTACTTATCTTTCACATCAAAATAAGAGCCTTCTTTCTCCATTTTTGATCGGGGTGAACAATGCATAAAAGTAGTTTTCTGTAGGTTATTCAAAATATTCATCTAATGTGAATTCATAATATCCAATCCTGACACATTCATCATCTTTTTCTTCAATTTATGATTCAATAACTTATTCTCCTTAATCTTCCTCAGTTTAACATATTACATTGACTAGTGGAGCTTCCAAGGAATGCCTTCAGGTTGATCCAGTAATCTAATTCCTGTTCCAGATTGGGTGGGATGATCATTTAATAACCTCCTTATTTAACATTGTCAAGTCATTAAAAAAATTCTACAAAAATGGATGAACTCTCTCATCTTTGGAATTATGGTCCTTATCCTTCATTGAATTATTCTCGAGCTTGCCTAAAAATATGAGGTCATCTTATGATTCAATGGAAATTTCTTGATTGTTTTCGAAATATTTTGGTTGAATTCTCCATAGAAATAAGCTAAATTCAAAAAACGGTCATTCATGAAAAACATTTTCATATTATATGCATTTGGATAGGAAATTGTGGGAATCTTATTGATCAACTTATTGAATTTTTCCATGAAGTATCTAATGGAATCTTGTATTTATTTCTTCATTTGAGTTAATTGAACAAGGAGGGATTGATAATATTCTACTATCTTGAATCTTTCTTGAAACATGCTTTTCATATCACCCCAATCAGAAATTGAGTATGATGAAAAATATTAAAATCAGTCCAAAACAATATCTTGTAATGTTTCCATGAATAACCACACTGCAACATCTTCATATTGTACCCATAGAATGTCATAATATGTGATAAAAGTTATGATATTATCATCTGGTCATTTCTTTCCATCTCCATAAAATTTTGGAAAGTTCGTTCTCAACCCTTTCTAAAGTTCATGAAGTGGGGGATTCAAAGCCAAAACAATATTGTTATGTCCCCATGGCACGTGCTTATTATTCCATTTATTCTTCTTCTCTTTCAAATTTTGGTGGAATAAAGACTACTGTTTATGTAATTATTTCTTAAGTATGACCTTTAAAGGATTTCTAGGAATATTTCTTCTTGCATGTACAATGGAAAGTCAAAAATCAGCTCCTTTTTTCTCCTTGAATACAGGATCAATAATGCCACTTACATGATCATATTCAGTGTATATAATTTATGTTAGTTTGTTTAGAGCATTAGAAAGGGATGAAACTTGAAAAAAAACATATTTTTCAAAAGGATCACAACAAGGCTTAGAAACATTCAGATGGTATCTTTGATATTTATCATTTTTCAGTTTTTATGAATTTTAAAATATAGGATTCTTTTAATATATTTTCAGATATCTTTACGGGTGCACGAGGGAAAATATCTTCCCAACGGAGAGTCCAAAAACCTTTTTGTGAAATAATTTTCCATATTGCAAATTACTTTTTTCCGCCAATAGTTACGTGGCTAAGCCCCTTATTCTTGGGTATGGGAGGATCCCATTATTGAATGTAATTACCTAAATCTGTGGGGCGGAAAATAGGCTAAGAATCACACAGGAACATTCCATTGAACCTATGGAAAATTTCTCTGTATGAAGTACAAGGGAGGAAATTTCTACGAAGGGACGTAATGGGGAGTTAGAGAAACAATGAGAGGGGGTAAGTTTTGTGAGTAGGAAGTATCAGATTCTCACCAACAATAACTAGAGTAGGTCCACTCTTAATTAACAGAATATAAATTATTTAAAAAAAAATGTAATCAAAAACTAAATACACAAAGTTCCATTAATATATTCCTCAAAATTACAAATCCTTTTCTTGGTTGTTCAAGATCACTATGCTTGCAAAGCTAGGAAATAGAGAGATAATAGAGGAAAGCATAAGAAAAGAAATGGAAGAAATGTAACTCTTATTTCTTGTGTAGTGGTGATAAAAATGCTAACAACATACAAAAATCCACAAGTTCTAACCAAATAATAAAACTTCAAAACCCTTTTGGAATGGAGAAGTCATTCCAATTTATAGCATTGAAAATTCTCTTCTCATCTACCCCCGATATAACCTTTCAATTTCCTATTCCGCTTGTTACTTTTCATCTTCCTTAGAAGTGAGGGAATAATTATTATTTTTATAAATCAAAAGGGACTTAAAAAATGATACATTGGAGAGTCACTCAAATGAAAAAGAAAAAATATACCATGATCATACACAATGAAGGATTAGAAAGGGGGAAACGAGGATAAGTAATGAAGATAGGAGAGAAAAGATTCTCCAAAGAAGGAATGAATCTACCTCCACCCTTGATGGATATCAGCTCTGATTATGATGAAGATAAAATCTTGATATATGATGACCCCCCACTATGATGCTTCATCGATCAATCTTGATCCTTTGAAATCTTTAGCCCTTCAAGACATCTCTAGAAAAAAGCACCTTTTGTCACACAGTTGGACTCATTAAAATGGGAAGTGATGAAAATTTTACCACTCAAGATAATGAAATATTCCTCCCCTCTATTTAATTATATTTATAACCTCTAAAACATTTGCATGCTTCGAAACTACCAATTTCTTGATGCAACTTGAGGCCATTGTCTGCACAATTCAACATGATGACCCCAACCCTTGAGAAATGGAGTGAACAATGAGATGAAGTGAAAAAAATTTTGAACATGAGAATAATTGGAGGTGGGAGATTAAATGGAAGATTCTTATATCCTTTTATCAACCCATCTGTCTAACTAAGATGTACACCTAGAAAAAATGCACCATCGTGACCAAAATTTGTGACCGAGACGGATCCTCTTCTGCTTGAGACACAATGCCCATGTGTGCCCTTTGTAATAATAAAATTTTCCTTTGTAAAGATTAGAGGTAGCAAGGAATTTTTAATATGAATAACCATGACCATCTTGAGCATTTTCTGGACAATTACTATTTTTAGTAAGTTCTTCCCAAGTGCCTATTTTTACCAATTTTGTCAAATTATCACTTTTGATTTCTTTCCACTTGGGGAATGAACTAAATGAATTGAATAGCTTATTTTTTTGAACTCAATTTTATTAGTAATTTTCTTGAATATAAACTTAATAAAAATATAAATATTCCCCAATGTGTCAGATCGGAGTGGTAATGGTCTCCAAAAAGTGTATCTCACACCGCGATGCTTTGCTCCAATTTTTTTGGGTTTCTCTCATCTAGATCTTAGTTAAAACAAAAATTAAAATTTCAGGTATATATCTTCATCATAGTACAATACAACATGTAAAAAATAACAATCATCCATATATTTAAGCATGATTAATTTCATGGGGAAATCAAATGCTAAAAAAAAGATGATTTTTGGTAGATAACTTGCTCCAATTTTGAGTCAATTTGGATTGTTGTAACTCTGTAAATTTGAGGAGACATTTTAAATTTTTGGAAGCTTTGGGAGAATGTAAAAAATAAAGAGATAATTAATGACAACATGTAAACACTCTACTTAAAGGTGTTCTTATGGGGAAACTACAGTAAGAGTTTATGGACCATGAGAGGTGGCATTTGGAAGAAACGAGAAAAAATGTGTATTCATTAATGGAGGTTTATAAAAGAAATTTGATAGCATAACAACATAAAAAAATCAATGGGTGGTTTAAAACCTGATTACTAGTTATGATTTTTATACCCATCCCCTACATAAACCTACTTAATGTGTGTTTTAACTCGCCATGCTTAACCCAGGTTAGATGAGACTCAAGGACGTGATTACAAATATATAAAATGGTCTCAAACCCCCTCATTTACCTTATAAAATTTATCAAGGGATAAAGGAACATCATGGATGTAATAAAGTTTATAGGGTAGGAGCATCATGAAGAAGGGGCCAAAATTTTCTATGAAGATAAGTTGAAAACACTTCCCTAATACCCTAGGTTGTAACTTTTAGTGACACATATCTTCCTCATCCTTAGTGTCACAATATTTTGTCCCACATGTCCCCTTATAAAATGTAAAAATGGAAATCACCCCTTTCAAGTGTGCATAGGGTCAGCTAATTAGGAAAAAATTGCTAGAACATAAAAGTGAGTTGAAAACACTTTCTAACACCATAAGTTGCAAATTAAAAGACACAACTTATAATTATTGATATACCTCCTTTTTGGTGCACTTGAGTGTACCATATGTCCAACTTTACTTTGTTCAAAGGTAAAAATTGACATTAGGGGTCTCCAAATTAGCGTATTTTCCATTTTTCAAAGCTAGGTGTCATTTCTCGTATGCTAAATATATCCTGCTAGAGTGTTTTATTCACCAAGAGATTACCTTTGTGTTTCCTAGGACAAAATTATATAATTTTGAGTTCAAAATACCCACGGAATCCAATTCCACCATTTTTCTGACTTTATTCTTCCTTATCTTTTAAATTTAACCCATTTTTGAATTCTGGTCACTAGCGATTCTCGGAAGGTCAAACTACATTTTGTCAAAATCAACCTATGCAAAATTTATAATGTCCCATTCGATACAATTTTTTACTTTAAATAATATTAAAACTCTCCTTTTATCTTCCATAATCCTCAATTGAATCTTCTCCATAATCGAAGGTCTCTATGTGCATTGTCGAGCCAATATCTAAAAATGTGATCCTCTGAATCCATTGAATTTTTTTCAAAAATTAAGTAGATAATATTATATTTCCAATTCATATATTTATAAGATTTAAATATATCTAGAGATTCTAAAAACATCTTAAACATGTAAAATTTCTTTTTAGGAAAAATTATCCCCATCACCGACTAAAAATAGTGGGAGGTTTTGGAGAAGATTTTCCCAATGTTCCAAATATTTCTTAAAATTTCCTAAATAAAATCAGTTCCTATTATAGCTCCTTTGAAAAACTCCTTGGTGGGATTTTCCTTAACATCCAACTTTTGATTGTTGTCCACTAGTGTGAAAAAACCTTAAAATAGGGCATTTTGGGCCTCTTGGAGAAATTCCTTTGGAATGGTTTTGAATGAGTCCATGAATCGCCTCCCTACACATGAAACACACTTGAAACTAAAATTATAAAATTCCTCCTAGTCATTATGAGGTTAATAAAATAACTGAGTTAGTGTAAGGACACATTTTATACATTAGTCGGGAGAGGTATTTTCAAATTTTGGTTAGGTTGTCATGAAATATTTTTGAATTTTGCATGCAAAAATTTTTGCATGAAAATTGTTGGCTCTAGTTCGATTATATTTTACCATAAGGGGAAATAGATAAATCCATATATCTCATGGGTATCATACAGTCACCTTAACCATTCGGCAGTAGGGCCGCTATACTCAACAAAAATAAAATCCCTAAACACAATAAACAACACCAACACACAATAGGGAAAGGAAACAAAAAATGACAAGGGAAACACAAAAAAAAGGGGAAACACACCACACAACAAATGAAAACAGCTTCAATAACCTATATACATGAGGGGGACATCCTAATTTAATAGAAGCACTAACTCAAACTGAGTTTTAACCCATATACAAGTATCATCGAATGTCGTTCTTCCACAAACCCATTGACATGTTCACTAAAATACGATCCTCTTCTCAATTTCTTAAGAAATATATCATGGTTGTTATTATAACTCATGACCCACTTATTCATCTCGCCACCATTGTTTCTTTGGATCCTTCTTTCCATCTTTTCATTGATTCCTGAGTTCATTCCAATTGTTGATTTGTCATCACTATTGTGAAGGCGAGTCTTGATTACATTAGACCCGTTAGTTTCACATTGAGACTTATGATATTTGATATTTATTTGTACTTCATATTTCATCTACTTCATGACCACTATCTTTATAAGTTGATTTTTAGATGATGTTTTAGAATCTTGAACATTATCACTAGCCTCTTGATGTTCCATGTTTGCAAGTTGTTCCAAATTGTCTTCTTCTGGGTGCACTAGCTCTTTCTTGATTTTTTGTTATGTATAGCATGGTGTGTGTGTGTGTGTGTGTGTGTATTTCATAATTATCTTGAAAATAAAATGAGCACAAAGTTGGATGTGGAGAATTAAAACCATCACTGTTTTTAACTTGGCCATTTTGGATCTAAAAAAATTCATCTTCATTATGAGAGCATCCTTTTCTTTAGAAGAGTGATCATTAAAATATTTAAGCACATTCTTCTTCATAAATCCCTTGTTAGGAAGCTTTTTATTTTGAAAAAAATCAGCATTGGGATCAAAAACCATTCCATTTATCCATTTTTCGTTTATAATGTCTCCATCTTCATGAAAGGGAAATGAGCACAAAATTTACCCTGAAATATTTATATTGTGATCTTCCCAATATTGACCACAAAGAACTAAGGAGTCCATTTATGTGATGAAATCATTATTTCCTTGAATAGGTTCAGATTCAAGAGGCTGAAAAATATTTTAATTCTTGCATCCTTTGTCATTCTCTCCCAATGAGAAATAGAAATCTTTTTATTCAAAAGAACACTTATTACTTGTAACCTTGTGCTGAACATTGAGAACAAAGTTTGTAACATTGAAATAACCTGAAAAATAAGTTTCTTGGTATCATCCCCTCTTCTTGATCAAAATTTCTCATCATTTGAAGATTTCTTTATTGTAATTCAAGACTCACATGACCATAATCAACATCCAGTTGAGAAAATGCATTCATGCTCAAATCCCATGGGAATTACAAGCTTTATAATTATGGTTCCAAAAAATCATGATGATGTTCTCTGACCATCTCTGTGATGCTTGGATACTCTTCCACTAACATGGGAAGCTCAACATCTTCCTCAAACGTCATGAAAAATTTGTAAAACCTTGAATCTTGAAATGAGATATCCTCCCTTCAATCATCTGACCTTTGAGTGGTGTATTTCATTTTCCTGAAGGGAAGAATATTATTGATTTTAACATTGGACAGAATGGTGGAATATGACCAATCTTGTTGTATATCTCCACCAACATTTCAACATAAGATTCAGCTGAACAACATACCATATGAGGAGGACATGTCTGCTACAAGTATCCTCATCCTGATCTTATTGTCAGGAAAATATATAAATGTCACCTGAGAATCCTTGACCTGGCTGACAAGAGGTACTTATTTCATTTCCATGGAATAACAATGACCAGTTGTAGGAGAGAGAGACTAAGAGCTTTAGAAACATTTCCAGCCATGATGTTGTTCAAAGCACATGATTCAATGATATAATTATTCATTTTACACCCATTGACAAACAAGGCTATATAGATAGGTTCTAGCTTCCTAGAGATGCAGGGTGTGGAAGCGAGAAAATTTAGAGAAGGATTGGGATGAGAGGCATGAGGTATTTGTTTGGTAGTGGAATTTTAGAACATGAAACTGAACTACTTCCTTTGATAAACTGAACCGTTTTAAAAATTGATTCATATGGGTTTTCAAGTATTCAAAATCGGAAATTTAATTTAATTTTTTCTTATAATGGGAAATGATGTCAAAGGATGAGGAAGTGATAGAAAAATAGGGATTATGATAGCCTTGACATGAGTATTCTTAGGATCAAAAGAAATTGATTTTTCAAAGAAAGTTGAATGAGACTTACCTAAAGAGGAAGAAGGATTCTTGGCTAAAGTAGTGTCAGGATTCTTCTTCATTGACCTCATGGAAGGGGAGAAATATGATCTTCATTTTATTGTTTTTTTTCATAGAGTATTCATTTGAGGATTTAATTTCTTATCTTGAGAAGAAAATGAAGAGCCTTCTTTCTATATTTTTTATTGAGTGAACACACCACATGAGTAGGTGTCCATAGGTTCTTAGAAATATTCATATTTTATGAAATAAAAATATCCAATCATGGCATATTCATCTTCTTCTTCTTCTTCTTCTTCAATTTCTGATTTAACATTTTTTTCTCTGTCATTTTCATCAGTTCCAAATATTGCATTGACTGGTGGAGATTCAAAGGAAATCCTTCGGGGTACTCCTACAATGTGATTCTTGTTCTAGTTTGGGTGGGATTTTTTTTGTGAAAATTCCTTCTTCAACATTATGAATTGATTTTCCAACTTCTGCAATAATGGATCAACTTTCTCATCTTTAGAATCATGGGCCGTATCCTTCACTCTATGATTCTTGATCCTAACAAGACAAGGTCATCTTCCACTTAAATGGAAATGTATTGAGTGTTTTCCATATCTCATGGTAGAATTTTCCAGAGAAAGAAACTAACTTAAGAAAATAGGCATTTAGGAAGAACTTTATCTGCACTAGGATGTGCAAGAGTGGGAATCTTGTTGACCAAATTATTAAATTTATTTGAGTTAATTGAGAAAGGAGGACATGTACATATTCTAACATATTGAATTTTTATTCAAAATTTCTCTTCACATTACCCCAATCAACAATTGAGCGTGATGGCAAATAGTAAAACTAGTCTGCAATGACATCTTGTTATGTTTCCATGAATAGATGCATTGTAACATTTTCATGTTGTACCACAAGAATTATACAAGATGTGATGAAATATATTATATGATCATCTGGTTGTTGATTTCCATCTCCATAGCATTTTGAAAAATTTTTTATTGACCCTTTTGGAAGTGCATGAAGTGGATGAGTCAAATCAAACAGACTAGTGTTCTATCCGCATGGAACATGTTCTTGTTCTTCAATTTATTCCTCTTATTTTTCTTCTTCTTGGGGAATGAAGACTATTGGTTCTTAATTTGGTTCTTTAATATGTCTTTCAAGAGGATGTATAAGAACTTGTATTCTTTCCTGTATAATGGGAATTCAGAAATAAGCTCTTTATTGCTACTCGAATATGAGATAATTAATGCCACATGCACGATAATTTTAGGTGTAACTTATTTCTACGAGTTTTTTTAGATCATTAGAGAGGGATGAAACTTTAAAAACCACATATTTTTCAAAAGGATCACAATAAGGCTTATGAACATTCGCTTGATATTTTCTGGCATTTTTTAATTATACACTTTTTTATGAATTTTCAAATGTATGATTTTTTGTATTTTTTAATATCTTTATGGGTGGATGAAGGCAGATCTCCCCCCATTGGAGTCCCTAAAAATGTTGGTGAAATAATTTTTCATGTTGCAAATTCTGTGTTTCCACCAAAGTTCACGGGGCTAAGCCCCTATTTCTTGGGTACGGGAGGCTAAATCTGTGTGGTGGCAAATAGGCGGGGCATCAAACAGGAACACTCCAATGAATATGTGGAAAATTTATTATATGATGTATAAGGGAAGGAATTTCAGCAAAGGGACATAAAGGGGAGTTGGAGAAATAAATAACAGGGGTTAATGTTGTGAGTAGGCACTATTAGATTCTCACCAATAAAAAAAAAACTAGGTCAACATTCAATTATAAGAATATAAATTAGGTAAGTAACAATGAGATCAACAAACTAAATACACAAATTTCCAGTTATATTTTCCTCAAAATTTTAAATCCTTTTCTTGGTTGTTCAATATCACTATGCTTGTAAAGCTAGGAAATAAAGAGAGAAAAGAGGGAAGCATTAGAAAAGAAATGGAAAAAATTTAACTCTTATTTCTTATGTAGTGGTGATACAAATCTCAATAACATACAATAATCCACAATTTATAGCGAAAAACTAAAACTTCAAAATCCCTTTCGAGTGGAGAATTCATTCCAATTTATAGCATTGCAAATTATCTTCTCATCTACCCCCCACATGACCTTTCAAGTTCCTATTCCACTCGTGACTTTTCATCTTCCTTAGAAGTGAGAGAATAAGTCCCAATTTTATAAATGAAAAGGTAATTTTATAAGGCAATATTAGAGAGTTACTCAAGTGAAAAAGACAAAATACGATGATCATACTCAATGAAGGATTGGAAAGAGGGGAGAAAAGGAGGACAAATGAAGATAGGGGAGTAAAGATGTTCCCAATCATAAATGAAGGGGCATCCACCCTTGATGGAGATCATATCCGATGATGATGAAGATGAAATATTGATATATGATGACCCTACATTGTGATGCTCTATCGATGAAGATTAATCCTTTGCAATAATTACCCCTTCGAGACATCCTTGGAATGATGCACCTTCTATAGCACATTTGGACTCATTTAAAAGAGAAGTGATGAACAATCAACCACTAAATACAATGAAGTATTCCATCCCTCTCCTGAATGAATTTTCCAACCTTTGAAACACTCGAATGCTTCCAAACTACCAATTTCTTGATGCAACTTAAGGCCATTGTCTACACAATTCAACATAGTGATCCTGACCCTTAGGAAATGGAGAGACCAATGAGATAAAGTGAAGAAAATTTTGAAAATGATGAGAATGGATGTGAGAGATTAGATGGAAGATGATTTTATCCTTTGATCAACCCATATTATGAAGTGAGAAGAACATCAAGACTAGAATTCTCCATCACGAGTAAAGTTGGAGACTGAGAGAGCTCATCTTATGCTTGAGACACAATGCCCCTATCCATATTTTGCAGGCATGAATTTTTACTCCGTGAAGATTGGAATTATTAAAGAATCCAAAGGAAAAAGAACCATGACCATCTTGAGCATTTTACAGAAACTTACTATTTTTATTAAGTTCTTTCCAGGTGGCTAGATTTCACAATTTTGTGCAATTATTACTTTTGACTACTTTTGTCTTAGGGAGATGATTTCAATGCATTGATTCCATTATTTATTTAGAAATAATATTCTTAGTAAGTGGATTGAATAGGAATTTACTTAAAATATACATAAGCCCTAATGTGTCACTTCAGAGTGAAAATGGTTTCCAAAAATTCTATCTCACACCAGGATACTCTACTCTAATTTTCAGTGGTTTCTCTCTGTGGATCTTTACAAAAATTAAAAGTAAAATTATAGGTCTATACCTTAATCCTCACATGGGGGAGAATGTAAAAATTAATAGGAATCCATATCTTTAATAACATTCAATTTCATTGGGAAAGAAAATTCTCAAAATAAAGTTGATTTTGTTGTACATCACATGCTCTAATTTTGAGGTAATTGGGATCTTTATAACTCCGTAGATCTAATGAAACATTTTAAATGTATAGAAAATTAAAGAGAGTGTAAAAAAATAAATGAGAGCATTAATGAGGGAATATAAACAATATTCTTAAATTCATGTTATCCCAAATTCACCCCTCAAGGTGAATAGGATAACTTGTATACTTTCCTCACGCTCGAGAAGGCAAAATTTGTCCAAGGCCCAAAAAATCAGATCTTAAAGGTCCCCTTGGCTCTTCTCTAACTTCCATGTCCAAGAAAAAATCCAAGAAGTTAGGAAATTTTGAAAAAACCCAAAAAAATGAAGTTAAGGGCTTGTTTTAATGTATTGCGGGTTTGGAGGTTGTGGGCTCTACTAGTGCGGGTCGTACAAAGGTTTGTCGTACCAAGTTTGAGGCCAGAAATGCTAAGAATTGGTTAAGTCAGATTTCTTCATCCCAAGTCACACAAGTTCAAGCGGGAAATATGGGACCCAAAAACCCATGAAAAGGCCGCAATCAAAAGAGAAATCAGTAAAATCGGGTATTCCTTGTCCCGTGCATTCCGCAAGTATGCGCAGGACATCCAGGACCCAAAATGCCAAAAGAGAAGATGGAAAATGGATGTGGGTGAAGCGACGGTCAATGGCCCTAATGCCCCAGTCAATAGTGAGACAAGTGGGACACCAAAATCTGAATTTCCTGATTTTTAAAGTGGGTCAAGTGTGATGGGGGTGAAGTAGAGGTTTTCGGCCCGATCTGCACAGGTTCATGAGGGATGTCTTGGACCCGTAAAGCCGAAATCACCATAGGAGGAAGGAATCAATTAAATCATATATTTTTTCTGGGACAGCTGAGACACAAGGATCCGAAATACCCGATATAGCCACATGCAAGGGAAAACAATGCAAATCAGACCCCGAACTTTATACGGCCACAACCTTTGACCCCAGGCTCTGATTTTCACAAAATTTGACTTTTCAGAACAGGCACAACATTCTCTACGCCTCAAAAACTAGATTTATTATTTTTAATGAGGGTAGCTATATGAAAATAAAAGAAATGTATTTATCTCAATTAAAGTAAATGCTCAGTCCTATTAAATGACATAAATGCCAAACAGACCCAAAATAGCTTCCCACACTCAGAAGGCCATAAATTTTGCATTTCTATATGAAAATGCACAAAATTGGTACCATTGGAATCATGTTTCCCAGCCTGATGCACAAAAAATAAAAAATCCAAAATTTGGTGAGGAATCGAGCGGTGATTTTTCAGAAAACATGGCCAGGTTCATAATAGTGTTTTATTTCATAGCTAGGATGCATTAATGAAGCATGGGCTGACATATCTCACTGCTGTAAGTTATGGGGAAGTATGGGGAATATTTTGAAAGCAACAAAACATCATTTCACTCCATTTACTACCTTTTTCAAGTGGTTAAAACACATATTTCAGGATTTTTATTTTCCCTCTCTCTCTCTCCCTTCTCAAATTTCTATAAATTGGAGTGTTGGGCTCATTGTAAAGTGGAGATAATTTTGGAGTAGAAAAACTCTATCAAATATTTTTTGGGAAGACAATGTGATATAGGCCCTTATAGTGGACTCCTTGCATAGTGATCCATGTCCGTATTCTGTAATAGATCGAACTGTGCATATCAATGAAAGCAATAGATACAAGTTTGTGGATTTATCTTCCCCTATTGTGTTTGTTTGCATTCCTCTTGCCCCTTCAATCTCATTGCATATATATTGTGTCTCTTGTATGCTATTTCAGGGATCCATTTTTATTATGCATGTATGGAATATTGTTGTGAATACATTTGCTAGATTGTGGAGAACTGTTATCACCCCTTATAGTATGCATTTTGCTCCTACTTTTCACACATTGGAAGACTATTCTCACTCTCCTTTTCTAGTGTATCACTGCTTTGGTGAAGGATTTTTTTTCATGCATTCTCTCTTTCTGGTCCCTTGGAAAGCTATATTAGGACAAGATAGATTTTCCCACATTAGAGGAGATTGTGTCAGGTAGTTTAGGAGTAAGAACCAGCTTTCTCTGGAGGTCTATCTCAAGTAGCAAGTCCGACAAGTTGGAGATAGTACCCATGTTATCCAATCACACTGTGAGCTCAAGAACACACACTTTTGCAAACCATAGGGTGTTATGATTCGATGATAACAATTCATTATCATGGGGAAGCCACATTTCAAATTTCAGGGCCATCGGAAGTAGGGTTTATAAGCAATGAGAAAAAAGTGTATTTATCAATGGGCATATGCACAAATATAGGGGGCCAAAAAGCAGACACAAATCCATTTTTGGCCATTTTGTCCATAACATGCTCACATCATGGCTCGGTTGTGCTATAATGTGGAAAGGGAAAATCTAGGTTATGATATAACATGATCGCATTACAGCTCGGGTTTAACAATTCGAAACGTGCTAGCATTATAACACGCTCACATTATATCACGCTCGTGTTATGGTTTTCTATGTGTTTTTCCACTTTATCCCTAACAAATGGACATATTCCGCATTGGAAACAAGAACACAAGTGTGTTATAACGTGCTCGTGTTTCATGTTGTTGGGGTTTGGAAGACCCAATCTAAAGGATTGGATTTCCAAACCAGAGGTTTGGACTGTATATTGCTTGATTAAAACTGTGTTTAATAGAAAAAAATAAAAAATTCACGTGTACACCCCAATATCTCATGCATTAAAACATAATATTCAAAAATAAATTATACTACAATGTCAAGCCCGTTTTTACAGTTATGAGGATATAATTGTTTCTAAAATCTGATTATTTTAAGGCTTTCATCGATAATTTCTTTTACTAGTGCCTTGTTTTCTTACAAAAACCTATGCATATGTTTTGGTGCACAATTTACGATTTCTCATCCAAATTAAATAAAAGTGGTTTTTTCTAAATTCCATTCTACACATAGTCAAAGAAAAAAAAGAAACTAAATATAGACTTTTTTTCTCAAAAGTATGGGGGTGCAAACACAAATAGTTCTATTTTCAGATATCTGGACTTTGAAAATTAATAAAAATTATGTACTTATCAAAAAATTATGATAATTTAGTAAGACCTCGTACATGGTCTTAGCTAACTTTATATAGAAATCATTAGAAATAAAAATTATACAAATCAAGAAATGGGGGGTGCACACACACAATAGGTTCTTATATTTTTTACACAAAAATAGAAATAGTTTGTGTCCGCACCACATTTGAGCCTTTTAATCTCAATCATTTTTAAAAAATAGTAGTTTAGAAACTAGATTCTGAGATCTACGTTACCTGTTCTTATTTCTTTCCCAAATTTATAGCATAGGCATCCCAAATTATTCGATGAAGTTTAGGTTTCACTGATTTCAAGAAAAATGTGTTCGTTTTTACCCCCTTTTGGCCCGCATCTTTGTGTATTTACCCCAATGGAAGTTTCTACAAACTTTGGTAGAATTAAAACATACCAAGAGCAATAGGGGGGATTAATACATGAAAATGGATTTGAAAAAATTAATTATGAGTTTCATACTCACCCCCTTCATAAACTTAACAAACCCATGTTTTAACTCACCCTGCTTAATTTAGATGATATAACTCCAAAATATGGGATTACAATTTTAGAAATGGGTCTTAGACCCCCTCATGTCCCTTATAAAATTTAGTAATGGAATAAGAACATCAGGGATGTAAAAAATGCACATAGGGTAGGAGCATCAAGAAGAAGCGGCCAAAATTTGTTATGAACATGAATTGAAAACACTTCCCTAACACTCCAAGTTGTAACTTTTAGTGAAAAAAATCTTCCTCATCCTCGGTGGTGCACTCTTGTGTCTGTGATGTACCCTTAGAAAATTTTAAAAAGGTACATCACTCCTTTCTAAGCGTGGATACAATTATCTCATCATGAAAAAGAGGCCAAAACTTAATAGTGAGTTGACAACACTTTCTAACACCCTAAGTTGCAACTTAAATGACACAACTTCTAATACTCAATATCTCTTCTTAGTGGTGCACCTTAGTGTACCATATGTCACCTTTTTATTTTTTCAAAGGTAAAAATGGATATCCTTTCAGAATACACACTACCCTTAGAAAGGAGTGATATCACTTTCTAAGGGTAATGTTCATTCCACCCTTATATTTTTTCACTTTCTAAGGGAAGTGCACATTTTCAATTTTGGGAAGTTTGGTGTCATTTCTCGTATGTTAAAAATATCCTATCGAAGTGCATGTTTTCCCTGATAGATTCTATTGGTGCTTCCTAAGCCAATATTATATGATTTTTATGGAAAAAATACAATAAATCTAATGAAACCATTTTTCAAAACTTGATTCTTTGATCTCTTTGAAATTTAACTTGTTTTTCAATTCTGGTCATGGGCAGTTCCTGAAAGGTCAAAATACCACCTAAGAAAATTATTCCTTTTGTCCAAATAAACCTATGTAACATGTAGAGGTTCCAATTTGATATAATTTATCCTTTAAAAAATATTCTAAATCTCTTTGGAACTCCCATATTCATCGGAACTTGAATCTTCACCAAGATCAAATGTCTTTAGCTGCACTTCCAAGCCAATATATGAAAATCTGCTCCTCAAAATTCCATGAAACATTTTTTCACAGTGAAGTAGACATGCTTATCTTTTGAATTCTTGTATTATTATCTTGAAATAACTCTGAAGCTTCCCAAACCTTCTTAAATTTTTAAATTTTCTATTTAGTAAAAAATAATCCTCATCACCGGCTCAAAATAGCCCAGTTTTGGAGAAAAAAAATTCAAGGTTCCAAATCTTTCCTAAATTTTCCTAAATCACTTCATTACATATTTTGTCTCCTCTACACAAATTCCAGGTGGGGTTTTCCTTAACATTCACCTTTCGAGGGGTGTCCACCAATTTGAAAAACCTTAAAATAGGATTTTTTGGGCCTCCAGGAGTAAATCATTCTTAATGGTTCTGAATGAAATCATGAATCACCTCCCTACATGTGAAAAAAAATTGAAAAATAAAATTATTATATTCATCATTGCCATTAACATGTTTACATTATCTAGGAAAGGGGTTTTCAAATGTGGGCTAGGTTGTCACGACAATTTTATTGAATTTTTCATGTTAAACATTTTGCACAATAAAAACCCTCTTAAAGAGGTGAAATAATTCATGGATGTATACATATATATGATTCCTTCACTTGAATTTCATCATTAACAATATAAAATACAAATAATGGTGATAACATAAGACAAGGAATAAGTAACATCCGAAAAGTTGGAAAAAGAGAGAAAAGGGACATAAATGCCCGGAGGGGACAAAAACACCCTAGTTTTCCTATCTATTACAGGTGGTTCTTTACTGGATATCCAAGAGGATAAATAGTGAAATCGAAGAATCTAGGATTTCATCTAATATATAAAACAAAAACCAATAAAGAAAAAAAGGATAAAAGCAATGTCACAACAAAGTAAAGGGTTATTAATGAGTAATTATCTTTCTTAGTAATTGTGCATATAAATGACATATTTAGAGGCTATATTTACATTTTAAATGTGTGATGTAGTGACTACATGTACCACCCACAAATCCCCATCTTGAGTGTGAAAATCATAACTTATAGCCAAAGAAAATATATCTCCTCACCTCGAATGTAGAATATATAACATACATAGTTACCTTGGACTAGTAAAGTATAACAAAAAGGGCATGTGAATTATTTCCACCATGTGGACGATGGAGGGAGAAAATCCCCTCACCAAGGAAGAAAGGAATAACTACCATGGGATATGATGTAGTGGTTTCTACAGATTGGTAGCATCGAATGTTGTTGAGGACGATTTGGAAGAAAACAAATCTTGTGCAAGGGTAAGTTCAATTGTGGAAGAGAAGTTACTTTATGTTTGGATTTCCAAAGAAAAAAATTCACCTTGCACCTGGTTATGCATATATGTAGACGATATGATACAAAATTTATAAAAAATGAAGAGTTCCAATCAAATAATTTTTGTGATAAACATATTTTAATTGTGATATTTACACAATTGAAACAAAATAACAAGGAAAAATTCCATATGAAAAACAATCAAATTAATCCACTTAACAAGGTCTCCAAAGAAAATTAAGCACCATAAAAAGGTTTCTTTATACTAAGGTTAGAAGATGTCATGGATCTAATTCCAAGAAGACTAGACTCGAGGGATAAACTAGAAGGTATGTTTGATATACTCAACATACACATAGGAAAGACACTACATAGAAAGATAAAAATGGTGGATCTAATCATTAAGGAAAAAACTTTTAGGTAAGGGACCATACGAAATGGAATAACTTAGGTACTAATTTAACATACAAAAATTGGCCAAGTCAAAATATTTAAGGATGAGGAGAATATTTTAAATCCAAACAATAAATTAAATTTCCCGATATAAGGGGAAAATGGATCTAAAATTTGATAAAGAAGCTATTGAATTTTTTTTCACTCGTGCAAAAATGGGCAAATCAAAACTTTGTTTTCGATGGAAGGCATTGATGAAATGGACCTAACTAGAGGGAGTCATACAATTTTCATTGTGTTTTCAGTTACAACAATTAATTAACAACATGATATATGTAGCTATGTGTGTTGTTACAGAATGTAACACCTCACATAGGTTGTCATTCCATTTTCATCCTCAGTAAGGAAATAAAAAATCCCCAAAGGACTAATGCATTACCTTGGTAAAGGTAGGAATCATAGTTTATGTGAGAGGTTAAACTTGATAACAACAAAAAAGGTTGCATCTTTCATGCAAAAGAGTTCATTTTTAAGTTATAGGTACATTAAATCTAATTGTTTTTACATGTTTAAATACTATGAATCATGTGATTGAGTTGTTTATTTCATTAAACACTCAATATACATCATAAAAGTTGAATGCAGAAAGAAGTATACAACTCAGTTATAGAAATTAATGTCATTTATTCATGAAAAAATTTAGTGTTTCCCACACAAGCCATGAGATGTAACTTATAATTACTAAAATAAGAGATGCATGTGTATAAAGTTAAAATCAAAGGAATGTAGAAGGAACCCATCATTTCCTTGGAGTTTCCTCTTAGTCTTCATTGTTACAACTTCAACTCCTTATCTTCATCTTGTCTGCATCATTCCATTGCATCAGTGTTCCTACAAGAAAACATAAGATTGTCAAATTTTGAGCTCAAGGTTAAATCTACATGCCTGTGCTATTATCTTCGGTCAAATGAATCTCCTAAAACAAAGAGGCATAACGTACATCAATGTAATAGATACATAATTGAGAAAGTAGTATCTTATAGTAGCACATATGACTCCTAGAATCATGAGAGAAAAGGAAGCAAAAGAAAATATAACTACTATGGATAATAAGAGAGGATAAGGCCTATTTATTTTCTAACTGTTTTTTTTGAGTGTGAAGGTTTATGTAGTTGATTAAAATAAGTACCAAATATTGTATTTATAATAACATAAATAACTACAGAAATGAATTACTTTATACATCCTGAAGGAAGATTGAAAAATTAAAGAAGTGTTTCATAAAGTACAAATCAATTTCCAATACCAAATCCTAATGATATTCAAGGAAACATTATCAAAAGGAAATATACTTCATTATAGTTTGGACTTCATTCATGCATAGAATAGTTCCAAGAAGGATGCAGGATTTAAAGTATCAACCCACATATTGAAGTTACAGTAAGCTACATCATGATTACATCTACCCTTCAGACTACAAAATCCAATAACCAAATTTAGGATAAAGTTTCAAAGGTTTAAAAGGAGAGAAATGACTCATCATAGCCATAATGTTTTCAGTTTGTAAAATTTAGATAATGAACACTTCAATCTTATAGGAAAAACTTGAAATTGCACAACTGAAAAGAGAGTATCAAATTCAGATCTTGAGTATAAGGATAAAAGTAGATTTGTACAAATAGGTGAAATACTGCAGCCATCAGAAGGCACTAGACTACTAAGCAGTGAAAAAAAATAAAGAATACCAAGCTACATGTTGATCAATTACAACAAGAGTCAACATAGCTTGAACAAGAATGGAATAGAGAAAGTAATGATGAACTATCAAAATTAGTAGTCCTTAACAGAGTTTCAAATACAATCAAGTAAAAAAACTATACTCAACTCAATTAGAAAGGAGATACAAAATTCCACCATTCAAATCAAATATTGGAGATTGAAAACTCTTTTCAAGAAGTTATTTAATTGCTAGCTATATTTCAGATTTTGGAGCTCAATATACAAATAAAATAAAATCTACTTGTAAAAGAACAAAAAAACATTCCATAATGTCATTACTCCTATAGAGCAAGAATTGCTAGTATAATGGTCAAATCAAATGATAGAAAAGTTGCAGAGACTGTAAAATGAAAATGAAAGAGAAGCAATTGCAAGAGATAATGCATTAGGAATCAAGAAAAAGGTACAATAATAAAAGTACAAGACTACTAGTGTTCAATTTTCTACCACTTAGTTACATAATTAAAGTACAAAATTCAAATGGAGGAACAAATATAATGCATCAAGGCTACTTTCAGAAACACAACGGTTGAGAAAAGATTGCGAAATATCAAGTATTAAGACAATCATATAAAAGTTCCAACTACAAACAAGTGGCACCATCATCATGGAAAAGGTAACTACAAGTTCATAGACTCAGAAAGAAGATGGAATGATTTTGTTCTCATGCAAGTATAGAATGAGTATCAAAATCTAAATTCACTGCTCAAACAAGGAAATATTTGCAGGAATAAGAGCATGATAACATAGACCATCATAAAAGGGTCAGTGAACGCATGGTTCATAATGGAACAGAATAAACTCCATTTAATATTCAAGGTGGAAAAGATAATTCTTTTGTAAAGTAATAGCTTCAGGTTTTACTTTTAAAGGTGTTAAACAAGAGACATAATTGTATCTGAGAAATGCACATTTCTCTAAGGATTGCATATTTATGAAATATAGCAAGTTTTCATATATACAAATTACAATGTTCAAAAGTGACTGGTAGAGTTTATTTGTCTATAAGCACATGAAAAATCCATTTATGGAAAGTGGATAAAATAGATAAGCTTCAAATACCTATTTTCATGGAGTTTTCAAGTAGAAGATATACTCCATTTATTCGCAAACTAAGTTTAAAACTTCTAGAATGAACTACTTAAGGCAACTACACAAGTCAGAAAGTGCTAAATAGATTTTAGCAGCTTTGAGGCCAAAGTATGCAAATTTCATTAACAGCTACAAGGAGAATAAATCCACCAGTTCCTGTTGAAGATCTTCATGAAAAATTAGTACACAATAATCCATTTTGAACAAGGTCAACCCAAATCCATTTTGAGAGGCAATACAACAAAAATGGAAGGCTATGTGAGTTTGGAAAGAAACTTTACATAAAAATAAATCTTCCACTCATTAGATGAGGCACAAAATAACCAAGAAAAATGGTCTTTTGAAATAGAAATAAGACCTAACTATCACCATGTTGATTAATGAACGAAATTGTAAAGATATCTAGTAAAGCACATCCATCCAAGAGGTTTGCATATCAGTTTCTAAGGTAGAAAGTTACTAAAGCCTTCACGATGTATTGCTGGAAATATGTATTTTTAGTCCATAGGTGGAACATTTGGTTTCTAAAAAGAAGAGTTAGAGAGAAAAAATACAACAATATGAGTAAGAAGTTTGAGCCAAAACTTGATGAGATTAAAAATTCAAACAGGCATTACACATCAGGAGATTGGACTGCAGTTTTGCTCATTTTCAAAAAACGGAGGTACCTAGATTTTTGGATCTATTTATAAAAGAAGGAAAAGTAATAGAGTTTTAAAATTCTTAAGAATGGATAAATGATAGAAAAATACATGCTTCAGAACAAAATATTGGTTGCAAAATCTATCAATCCTCAATATAGTATAAAATCTCTTAACAGATTTCCCCTTTTGTAAGCTCACTGGGAAGACTGACCAATCAGAATCTCAATCAAGAATGACCCAGAAAGGGTTCAAGATAAAACCCTATATACTTACAAAAGCACAAATAAATAGGAAGAATTATAATTCCATGGCCGAATACCTAGTTCAAAACGTACCCTCACAGTATAAGAGGTACAACCAAAGCATCTTATTGTCTAAGAATGCAAGAAGAGTCTCAGAAAAGTGATAATAGGGAAAATATAGTGGAGTAAAGGAAAAAACCAGAGCACGTATGTGCTTAAGCTTGGAAGAGAAATAAGAAAATAAAAACCTTATGCAAATAGATGTAGGGAATAGATCTCTCTTACAAAAACATGGATTTGAATGATAAAGATATGGGCTCGAAATTTCAAATCTTACCTGATTTGAAAATGAATTCAAGCTCGAGGCCACATTGATACAATGATTGAGTAAAATACAACCACTTACAAGTATTTTTAACTTTATTTAAGGGAAAAATTAAGCTACCCAGGTGAAGTGCATCTTAAATCTCTAAAAACCCCACTATTGGTGGCCATGACAAAGTGTAACCCAAAGCTTCAACATAGATTAGTGAAAACAATACAGAACCACGAACCAACTAGATGGAAGAGGAATGGAAGCCATAGAAATTGAATGAGAACATAATGAACCTCCATGAGCCAGAGCAGTGGAATCAGTGAATGTAGCTAACAATGAAAGCATCAAACATGAGCTCGATAAACTCGATTAATGACGGCCAATAGAAAATATACAAGGGCTTTTCCATCCTGGGGCTCAACCTTCACAAATTATCAAATGATGGGTTGGTTTTCATTTTAATACCCTAACCCAGAGGGTGATTTAATCTAAACTCGTCACAGAATGAAGATACAAAATCAATGGCGAGGATCATGCTGGTATAAGATCCAATGTTCAAAAATGAAAACCTAGCTCAACAACCCAAATCACCATAATTAAAGTGATCAACGCTCCAGATTGACAAGATAAAAAGATCAATTCTTGAGATTTGATCACCAGATTCAATGAAGTCACCACGGTAGATCAATGATGGTAGAAATCAATAAAGTACATCAATAGATGGCTCAGATCAATTTACCAAGTCCAACACAAACTGCAATCCCAACCATAGTCAAAATTTCCACCGATACAGTGGATTAAGGGGCGAGTCATTGTGGAGGGGGGTCAGACCTAAATTTTTAATCATCATTGCATTGACCTATGTTAAGGTCTTTTAATAATTGATGTGGCCAAATTTTCAAACCAAGTAAGGTTGGTAATAATCAAATTTTATTATTCTTCAAACTTTTACACTATACATGCCCATGTCAAATCAAATGGTGGGGGCCAAATATATTTTATGCAATGATACAGATCAAAGAAGACCAAATTATTTTTAAAATCTTGGTCTAACCGCATGGTGATAATAAGGTGGTTGGTTATAATAATATGGTCGGTGATGATTAAACTTAAAATCAGGCCAAAGTAATCTAGACCTTAGTTAGTTAAGTGTGTAAAATATATAAATGATTATGAAGGTTGTTATACTTATTATTTAATTATATGCAATGTAAAACCAAATAACCCCATCCTTCTAAAATCATGTACACATCAAGGTCAAGGAATGGTCCCTTTATGGGCTAGTCAATAATCATATTTCATGCGAAATTTTTTATTATCTGCAAAAAGAGGAAGATACCTTATTCTTGCATCTACACAAATTTCAACATGAGAGGCTTAAATGATTAAAGTGAAGTCCTAATTACCTTATTTTTCACAAAATAAAGGTATTATTGTATTGCACATGCCTATAGGTGGTCCCCATAGAGAATTTTAATAATTGTGCTAAGTATTGGGTATCAAAAGCATTATTTTTCTTACACAATGTAATTTTTGTATGTCTTTACAAGAGGACAGATCGAAGATAAAGGAAAATTTACCATTGCAAGTGGATGAATGCCCATGTGTCACATCATGCAGATACAGAGAAATTAGCACGCTCTTTAAAAAGAAGACTTGTACAACAAGAAAATGATAATATTAGTCAAAAAAATATACACCCAAGTATATTAGTTGTGTCAAAATAGATCATTCAACTACACTTTGACTTGAGCTTATTTTTGTAACTAAGGCTATTAATGCGTCGTTGTAATCAACATGTCTATTTTTATTCCTTTATTTATTCATGATAAAAGGGTAAAATTAGCATGCATGGGTGCGTACATACTGTAGTATATTTTTAGGATGGGTTAGGTGAAGCATTTTGCTATATATTGTGTGCATTGAAAGAACAAGGAGGAATTTTGGACATAGGACTTTTGAAGCATATTTTTGCCAATTTTTCATTGAATGAGAACTGTTTTTGTCCTTTCCAATTATTTGCAGCGGTGTGTATATTTCCATTAATTCTTGTGAATTTTAATTCCCTGATTAATCATCTTACCTTGCTACAAATTTGGTTTTTTCTCCATAGTCTTATTGTACATGTTTAGCTCATTGTGTTATTGTGATTTATCCCTCAATACATAAGTGTTTCCTTAATATTATGTTGAAAACCATTGGTTCGTGCATCTAAAATTTATCCTCAATTTTAGTTTTCATATACTCAGTTAAATCCCTCAATAAGTTTGGTGTATCACCCATTTCAATTTCAGTTACAGTCATCTTTTTACCATGAAAACCCAAAAACAATTAGTCTAGGGTACATCAATAAGGAACCGGTCTTGATACTGGAGACTCACCTCAATAATAAGTATACCCACGCATTTGAGGTGTTTCCATTGTATCTATGAAAGTGAGAGATCAAACAAGATTAGAACCCCTGATGTCATCTCTCAACCAGGGTGCAATTTAAAGAGATAACAGAAACCCCGAAGAATGTCCTCAAAAATTATTATCATAATTATAATTCCAATATTTCTGCCAAGCTCATGCAAGTTGAAGTTTGAGATTATGAAATATTACATCTTGCATCATCTCTTGTATGGGAGTAAATGAAGGAATATAGGAAGGAAGAATGTAAACATACTTTTCATAATAATGTCTAAGGAATCTAATCTCTGGATGAAACTAGGTCAAAAAAAGTATGGGATTCTTCATCTTTAATTACAAATCAGTTTGAAAGATTTGATGTTAGGATCCTCAACTAGTAGGGTGGACGAAAACAAAGTAATGGGTGACCATCACAGATTTTGATCATAAAATGATAGATTATTTCATTAACCATCACCAATCCTCTTTAGGCATTGTTCAACAAATTCAAAGGTTGTACAAATGTTTTTTACTACAAAATATTCCTCTATTTTGAATGGAACAATGACAACTAATAATATTAAAAGAATTTAATTATTCTAGTAAATTTTTCCATAAGGAACTTGATACAACAAAAAGATGATAATAATGGTATAGCTTTGATACCAAATGATAAAATAGAATAAGATTGCAATGACCAAAGAGGGACAGAAGCCTCACAAATATTATTGATCATGAAATCAAATTACATAACAATGCAAGAGCTATAATATTTATAGATATTAGATAGCCTCATATGGATAGACATGACACCCTATCAGGAACCAACTACGAGATGATAAGACCCATCTCACATGCACATGTAATTACTAATAATACCAATATTGAATGTTATCCAACATAAAAATATTGAATGCAAGTCACTAGACTAGAGTGCACATGTTGCACATTATTAAATAAAAGACAATGCAAGAAAATGCAATAAATATGCCTATGCTAAATTATGCTAACATTCCCCCCCTTAATTTTGCATAGTTTCCAATGAAGTGGAGAGGAACTCTCTGAACAGTGTGAATTTGTCACGTGAAAGTGACTTAGTGAAAAAATCTACCTTCTGTTCACCTGTAGGACAGAACTGGAGCTGTATGTTGTGCTTCAAGACATGCTCACGTATGAAATGAACCTGTACTTCAATATGCTTGGTTCTCTCATGAAATACTAGATTGCGAACAAGCTTCATAACTCCTTCATTATCAACATATACTGGAGTAGATTTCTGTTGTGGTATACCAATTCCTTCCAGTATTCGGCGTAGCCATATTGCTTCACAAACAGCTTCACCTGCAGCTCGATACTCTGCTTCTGTAGAAGAGCAAGAAACAAAGTTCTGTTTCTTGATACCCCATGATATCGGTCCAGATCCCATAAAGAAGACGAAGCCTAATGTTGAATTCCTATCATCCATGTTTCCTGCATGATTTGAATCTGAATATCCTGTCAAGAAGAAGTTGTCGTTCTTCTTGTACTCTAGACCAAGGTCAACTATACCCTTTAGATATCTCAGTATTCTCTTTGCTGCTTTCCAATGACATATTATCTGTTCTTGCATGAAGCATGATAAATAGCTGACTGCAAAGCTGATATCTGGTCTAGTATATGTCAGGTAAATGAGACTCCCAATCAACTACCGATAGAGAGTTGCATTCATAGGTGGTGATGGATCGGAACGAGATAAATGAAGTCTTGCTTCCATAGGTGTAGCAATAGGAGTGCAGTCCATCATCCTGAATTTCTTGAGTGTTGTCTTGGTGTATTTCAACTGTGACACAAAGATATGATTCTCCTTTTGCCATACTTCCAACCCAAGACAATAGTGCATGAGCCCGAGATTTGTCATGTCGAACGATCGATTAAAGTCCTTCTTTGTTGCATCGATCATCTTCACAGAACTGCCTGTAATGAGTAGATCGTCGACATAAACAACCACCATGACAATCTCCCCCCTTGCTTTTTGAGGTAAATATTGGGGTCATAAGGATTCCTTTCGAATCCATGACTTATGAGATGCTCATCAATTTTGATGTACCATGCCCGGGGTGCCTGTTTTAGGCCATATAGAGATTTTATGAGTCTGCATACCATCATCTCTTTTCCTGGTATTACATAACCCTCCGGCTGAGTCATATAGACTTCTTCTTGCAAATCTCCATTAAGAAAGGCACTTTTCACATCCATTTGAAGGACTTTCCAACTAAATTGTGCAGCTAGAGCAAAGATCATCCTAATTGTCTTGACCTTGGCTGTGGGAGAAAAAGTCTCCTCATAATCAATGCCTTCTTGTTGTGCATACCCCTTTGCTACAAGCCTTTCTTTATACTTTTCAATAGTCCCATTTGATTTGTACTTAGTCTTGAATATCTATCTGCATCCAATGGGTTTCTTCCCTGCTGGAAGGTCGACAAGTTGCCATGTGTTGTTCTTCATCACTGACTGATACTCTAAATCCATGGCATATTTCCAAGATTTTGATTGTAGGGCTTCTTGAACTATAAATGGCTCAACTGTTTCAACAACTCTACTCATTAGGGCATAATTGACCTCTTGACGAGCTTGACTGCGAGTTCTAGGTCCAGGATTGGATGATGTGCTAGGTGCTTCATCCAAATTTGCATCTCTTATTAATTGAGTATACCATTTAGGTAACTTCTTAGTTGTTACATTGGCTTGTGGTGGATCCTATTTTTCACCATCATCCAATTCATCACTATCATCTTCAATGGGAACATCAAATTCTGTCTTCACAAGAGGTGTATTCTACATGTTTGTTGAGTCGTTGAGTGGAGCATCTGCTTGTTTCTTTTCAAAGAACTCAACATCCCTACTTGTGTATACTTTCTTTGCTTTTGGATCCCATAATATGTACCCAAGTTCTTATTCACTGTATCCAATGAATATCAGTTTCTCAACTTTCATATCCAACTTGTTCCTGTTCTTCTTGGGTATGTGCATGCTAGCTTTACACCCAAATACTCTTAGGTGTGCAATTGATGGTTTCCGATTTGACCATGCTTCTTGAGGTGTCACTCCTTCAAGAGCTACTGTGGGCACTTTGTTCAACAAATAGACTGCAATTCTTGTAGCTTCTGCCCAAAATGTCTTTGTTAAACCTAAGTCATCAATCATACATCGCACCATTTCGATGATAGTATGATTCCTTCTCTCAACTATACCATTCTGCTATGGTGTGTGAATAGGAGGCATTTGTCGACAAATCCCTTGAGCTTCAAGGTAAGTGTTGAACTCATTGCTTGTGAATTCCCCCCCTCGATCTGAGTGGAGAGTTTGGATCTTGTGACCAACTTCATTCTCAACAAGTGCTTTAAACTTCTGAAATGTCTCAAAGGCTTGAATCTTATTTCTTAGACAATATATCCACATCTTTCTTGAGTAGTCATCAACACAAAGCATGAATTATTGACATCCAGAATGACTTGGTTGCATGGGCCCGCAAAGATCGATGTGCACCAAATCAAGCTTTCCCTTAGCTCTATATGTGTTCTTTTGGAAGGGTACTCTGTGTTGCTTTCCAGCTAGGCAATTGTGACACTTGTTAGTGTTGTGCTTGAGTGTAGGCAATCCTTTCACCATGTTTCCCTTTTGAAGTGTTTGGAGATAACCAAAACTGATGTGACCATATCTGCAATGTCATAGTTCTACAGATTGTGTGTCTTTGGCCACTACAGCTTGATCATCCTTGTGAACAAAATCAAGTTGGAACATGTGTCCCACATTGGAGGCTCTTGCTACAATCTTGGAACCTCTTGACTTATCTCTTATCAAGCACACTTTTTCTCCATTATTACTGTCAAAATTCAACTTCAAGTTGTGATCAAAGAGTTGACTAACTGATAGCAAATTCTTGGTCAACCCAGGTACATACAATACATCTGTGATTTTGTAGTCATGCTTTCCAAGAGGTAGTGAAATGTTTCCAATCCCCTTGAAACTATATGATGAGTCATCACCTAATGGCACATGGTTCTTGTTAGATGAGTCATGTAGTGTGTAGAGCCAATCCTTATGTCCAGTCATGTGTCGAGTTGCAACCAAGTCAACATACTAGATATCTTGTGTGGACTTGGTTTCTTCATCAAATTGAGCAGAATACATGTGGTGTCCTTCATCTGAATCATTCTCATGATCGGAAATGCACCCTTATTTTTTGGGTTTTCTTTTCCAATTACCATTTTTCTGCCCTTGATTGTTGTTATTGTTAGACTTCCCTTGATTTGAATTGTTGTTAACCTGTTGGTTGTTAGGTTTTGAATTGCTTGATGAACCCTTTTTGTAGGAATTGTACCAACAATCTTTGATGTCATGTCCCCCTCTATTGCAAATGGGACACTTCTTGGTGTTTTCTCGTTGACTTTGGTACCTTTGTTGACTTTGATTTTGTTGGGACTTCTTGTGATTGGACTGAAATTTCCCCTTTCCTTTATGATTGGAAGATAGTGCTTGCTCATCTTCATGATCTTTGTTGTTCATTGCCTCTTCTTGTTGGAGTAGATTGACCAAATTCTCAAAGGTGACTGTGTGTTCACTCATATTGATAGTTGTCACAAAGATTCTGTAGGAAGGAGGAAGTGCTCGCAACATAATTGGTATGAGGTCTTCATCACTTATCTCTTTTCCCAATGCCAATAGAAATGCCCTCAAAGTAGCAACTTGTCTCAAAAAAATTTCAACATTCTCATTGTGCTTGAACTTGAGAGTATGCAGTTGTGATAGTAGGTTGAGGATGGAATTCTTGTTCTTTTCCTCATAGACTGTGCTCAACTTATCCCATACATCCTTGGCCGATGTGGCATCTCTAATGTGGGGTTGCACATCATCTGTTACGCTAAACAAGATGATCAACTTGGCCTTTTGATTGGCCCTATCAAATTGAACTTGTCATCTTCCATCATCAAGTTATCTTGTTGTTTTTCCATCTACAACTGTCCATAGGTCTTCAAACTCAAGTAACATCTCGATCTTCGGTTTCCATGCAGCATAGTTATCTCCTCTAAGCAGTTGTGAATCTGGCAAGAAGAACTTTGGTGCTTGTGCACCCATTTCTGCAATTTGAATTTCTGAAACTCTGAATTTCTAACAAAGGCTCTTATCACTCCAGGTTTATGGTCTCCCTCTCAATATACCGTCAGGCCGATATACCAAACCTTTCTATATACGCCCCCTTCTAATATACCCATTGGTACGTGGAAGAAGATCACCCTTTCAATATACCCATCAGTACAGAAAGAGGTGTTAACGCACGTGAAATAATTTAGTACGTGGTACTTAGACAGTACGGAGCGGGGTTTGTGAAAGCACAAACAGATGGGAGGGCTCAAATGTGTGTGTATTGTGTCCTTATTACTCCCCGTAGATATTATAGGGTCGATGCCCAGACGACATTTAGGCAGCTGTGTTAGGTGTTAAGTGTAGTAGTAGTCATGACGGCATCACCCGTAAGCGCTTCCCAGAGGCACCGTATATACCGAATGCTGCTATGAGATCAAAGATCTCATGTGATAGAACCAAACATAAAATAAAAAATTTGCACTTTTTTTTCTTTTTTTTTTCACTTTAGGCACCAAGATTAGTACAAAATGCTCTAGAAGTACATCAAAATGAAGTTTTTGTGTCCCCCCTCTTTACAAAAAAGGGTCTAGAATCACAAAATACATAATTTAGGCCAAAAATATTTTTTACCCCCCAATAGGTGTTTTTTTGCTAAATTTAGTGGTGGCTCTAAATGTGTTTGGTGAACTTCTAAATTTGGAAATCTCCCAAAATTTAGTAATTTCTCCAAATTTTCCAAAAAAAATAATTTAATAAAAAATATGGAGAGAGTGGGAATTGAACCGTTGACCTGTTTGTTCCTAAGATCCAAACAAATAATCCAAATATTTCATCTTTCTCACAAACCGTGATCTGGGTTTTTCTAAAAATTTTACAGCAGCATTATACAATATTTTTCTTGAAACCCAAAAATTTTTAGAATAATTAAAATCTTATTTTTTGAGATCTTGCCAATTTACCAGCTAGATCTGATTTTTTTTTTAGAAAAACTGATCCGACTTGTATAGACCTTTTGTCACATGTAGAGGCCGAATCTGAAGATGATGTGAACTGCAAAGTTGTGTGCTTCCTTCTTATCTTTCCAGAAAAAAATGACACATCAATCCGATATTGTATGAAAAAGTTACGTTCTTTTTTCTAAGAGCTATCTGCTAGAATTTTGTTGATGGGACTGCTTCAACCTTTGCTCCCAAATTCTTCACACCTCCACTTTCAGATCTGAATTTTTTTTTTTTTTTACATCTGCAATTTTTTTTCAAGATCTCTATCCTTTTTTTTTAAGATCTCTTTTTTTTTCACAAATCTTTTTTTTTTAGATCTGCAATTTTTTTCAAGATCTTTCTCCTCTTTTTTTTTTAAAGATCTCCAAATCTAAAATATTCCGCCAATATGTTGGATCAATTGGCTATGCCAATGACTAATAAAAAAAAATTTACCTTCCAAATAAGTGGATATGTCAAATTTTAGTTGAGGTATGCTTGGAAGGAATGGAGGCTGCAGGATGCTTCAATGACTCTCCTTTGATGCAAATCTTCTTCTCCAATGGATCCTCTCCAATAGTGCTCCTCTTCAACCTTACTTGGATAGAACCTGCTCTGATACCAAATGATAATAATGGTATAGCTTTGATACCAAATGATAGAATAGAATAAGATTGCAATGACCAAAGAGGGACGGAAGCCTCACAAATATTATTGATCATGAAAGCAGATTACATAACAATGCAAGAGCTGTAATATTTATAGATATTAGACAGCCTCATATGGATAGACATGACACCCTATCAGGAACCAACTACGAGATGATAAGACCCATCTCACATGCACATGTAATTACTACTAATACCAATATTGAATGCAAGTCACTAGACTAGAGTGCACATGTTGCACATTATTAAATAAAAGACAATGCAATAAAATGAAATAAATATGCCTATGCTAAATTATGCTAACAGAAAACAAATGCAAACTTTTTTGATGATTTATTTAAGAAGAAAACAATCCAATATATACAAGAAGAAATGTTTCAAGAGGAAGAAGTTATCTCACGAGAAGATGCCACGAAGGCATATCATAACCAACCAGGTGGTCAGTTAAATGATGGATTAGTTTTCTAACATTCCCCCTTAATACATTATTTTTAAACATCATATTTACAGGTAGTGGACCCCCTTATTTAAAAAAAATTAAAAAAAAAATTACACTCTTAGTATATCCTACTCACCTTTAAGGTGGCATGCCATCTTTGTGGCTTCATGGTCTTTGTGACACCTTGTTTTTTCTTGTAGGATTACAAAAAACCTAGAATTTATAGGATTACATCTATATGCTAACACCTTCTATGGTTTCTCAGATTACCATGAACCCCTATGGTTTTTTGTTTTCCGGTAGACCATGAACCTGGAGGTGACAAGAGGTAATCAACTATACACTTCAGTGGTTTCTCATATTTCCACAAACCCTTTTCAAAGAACCAAGTGCTAATTTAGTTCTTTTTCTCCTCACAATGTTCTTCATTAGGAGGTACCAAACTAGAAATAATGCTCAATATTTTATTGAAAAAACCATATTGCACACAATGAAACTACACCTTGCACAATTAAAACAAACACACTCAAAAATGTCATCATAGCAGTGATGCTACCCCATCATAGGTGACTCATGAGGCGGTGCTAATTTTCCTCCAACCTACATGTATCCTCTATCCTCCAGTAAGGTGTCACTAAATGATTCACAACAAGAGATGTGAAGTGAAGGTGACCTCATCAGCTAACGCTTCACTTTCATCTGTATCTTGTGGATCTTCTACTCGAGCAACATTATATTCATTAGACTTGAATTTTATTTTGAGAACATATTTTGGTTGAACAAGATAGTCACATGTTGTATGCCCTTTTTTCTTGCAATAGTGGAATTTAATGTCCCTTTTTTAAATATTTGACTTTTTTATGGAAATTTCAAGAAAAAAGTGCATTCTCATTTTGCGAAATACTTTAATCTTCTAGAGAAATATTTTCTTCTTCTACGAGTAGTGGTGCAATCATATCATCAAGAGATTGTTATGGTATTTGGCTAAGAGTAAATACAATATTGTTATATTTATATGGTAGACTATTAAATATAATAACTTCAACATCATGATCTTCAATTGTAGTTTTTACCTCATTAAGTTTCCTAATAAAATACTTTAGATTGTTTATATGGTTGGAGATAGTAATTCCATCATCCATTTTGAATCTATAAAATTGCAATTTTGGTTGAAATTGGGCATTTACCACTTTTGCACTGAACAGGGTGCTAAGCATATCCCAAATTTCCTTGGATTATTTTTCTAAATCCACATGATGTAATTTGGAATCTTAAAGCGCAAGGCCAATAATAGATTTTTCTATGTCAACTCTTGTTTTCCACTCCAATAATTTGCTTGCATCAGTAGGTTGTTTCTCATCCTGGTTTACGATGCCCCATACATTTTTATGCATCAATTGTATTTGTATTATAACCGTCCACATATGAAAGTTTAAACTAATATATTTCTCCATAATTTCCATTTATAGCTAAGAAAATACTAGAGACGTAGATCAATCTAATAAAAGGAAAAATATGTGTAGCCTACCAAAATTTAAACGATGCTTGTAAACTATAGTTGTGCCTTTGATCTCACATGTACGTTTGGTAATGACTATGTATACTCTGTTATGAACATTTGAACCCACACAAGTTTTCTGCTTTTTCCCGTGCCATGTTTCTTACCATGTAGGTTTGTTGTTTGTTCCCTATGTCACTTGTTATGTTGGGTTGCAAGATAAAAGTCTCTCCACATAGGTTGTTTTCTTCCTCTTGCTTCTCACATACCACTCCTTCTCCAAGACAGATCACTCACCACGGATCTACAGGTGTGTTAGAAAAAATTGTTTAATTTTTCCTCAAGAAAAAGAAAAAGTAGTTTATTTTTTACATGCTTTTAATTTTGTAGGTAGTTTGCTTTTAGATTCCTACTTTTAGGAAAAGATAATAAAGAAAATAAATAAAAAGATTTGTATTGCACAAAATCATGTCCTTTTAAGCTTTATTTTCATGAGTTGATTCTTTTATTGTTAGATGAATCCATCTACTTATTAGAGGTAATTGTAAGTGTTTCGACATATCAAACACATTCAGAGAGATTGTATTGAGATGAAGCTCTGGAACTAGAAGAAATATATGCACAGAGGTGTTGATATGAGTTTGTAATAATATGTTTTATTTGCAATTCTTTATTTTATTTTTGTTAGTTGTTATTTTATGCCTAATTTCTAGCAAGTGGTATCAGATCATGGATTTTTTCCATAGGTTTTTAATTGAAAACAGGTTATGGCTTCTATATCTGGTATGCAGACACAAAAATTTATAGGAAAAAATTACGAATATTGGTCATTAACCATGAAGGAACTATTTATATCCTAGAATGAGTGGGAAATTAAACAGAATGGGTACACAAAGGCCACAAATGTAGAAGCATATAATGCACTCTCATAGGCAGAGAAAGAAAATTTGAAGGAATTAAGAAATAAATACGGAAAATCTTACCTAGAGTGGCAGAAACCAGTGAAGCAAAAATTGTGTGGGAAACTCTCCAAGTTGTGTATCAAGGTAAAGAGAAGTAAAAATAGCCAAGATTCAGTTGCCTCGTAGAGATTTTGAAAATATGTCAATGAAAGATTTAGATTCTGTAGAATCATTTTTTACTTTTGTAGTTGGTTTAGTCAATCAAATCAAATATCATGGAAAAAATATTGAGGACAAAAGGATTATTGAAAAATTGCTTGAATTTTTACTGTAAAATTTGATCCTTTGGTAGTTGTTGTTGAAGAAACTAAGGATCTAAGTCATTTTTCATTTGCTCAGTTGCATGCATCACTAATAAATCATGAACAAAGGTTGAATAGATCACATGAAGTTGTAGATCAATACATTTCATTACAGGTATCAGGAAATCATGGAAGAGGAAGATAAAAAATAAATTTCATCCCTAGAGGCAGAGGAAGAAGTTCCTCTAGAGGACGTAGCAGTGGTACATCAAAATCAAGTGGAAGAGGACATAGTCAAGAGCACAATCATAATCATTTTTTAGGTCAGAGACAAGATAAATCGCATGTGTAGTGTCACTATTGCAAGAGATATAGGCACTATGCTTTTCAATGCAGGAAAAATCAGTAGGATTAGAACAAGCAGAATCAAAATTAAGTTGGAATATCTACTCCAAGCTCCATGTTTATTTCATGCACAAATATTTCTGAAGAATCAATTATTGAGTGTAATCTATCCCAAAAGAGTCCTAGTGATGTTTGGTTTTTTGATTTTGGTTGCAGGAATCACATGTCGGGTAACTTAGATTTACTTTCTAGTTTGGATGAGTCAATAAAGACAAAAGTTACCTCTAGGAATAATAACAAAATGACTGTATAAGGAAAAGGAACAATCAACATTCTAAGTAAAAAGGGGGAGCAAATGAATATGTGGGATGTTTATTATGTTATAGGTTTGAAGCACAATATTAAGAGCATTGGTCAATTGCTACAAAAGGGATAGAAATTTTACATTGAAGACAATGAATGTGTGATCATCAATAAAGCTCAAAGTACCTAGGTGATTGCTAAAGTGAAGATGACAACAAACAAAATATTTCCTTTGAATATTATATCAACCACATCTGAAGTTCATACTACAGATCATTCCGGAGCTAAGGAGATTGAATCATCTTTTCAGTCAGTTGAAAAATATGAATCAAGGATATGGCATCTCAGGTTTGGTCATTTAAACTTTGGTGGTTTGAATTTATTACACAGAAAAAATTTGGTGAAAGGTTTTCGTTTGATTCAGAAACCAAATACATTTTGCGATGGTTGTAAATTGGGGAAACAACACAAAGAGTCCTTCCCAATTGGCAAAACAAGAAGAACAAGTACACCACTTGAAATTGTTCACTCTGGTTTATGTGGACCAATGCAAACAAATTCTATTGGAGGTTGTTAATATTTTATTGCATTCATTGATGATTATATAAAGAATACATCGATGTAATTTTTGAGAGACAAATCATATACTTTTGATATATTTCAGTAGTTCAAGGATTTAGTGGAAAAGCAAAGTGGGTACTAAATCAAAGTTTTGAGGATAGATAGAGGAGGTAAGTATGTTTCCAATGCTTTTCTAAATTTTTACAAATATCATAGTATACACAAGTAGTTTACTACCAGGTATACACCACAACAGAATTGTGTTGTAGAGAGAAAGAATAGAACCATCATGGAGATGGTGAGAATTATGATGAAGGTTAAGCATTTTTCAAAAGAGTATTGGGCAGAAGCAGTAGAAACTACTGTTTACATCATAAATAGGTGTCCAACATAAATTGTTCGAAACATGGTTCCTCATCAAGCTTGGACTAAGAGGAAAGACACTATTTCTCAGTTTAGAGTTTTTGGTTGTGTGGCATACAGACATGTGCATGATGAGCTAAGTAATAAGTTACACAACAAAGGAGAAAAATGAATATTTGTTGGATATTTAGAGAATAAAAAAGCTTACAAGTTGTTTAGTTGAGTTACCAAAAAGGTCAATATTAGTAGAGATGTACAATTTGTTGAAAATGAGGCTGGGATGGAAGTATTGAGAAAAAAGTTATTTTATCAGCATCTATTCCTCACAATGATATGACAGACGAAATCATAAAGCAATAAGGTATTGTATCTTCTCTGAATCTTGGACATGCACCACAAGTTGTATCACAAGATACACCTCAATCTACATCTAGGAGATATCCAATATTTCAATCATCTCTAAACATCTAGAAGACACCACAAAGAACACCAAAAGCTACTCCTTCGGTAAAAAACAATCCATCATCAAATATCCCTTCCAACGAAAAACAAGGAGTCTTAGTGAGGTTTATAATGTTGATACAACTAATGCTTTTTTCAATTTTTGCATTGTTTTCTCAAGTTGTAGATCCAATATACTTTGAAGAGGCTATAAACAATGAAGTTTGGGTTCAAGCCATGGATGATGAGATATACACCATAGAGAAGAATAGGACATGTGAATTAGTAGATCTTCCAGAAGGAAAGAACGTGATATGATTTAAGTGGGTCTATACGATCAAATATGTTATTGATGGTAAAGTACAGAAACATAAAGAAAGGTTGGTTTCCAGAGGTTTTTCACAACAATATGGAGTAGATTACAACAAGACGTTTGCATCTATAGCACGTTTGGACATGATAAGAATGGTTTTAGAAATTTCACCTCAAAACAAATGACCTATTTATCATATGGATGTAAAATCAGTATTATGGAATGGTTTTCTTGAAGAAGAAGTTTATGTGAACTAGACATAAGTTTATGAGATTAAAGGTCATGAAAGAAAGGTATACATGTTGAAGAAAGCACTCTATGGTCTCAAGCAAGCACCTAGAGCTTGGTACAACATGATTGATTCTTATTTGATACAGAATGGCTTCAGTAGGAGCAGCAGTGAGCCTACCTTATACATCAAGATCAATGAGCAAGGTAAGATTTTGATTGTTTCTTTATATGTGGATGATGTAATCATCATATGAAATCTATCTATAGATTCAATAAAATCAACTATGAAGAAACAATTTGAGATGACAGATCTAGGCATCATGCACTATTTTTTGGGCATAGTAGTTCAACAGTCAGAAGCTAGAGTTTTTATTTCACAAGCAAGGTATGCTAATAATGTTTTGAATATATTTAACATGTTGAATTGTAAGCCAACGCCAACACATATTGCAGTAGGTTTGAATTTAAGTAAATATGACAATAGATCATTTGTATATCCAACATTGTTCAAAAGAATAGGTGTAAGTCTCATGTATTTGACTACCACAAGGATGGATATTATGTATGGTGTGAGCCTCATCTCAAGGTTCATGAAATCTCTAAAATAATCACATTGGTAGGATAGAAAAAGGATTTTGAGGTATGTATGTGGAACTAAAAATCATGGAATTTTTTATTCAACATCAGATGCATTCAAACTCATAGGTTACACTAACATTGATAGTGCCAAAAGTATTGATGATAGAAATATCACATCAGGATATAATTTTCACTTTGGAATAGGTGTAGTTTCATGGGCATTAAAGAAACAGTCTGTAGTCACACTATCTTCTGAATAAGTAGAGTATGTAGCAAAAACAAGAACAACATGTCAGGTTGTTTGGATGAGAAGAGTGTTGAAATATTTGAGGTAGAATCAAGAGGATGCTACAAATATTTTTTGTGACAACAATTTATCAATAGCATTGTCCAAAAATCATGTTTTTCACAAGAGGAGCAACCACATAGACACAAGGTATCACTTCATCATGGAGTTGGTTAACAATAAGGAAAATTTTCTTGAATTTTATAGATCCGAAGATCAATTTTTTGATATCTTTACAAAATCTTTGGGAAATGAAGTTTTTGAGTATTTGAGAAGTTGTTTGGGAGTTTGTGATCAGGAACATGTCAGATCTAGAACTACACAGTCAGCTCCAGAAGAATAAAAGTTTAAAGGTCAAAATTAAGGGGGAGTGTTAGAAAACGCTACTTAATTTTTCCGCAAGAAAAAAAAAGTAGATTTTTTTACATGCTTTTAATTTTTTCGCTATTTTTCTTTTAGATTCCTACTTTTAGGAAAATCTAAAAAAGAAACTAAATCAAAATATTTGTATTGCACAAAAGCATGTGCTTTTTAGCTCTACTTTTATGAGTTCGTTGTTTTATTGTTAGATGAAGCCATCTATTTATTAGAGGCGATTCTAAGTGTTTTGACATATCAAACACATTCAGAGAGATTGTATTGAGCAAAAGATATGGAACTAGAAGGAGAAATATATGCACACAAGTGCTGATGTGAGTTTGTAATAATATGTTTTATTTGCAATTCTTAATTTTATTTCTTTTAGTTGTTATTTTATGTGCCTAATTTCTACAAGGTGTTTGGCGTTAATTTATCCAAACTTCAAACCACGCAAAGACAAGTTCTGTTCTGTCCAAATCTAAAATCCTTCACCCTCCCTAATTACAATGGAGACAATGCTTAGAAGGTGTCCGCTCTGATACCAATGATAGAGAAAGAAAACAAATGCAAAAATGTTCGATGATTTACTCAAGGATAAAAAAATCCAATATATACAAGAAGAAACTGTTCAAGAAGGAGAAACTGTCTCACAGTAGGATGTCGTAAAGGCATAACATAACCGACTAGGTGGTCGATTAAACAATGGATTAGTTTTGTAAAAGGACTTTAGCTAAAATATAATGGAATAAGAGGATTTTCGAATCTTCATGTTCATCCATCCACCGTAAAACCCATTTGTTATAAAGAGCTCTATTTTACAGATGGATATAAATAATACTCATACCCCTTTGTCATATGGTTAAAAACAAACATCCTAGGTGAACATGTAGAACCCTCAAACTTGTTTGGAATTAGATGATAAAATATTATGAAATAACTAGGATAAATTATCATGGTATGCTTTGGAGGTCCAACCTAGTATGAAGAATAATAGACATGCATTGTGACAAGGATTTTAGTGCAGCCCTAGAATTTTCTTGCAAATGACAAATGCTTGGAAACCCAATAGGTGAATTTCGTTTCCACTCGATCAATCACATATTAGTAAAAAATAAAAGCAATAACCAAGAATTTGAACTAATTTCAATATGCTATCCATTTTTATTGATAGGCATTGATCCATTCATGTAACGGAGAAAATGTTTGATAGAAGCATTGAATCTTCTCTCATTTACTAAAGGAACCAAACCCCAAGAAACAAATCTCTAAACTATTGGTAGCTATATAATTATATTAAAGGATGATTGTTTCTAAAAAAGAGTGAGAAAGTAATTATCAACAAAATGACCATTAAGAATACAGGTTTGGAATTCTAGACGATAAATTCCATGAACTAAAAAACTATCCCACTCGATCAGCTAGGAGATAGCAAAAATATTTAGCAATGAGGACATAAAAAGCAGGAGGAAAAGGGCATCCTTGGTGGATAGACCAAAAAAGGCCAATTGATTAATACTAGCTATCATTAATTGTTAAACAAGTAAAGGCATCAGTAGACAAGGTATGGAATGGTGAGTGAAATAAATTACCAATCTTAAGATCTTTGATCGTAGTCATAATGAAGGGCCATTATGCAGATGTATGATTTTTCAAATTCAAGTATCGAGAAAATTTCCTTTTGATTAAATATGTGAGCTCACTCAGTGCCTTCCTAGAAAACAATAATATTGTCAAGGGTGAATCTAATTTTGATGAACCCTATTTTATCGGCCATACAATGATAGGAAAGATATGCCAAAGATGCAAGGTGATAGTTTTGACGAAGATTTTGTATGAAACATTCAACAAAGTAATAGGGATCCAACTAGTAAGAAATTATGGATTACCTATTTTAAGAATAAACATAGATATTTCATTTACTAATCACAGCCCCAAGTTTTTTTACACAAGGCCTCATCAAAAACTTGTAAGAGATCCGCACCAACAAATTCCCAGTTGGCTTTGTAAAATTCACAAGGAATCCCGTCAATACTTAAAAGACTTGTCATTGATCATAGTATGACGAATAGCTAAAATATTTTCCATAGTAAGAGGAGAGCCACATTGTTTTTCATCTTGCATGGCATAAAATCAAGGAATTTCCTTAAGACTTCAAATAGATCCCAATCGTGTAATCTTGCACCTGTCAGAAATATTAATAATGGTCAAGGAAGGTAACATAGAATTTAGAGATTTTGATGAGGTGATCATGAGCGATTTGGATGGCCTTAATCTGCTCCTTGGATTGCTTAGGTTTCAGAGATTTTTAAAATGGATTTGGAAGCACGATCTTTAAATTTGAACCATTGAAAGCGAGCACAAGTTTGAGCTGCTCGGGATTCATGTGTATATCTACAAGCGGAATCTCGTGTTTGAGATCTATAACTAACGCCTACACCTAAGGATTAAAATTGAAATCCTTATTAAATTGAAGAGTGACATTGATAAACTCTGTGGAAAAGGAAACATAATCCGCTCTCCATATGTAAGCAACATGTTTTCCATTGTGGTAAAGGAAAGAGGTGGAGCAAAGAAATTTGTCATTAAACCACTTAATCGAACTCTGTGCTACCAACAAACATGGCATGAAGTTCCAAACCCTGGAAATAAGCTTAGTGGTGCCAACATGGCAAGTAGAAGAGACGTTTCCATTTAAAATTGAGTGTGTGGCACCTCAAGTTAGGCATTGGTTCATGATAGATATTAGATGGTAGGTGATGGGGCTTTGATCGAAAAGGATACATTTCAAGTCAATGATGGCGTGCCTATCTCCAATGATGCAAAAAATAAAAAAGTATTTCTTAGAAATCATTATACAATCAATGTGTTTAAGGCCATGTTACCATCAACTCAGAACTTGGACCAAGTAAACCATGGAATGTTTTTTTAGAGTGAAAAGACGTCGGCATGGAAAAAGAGGGTTTAGCCAGCCCCACCTATCTTTAAAACTATACTATGCTTCTTGCTCTTTGGTTGACCATGGAAAAGACAAATGTCCTTGTTTATCCTTAGTTCCCTCCACTAGAATAAAGTCTATGTAAATGAGTGAATTGGAAAATAGTAAATTATTTACAGATCATCGTCAAAAGTTATATCTATCGGAATCATCACTAGAAGCATAAATATTACAATTGTCTCATGATTGGCCATTAATACTAAAGATTATTGAGATAGCTCTATTAGATGGATCTTTTCATGAGATAAGAATTAATGTTCGAATTTTGTTGGAAACTAAAATGGTGCCTCCGACATGTCTGTCATCATCAGATGTGGACAAAACAACATAGTTTAGGTAAAGACCATTTCTAAAACAAAAGATCAATAACTTTAATTTCCTATAAACAATAACATGTAAATGATCAAATCATTTACATGCAAAATGTATAGAGAATTTCTATAAGGTTTCTATCATTCCACGAACATTACAAGAGAGAATATTCATGTGGATACATCCTCCATTTGAAGTTTTCCTTAACCATCCTCGAAATTTGTCTTAGACTCTAAAAGTGCAAAATCCTTCCTCAAAATTTCTAATTGAACTAAAGGAAAACAAGAATCCAACGTGATGGCACATTGTTTATCCCTCTCAGCTTCCATCAAAGTGTTGTCATCAATATATGGGGTAGCATGTGTGCGGGGGGGTGGGGTTTGGGGAGGGGGGTGATCGCTAAAGAAAAAGCACTAAAGAATTCCTTTTCACTAGAGGTACCTTTCGAAACAAAGGTATCATGAGAAGCTCAGATCTTATTAGGGGTGTGAGTGGATGTGGTAGTAGGGGAAAATTGACAAGGATGATGCAATTTTAGAGGGTGGTGGTGAAGAATAGAAAGAAGGGGCTTTGCCACCGGTTAGAGGCTTGGGAAAAGCAATAGTGGTCCATTCTACTGCTCGGTCACTCATAAGAGGAATATAAGAGGGACATAAGATAAAGGCTTTTTGTCAATCCACAAGGGCGTAGTCATGGATCCAGTGGTCAGGTGATTGACACCAAAAGTAAGTGTTTAAAAGGTTGATATAAACCTCCTTCAAAAAACATGTTTCACCGACCTGCGTATCAATGCAATCTTTAAATCTTGGGATAAGTCAACTTCTACACAAACTCACTTGTATGGACATGCAAAGAAAAAACTTATGTTACTCATGACATATAACATGCCCAATAGCACTAACAATCTTGTTGAGGAAAACCCAAGATGGGGTGGTGGGGGTATGGGGGTAAGATAAATAGGGCGCCTTCGTTCTTTTCGTGTGTTCTTCCCACCTTGTGGCTTTTTCTTGAAAGATTATTCCGCAGCGAATAAAATATTCAAGACCTCGTGGTGTTCTCAAATAGGATGGATTGACTACCTAAACAAGAAGTTTCCTGCTGAAATTGGGGATAAGTTTAAAACATATTATAATTGAGAAAAGAACTATTAAAGTACAACTCTTTGAAGTCTAGGTGGTTGTTGGTGTGGGGACGTGTTTTAAAATATTACTATTGAATTATGGACCGACAAAATGAGCTGCTTTTTTACCATCCTCAGAAAATGTTGGGACATTCTACTTAACACAATCGACTGATTTTTACCATCCTAACAAAACATTATACAATTACACAAATAATTATAACTGTTATTTAATTTTTTTTCCATTTTATTTCTACAAACGTTTCTCATCTCGAGTGTCTTTTACACGAGGTAATTTTGAATCGGTACAACTTCACTGATCAATTATTCGTTTTCAAAGAAACGTTCAAAACAGCATACGAGTGAACAATTAAATATGATATAAGCGGCCTACTTGACTCGGTCCCCCACGCGGAAAGCAAGACTTGTAACATACATTACCACATATAAATACATAGCCTCACAACCTCAATCATAACTGCGCTGCAGCAACAGCAACAGTACCACAAGCAGAAGATTGGTCTTGGCAGGGTACAGATACAATGGCCCCTTCTAATGGCTATGGCGTTCTCTCTAATGGCATTGGCAGCTGCTGAGTACGATCAAATATTCACCTCCTCCCTATTATTACAAATCCCCACCTCCACCATCTCCATCTCCTCCTCCCCCCATATTATTACAAGTCTCCACCGCCACCATCTTCCTTCTCCCCTATCACCATACATCTACAAATCCCCACCTCCACCATCTCCCTCTCCTCCACCACCATACTATTACAAGTCCCCCACCACCTCCACCTCCATCTCCATCTCCTCCTCCACCATACTACTATAAATCTCCACCTCCACCATCTCCATCACCGCCCCCCACCATACTACTATAAATCTCCACCTCCACCATCTCCCTCTCCTCCACCACCATACTATTACAAGTCCCCACCACCTCCATCTCCATCTCCTCCTCCTCCATACTACTATAGAATCTCCACCCCCCACCATCTCCATCACCCGCCCCCCTCCATATATCTACAAATCCCCACCCACCACCCTCTCCATCTCCTCCTCCCCCCATACTACTACAAGTCTCCTCCACCACCATCTCCTTCACCTCCTCCACCATATTACTATAAATCACCACCTCCACCATCTCCTTCTCCCCCCACCACCATACATCTACAAATCTCCCCCCTCCACCATCTCCATCTCCTCCACCACCATACATGTACAAATCTCCACCTCCACCATCTCCATCCTCCACCACCACCATATGTCTATAAATCTCCACCTCCACCATCTCCCTCTCCTCCACCGCGCCTTACTACTACAAGTCCCCCTCCACCTCCATCCCCATCTCCCTCCTCCTCCATATTACTATAAGTCTCCACCTCCACCTTCTCCTTCACCGCCCCCCACCATATTACTATAAATCCCCACCTCCCGCCATCTCCATCTCCTCCACCGCCATAACTACTACAAATCTCCACCACCACCATCCCCAATCTCCACCTCCCCCCATACTATTACAAGTCCCCCTCCACCACCCTCTCCATCCCCACCTCCTCCTTATTATTATAAATCTCCACCGCCACCATCCCCATCACCCCCACCTCCATATTATCACAAATCCCCTCCACCACCATCTCCATCTCCTCCTCCTCCATATTATTATAAATCCCCCACCCACCCGCCCTTCTCCATCTCCTCCTCCTCCATATTATTATAAACCCCCCCACCACCGCCTTCTCCATCTCCTCCTCCTCCATATTACTACAAATCTCCACCTCCTCCACCAGTTCAATACAAATACACTTCCCCTCCACCACCCATCTATTGATTCTCAGACTCAATCTCAAAGTGACTAATAAGAGGTCAGTTTCTATAACAAAATTGTTGCTGTTGTTTATTTCTGATGGTAAATTGTTATAATTTTTTGACAGAATCTGTAAGGCATTTTGGATCTATATTTTGTTTCTTTCACTCCTGTTAGATTTTATATAGAAGATCACAGCAATATGTAATAGAAGATCTAAATACCTACACTTTTTCAGTGCAGAACTGTTCCAGCGCTATGTAGCTGTGGATCTGTGCAGGCATGAGGAATAGCAGGCACTCTATTCTATTCTACTGATTCATGAATCAAATAAACGTTGGACAAAATATTAAGATTTTGGTCTGTAATAAGTTGAATTGCAGGGCATGTCTATTGATTCATAATCAAACAAATGTTGGACAAAATATTAAGATTTTGCTTTGTAATAAGAGGATCATGCAATTTGTATGAGGAAGGAGAAAGCTATTATTACATGGTTATTACTTTTATTTGCAAGACTGATTTATTAAAATTGGAAATCCTTATTCAATATTTCCTTGAGTTGTTAATGCGTTGACTTAAGTAACAAAAACAGGTGCGTGAAATTAACTGAAACGACGTTTGCTTTGCTTCAACAGTTGAAATGTATTAGGATTAAAAAAAAGATTCCAGAGCGACTTATTTTAATCCATTAAAAGACTTTCACAGAGTTTAATATATTAAAAGATTATTTTACTGATTATTAAAATTAATTATTTTCAGGAAATAGTTATTTAATGATGGTGAAAAACTTCAATTTTAATTATACAATTGATTTTATATTTTATTGTGGCTTTATTTTTTATGAGTTAATTGAATTGAGTTATTTCTAAGTCACAAGGTTCAAGGTTTGAGTTCGACGAGGATAAAATTCAGTTAGAAAAAAAAATTTACTATTATATTTGACCAATAAAAAAATATTATTCAAATATTATAAAAATACATTAAACATAAAAATAAATCAATAAAATAAAATGCAAATTAATAATAAAAAAAAGACATTAAACATTAAAATGAATGTAAAAAATATTAGATATAAATTATAAAGTTCAATTACAATAAAAATATTAACATAACAGCTAAAATTCATCTTTATAGAATTATTGAAATTTATAGAAATATATTTAGCTAAAGATAACTTTTATTTAACTTTAATTTAATTTTAAAGTTTAAAGTTAAAGTGTGTAGGAACATAACGGCTGGCCCTATCCCTCACGTAAGTTCGCAGGGGGTAGTGAGTTGGCTTGCTGACTGGGCACTGTCCAGAGTTTCACGGAGGTAAAAAAAAGTTAACGGAACCCGTCTTTTTAGCGCCTCCACTGACTGCTCAACCAACCCAAGTCATTTCAACGCCTCCCCTGACTGCTCAACCATACCTATTCACATTTATTGTTTTGAATATGCTGCGCCATTTCAAAGTATCTTTCAAATATATATTGAATGCTACCATTAATTGCTGCCTAAATTATATTCATTAAACTATTTACTCCATTTTTTGGCGCCACTGTTCTGTGTTTTTTTTTTTTTTACATAAATGATTTATTTAAGTATTGCAAAAAAGAACAGTCATATTTCATTCAGTTTTATGGAAGTTGAAGGAGATTTCTTAAGGCTGGCTATGAGAAAAGAACATTGCTCATGACAGGGAAAATTTGGAAATAATCTGTACATTGCAAATAAGGTAAGAACATTATATTTCCATCAAATCCTAAGTTTTCCTCGTTGTAACAAAACTACTTGCTGAAATTGACACAATCAAGTCCTTCCATGCATGGACGATACATTTTCCAAACATGGAAGATTTTGCTTTCATTCTTTATTTAGTATTTCAATCAAATTCTATTAATGCGAGGGATTAATATATAACATTTTTCTACCTGTTATATTCACACTATCAAAGGTATATTTCATCTAAAATTGTGCAAGACTTTGTGATCGGATCTTAACTGTAGGCAATTACTAGCAAAGCCTTTTGGTTTAACTCTGGTAAATTTAAAGAGACATATAATTTCTTTCCAGGTTGAAAGACAAATCTAACATTTGATTTGAATTTTAACAATGGAGCTTGAACCCATAGAGTCTATAAGTATAATGGATACACCAATGAAATCAAGGCATCCTGATTTTGTACTACAATAGCAACATTCTTGGCTTGGTGTGCTTGCATGGAAGCTAACATATATTTTCTTCTTTCTGATGATACTGTTGGATAGAAACTTAGTATTACATATTTTTGTATAGTGACACGATCATACACGTGGAGGTGCACAGTGACCTTGTTCCTAATAAGAGAGTTTTGACTTAATGAAACTTCCTAGTATCACCTCGTTTCTCAATGTTCTATGAATCACATTACAGCATTGGCTTGCTTTTATTGTGTAATTGTGAATCCTTGGATAGATATTATAAGGCCCAAAGAATTTTCTCCTTTGCTTGATGACCTCCTCAAACCAAAATGCTTGGGGTCAGAACTTCCCCTTGAATTAGCTATCCAAGAAAACTTTCCAGGTGCATTCTCAAATACTCAGCTAGTTTCTTTTTTTAACATTATCTTTCTCTTAGATGCCAATACACCAGTTTAGCTCATTTTGCGAGTCCTGTAGATTTTATTTCAATAAATTTAAAGTCTAGTGTATACCGAGCTTGCTGTAAGAATTCTAATGTCTGTGGAACTCTGAGTGAAGCTAGCCTAAATATTTGAAACAAGGCTAATTGAAAACAAAGAAATTATAAGTTGAATGGTAATTCAGATTTTTATATCTAATATTCAAGGTAAGATTTTTCCTGAGAGAGTTTTTGTTACAACAATACAACAACATATTACATTGTTGCCCAATCTAAATGATGGAATATGTTATATTTACAGGCTATGGTCATTATAGTGTATAAAACTATGATGCCACATTCTTATGTGCCTACGGGATATATATAAAAGTAGGTTGTTTTCCCACGTAATACGTTGTTGTGTCAACGACATGAAGTTCTAAAGATTTTTTTGCACATCATTGTATTATAAAACTATTCAAATTTGTTTCATTATTTTACTTTAAAATAAATTCAAATCCTTTCCCTCCTACTAGGAGTACAGCGATTTAACAACACATTACGTTGCTGCCCACAATAACGATGACCTGACTCGTTACTAGGCTGCATAAGGTACATGGTGTACTGTATAAAACTATAATTTAAGATCTTTGTGCACCTACAGGATCTTTAGCTAAGAAGGTGGTTTCTCAACGTAATACGTTGTTTCTTTGATGACCCGCATTTTTAAAGTTTGTTTAGCACTAAATAATCTATTAAAAGATGTTTGATTCAATTAAACTGGAATACTTTCCAATTCATCCTCTCACAATTTAATTTTGACACGATGACAACGTACTACGTTGTCACCGGAACTAAACGGTGGAACACGTTATTTTTACAAGCTATATGCATTATAGTTGGTGTGCCTCTCAGCTCAGTAGATACTCCTCAAGGAGCATGTCACTTTCTCATATTCATGTTGTTGTTCTTCTCTCCAACCGTGCCCTCAATCTGTCTTTGTATGCATACACCTATCTTTTCGAACAATCAGCATTGAAGTCTGACTTCCAAGCATATAGCCAATGACAAGTACTTTGAGTAAGGTTGCCAACATGCCCTAACTGTCCACATTTACTTTTTAACTCCTAGCTACTAGTCCATTTATCCAACCTCAACACTCCATTTCTTCTCGAGTTCAAAAAGAACACTCTCTCTTTGTCTCAATGCAATCTGTCTTGACTCAACAACACTCTTTTATGAACCTTAAATACCCTTGAATGCATATACAAAACATCATCTTTGTTCTCCCTTGCGGAGCTAATCCTTTACGAGACTGTTATGCACCCGATTTATCATCAAACAAGGTATTCAAATGATACCATTCAAGGATCATTTCTGCCCTTCACAGGTTTTGGCCCACGTGTGTGCAAAGAAGGATCATCAAAGTATCAAATCCTCTTATTAGGTTGTCACCCATACTAAATGATGGAGTGCACTGTTTTTACAAGATATAGTAATTATAGTGTATACAACTGCAATGCACCATTCTTATGTGCCTAAAGGATCTAAATCCTTTTTTAACAACACATTACATTGTTGCCCGCGATAATGATGACCTAACTCGTTACTAGGCTCCATAAGGTACATGGTGTGCTGTATAAAACTATAATTTAAGATCTTCGTGCGCCTACAGGATCTTTAGCTAAGAAGGTGGTTTCTCAACGTAATACTTTGTTTCTTTGATGACCCGCATTTTTAAAGTTTGTTTAGCGCTGAATAATCTATTAAAAGATGTTTGATTCAATTAAACTGGAATACTTTCCAATTCATCCTCTCACAATTTAATTTCGACACGACGACAACGTACTACGTTGTCACCCCGGACTAAATGGTGGAACACGTTATTTTTACAAGCTATGTTCATTATAGTTGGTGTGCCTCTCAGCTCAGTTGATCCTCCTCAAGGAGCATGTCACGTTCTCATATTCATGTTGTTGTTCTTCTCTACAACCGTGCCCTCAATCTGTCTTTGTATGCATACACCTATCTTTTCAAACAATCAGTATTGAAGTCTGACTTCCAAGCATATAACCAATGACAAGTACTTTGAGTAAGGTTGCCGACTGCCCTAACTATCCACATTTACCTTTTAACTCCTAGCTACTAGGCCATTTATCCAACCTCAACACTCCATTTCTTCTTGAGTTCTAAAAAGAACACTCCTTCTTTGTCTCCATGCAAACTGTTTTGACTCAACAACACTCTTTTATGAACCTTAAATACCCTTGAATCCATATACAAAACTTCATCTTTGTTCTCCCTTGCGGAGGTATTCCTTTACGAAACTGTTATGCACCCGATTTATCATCAAACAAGGTATTCAAATGATACCATTCAAGGATCAATTTTTCCCTTCACAGGTTTTGGCCCACGTGTGTGCAATGAAGGATCATCAAAGTATCAAATCCTATTATTAGGTTTTCACCCATACTAAATGATTGAGCGCACTATTTTTACAAGATATAGTAATTATAGTGTATACAACTGCAATGTACCATTCTTATGTGCCTAAAGGATCTAAATCCTTTTTTAACAACACATCACATTGTTGCCCCGCGATAACAATGACCTGACTCGTTACTAGGCTGCTTAAAGTACATGGTGTACTGTATAAAACTATAATTTAAGATCTTCGTGCGCCTACAGAATCTTTACTTAAGAAGGTGGTTTCCCAACGTAATACGTTGTTTCTTTGACGACCCGCATTTTTAAAGTTTGTTTAGCGCTGAATAATATATTAAAAGTTGTTTGATTCAATTAAACTGGAATACTTTCCAATTCATCCTCTCACAATTTAATTTTGACACGAAGACTACGTACTACGTTGTCACCGTTATTTTTACAGAAGTTGGTGTGCCTCTCAGCTCAGTTGATCCTCCTCAACGAGCATGTCACGTTCTCATATTCATGTTTTTGTTCTTCTCTACAACCGTGCCCTCAATCTATCTTTAGTTGCATACACCTATCTTTTCGAACAATCAGCATTGAAGTCTGACTTCCAAGCATATAGCCAATGACAAGTACTTTGAGTAAGGTTACCGAATGCCCTAACTGTCCACATTTACCTTTTAACTCCTAGCTACTAGTCCATTTATCCAACCTCAACACTCCATTTCTTCTCGAGTTCTAAAAAGAACACTCGCCCTTTGTCTCCATGCAAACTGTCTTGACTCAACAACACTCTTTTATGAACCTTAAATATCCTTGAATGCATATAAAAAACATCATCTTTGTTCTCCCTTGCAGAGGTAAACCTTTACGAAACTGTTATGCACCCGATTTATCATCAAACAAGGTCTTCAAATGATACCATTCAATGATCAATTCTCGCCTTCACAGGTTTTGGCCCACGTGTGTGCAATGAAGGATCATCAAAGTATCGAATCCTATTATTAGGTTGTCACCCACACTAAATGACGGAGTGCACTATTTTTACAAGATATAGTAATTATAGTGTATACAACTACAATGCACCATTCTTATGTGCCTAAAGGATATAAATCCTTTTTTAACAACACATTACGTTCTTTCCCGCGATAACGATGACCTGAATCATTACTAGGCTGCTTAAGGTAGATCGTGTACTATATAAAACTATAATTTAAGATCTTCGTGCGCTTACAGGATCTTTAGGTAAGAAGGTGGTCTCTCAACATAATACGTTGTTTCTTTGACGACCCGCATTTTTAAAGTTTGTTTAGCGCTGAATAATCTATTAAATTTTTTTTGATTCAATTAAACTGGAATACTTTGCAATTCATCCTCTCACAATTTAATTTCGACACGACGACAACATACTACGTTGTCACCTGGACTAAACAGTGGAACACGTTATTTTTACAACCTATATTCATTATAGTTGGTGTGCCTCTCAGCTCAGTAGATCCTCCTCAAGGAGCATGTCACGTTCTCATATTCATGTTGTTGTTCTTCTCTACAACCGTGCCCTCAATCTGTCTTTAGTTACATACACCTATCTTTTCGAACAATCAGCATTGAAGTCTGACTTCCAAGCATATAGCCAATGACAAGTACTTTGAGTAAGGTTGCCGACTGCCCTAACTATCCACATTTACATTTTAACTCCTAGCTACTAGTCCATTTATCCAAACTCAACACTCCATTTCTTCTCAAGTTCTAAAATGAACACTCTCTCTTTGTCTCCATGCAAACTGTCTTGACTCAACAACACTCTTTTCTGAACCTTAAATACACTTGAATGCATATAGAAAACTTCATCTTTGTTCTCCCTTGCGGAGGTAATCCTTTACGAGCCTGTTATGCACCCGATTTATCATCAAACAAGGTATTCAAATGATACCATTCGAGGATCAATTCTGCCCTTCACAGGTTTTGGCACATGTGTGTGCAATGAAGGATCATCAAAGTATCAAATCCTATTATTAGGTTGTCACCCACACTAAATGATGGAGCGCACTATTTTTACAAGATACAGTAATTATAGTGTATACAACTGCAATGCACCATTCTTATGTGGTTAAAGGATCTAAATCCTTTTATAACAACACATTACATTGTTTCCCGCAATAACGATGACCTGACTCATTACTAGGCTGCTAAGGGTACATGGTGTACTGTATAAAACTATAATTTAAGATCTTCGTGCGCCTACAGGATCTTTAGCTAAGAAGGTGGTTTCTCAACATAATACATTGTTTCTTTGATGAACCACATTTTTAAAGTTTGTTTAGCACTGAATAATCTATTCAAAGTTATTTGATTCAATTAAACTGGAATACTTTCCAATTCATCCTCTCACAATTTAATTTCGACACGACGACAATGTACTACGTTGTCTCCTGGACTAAACGGTGGAACACGTTATTTTTAAAAGCTATATTAATTATAGTTGGTGTGCCTCTTAGCTCAGTAGATCCTCCTCAAGGAGCATGTCACGTTCTCATATTCATGTTGTTGTTCTTCTCTACAACCGAGCCCTCAATCTGTCTTTAGTTGCATACACCTATCTTTTCAAACAATCAGCATTGAAGTCTGACTTCCAAGCATATAGCCAATGACAAGTACTTTGAGTAAGGTTGTCGAATGCCCTAACTGTACACATTTATCTTCTAACTCCTAGCTACTAGTCCATTTATCCAACCTCAACACTCCATTTCTTGTCGAGTTCTAGAAAGAACACTCGCCCTTTGTCTCCATGCAAACTGTCTTGACTCAACAACACTCTTTTATGAACCTTAAATATCCTTGAATTCATATACAAAACTTCATCTTTGTTCTCCCTTGCGGAGGTAATCCTTTACGAGACTGTTATGCACCGGATTTATCATAAAACAAGGTCTTCAAATGATACCATTCAATGATAAATTCTGCCCTTCATAGGTTTTGGCCCACGTGTGTGCAATGAAGGATCATCAAAGTATCAAATCCTATTATGAGGTTTTCACCCACACTAAATGATGGAGTGCACTATTTTTGCAAGATATAGTAATTATAGTGTATACAGCTACAATGCACCATTCTTATGTGCCTAAAGGATCTAAGTCCTTTCTTAACAACACATTACGTTGTTGCCCACGATAATGATGACCTGACTCGTTACTAGGCTGCTTAAGCTATATGGTGTACGGTATAAAACTATAATTTAAGATCTTCGTGTGCCTACAGGATATTTAGCTAAGAAGGTGGTTTCTCAACGTAATACGTTGTTTCTTTGATGATCCAGATTTTTAAAGTTTGTTTAGCTCTGAATAATCTATTAAAAGTTGTTTGATCCAATTAAAATGGTATACTTTCCAATTCATCCTCTCACAATTTAATTTCGACACGACGACAACGTACTAAGTTGTCACCCGGACTAAACGGTGGAACATGTTATTTTTACAAGCTATATTCATTATAGTTGGTGTGCCTCTCAGCTCAATAGATGCTCCTCAAGGAGCATGTCACGTTCTCATATTCATGTTGTTGTTCTTCTCTACAACCGTGCCCTCAATCTGTCTTTAGTTGCATACACCTATATTTTCGAACAATCAGCATTGGTGTCTGACTTCCAAGCATATAGCCAATGACAAGTACTTTGAGTAAGGTTGCCGACTGCCCTAACTGTCCACATTTACATTTTAACTCCTAGCTACTAGTCCATTTATCCAACCTCAATACTCCATTTCTTCTCGAGTTCTAAAAAGAACACTCTCTCTTTGTCTCCATGCAAATTGTCTTGACTCAACATTACTCTTTTATGAACCTTAAATACCCTTGAATGCATATACAAAACTTCATCTTTGTTCTCCCTTGCGGAGGTAATCCTTTACGAGACTGTTATGCACGGGATTTATCATCAAACAAGGTCTTCAAATGATACCATTCAATGATCAATTCTGCCCTTCATAGGTTTTGGCCCACGTGTGTGCAATGAAGGATCATCAAAGTATCAAATCCTATTATGAGGTTGTCACCCACACTAAATGATGGAGCGCACTATTTTTGCAAGATATAGTAATTATAGTGTATACAACAGCAATGCACCATTCTTATGTGCCTAAAGGATCTAAATCCTTTTTTAACAACACATTACGTTGTTGCCCACGATAATGATGACCTGACTCGTTACTAGGCTGCTTAAGGTATATGGTGTACGGTATAAAACTATAATTTAAGATCTTCGTGCGCCTACAAGATATTTTGCTAAGAAGGTGGTTTCTCAACGTAATACGTTATTTCTTTGACGACCCAGATTTTTAAAGTTTGTTTAGCTCTAAATAATCTATTAAAATTTGTTTGATTCAATTAAACTGGAATACTTTCCAATTCATCCTCTCACAATTTAATTTCGACATGACGACAACGTACTACGTTGTCACCCGGACTAAACGGTGGAACACGTTATTTTTACAAGCTATATTCATTATAGTTCGTGTGCCTCTCAGCTCAGTATATGCTCCTCAAGGAGCATGTCACATTCTCATATTCATGTTGTTGTTCTTCTCTACAACCGTGCCCTCAATCTGTCTTTAGTTGCATACACCTATCTTTTCGAACAATCAGCATTGAAGTCTGACTTCCAAGTATATAGCCAATGACAAGTACTTTGAGTAAGGTTGCCGACTGCCCTAACTGTCCACATTTACCTTTTAACTCCTAGCTACTAGTCCATTTATCCAACCTCAACACTCCATTTATTCTCGAGTTCTAAAAAGAACACTCTCTCTTTGTCTCCATGCAAATTGTCTTGACTCAACAACACTCTTTTATGAACCATAAATACCCTTGAATGCATATACAAAACTTCATCTTTGTTCTCTCTTGCGGAGGTAATCCTTTATGAAACTATTATGCACCCGATTTATCACCAAACAAGGTATTCAAATGATACCATTCAAGGATCAATTCTGCCTTTAACAGGTTTTGGCCAACGTGTGTGCAATGAAGGATCATCAAAGTATAAAATCCTATTATTAGGTTGTCACCCACACTAAATGATGGAGCGCACTATTTTTGCAAGATATAGTAATTATAGTGTATACAACTGCAATGCACCATTCTTATGTGCCTAAATGATCTAAATCCTTTTTAAACAACACAATACGTTGTTGCCCGCAATAACGATGACCTTACTCATTACTAGGCTGCTTGAGGTACATGGTGTACTGTATAAAACTATAATTTAAGATCTTCGTGAGCCTACAGGATCTTTAGCTAAGAAGGTGGTTTCTCAACGTAATACATTGTTTCTTTGACAACCCGCATTTTTAAAGTTTGTTTAGCACTGAATAATATATTAAAAGTTGTTTGATTCAATTAAACTTGAATACTTTCCAATTCATCCTCTCACAATTTAATTTCGACACGACGACAATGTACTACGTTGTCACCTGGACTAAACAGTGGAACACATTATTTTTACAAGCTATATTTATTATAGTTGGTGTGCCTCTCAGCTCAGTTGATCCTCCTCAAGGAGCATGTCACGTTCTCATATTCATGTTATTGTTCTTCTCTACAACCGTGCCCTCAATCTGTCTTTAGTTGCATACACCTATCTTTTCGAACAATCAGCATTGATGTCTGACTTCCAAGCATATAGCCAATGATAAGTACTTTGAGTAAGGTTGCTGACTGCCCTAATTGTCCACATTTACCTTTTAACTCCTAGCTACTAGTCCATTTATCCAACCTCAACAGTCCATTTCTTCTCGAGTTCTAAAAATAACACTCTCTTTTTGTCTCCATGCAAACTGTCTTGACTCAACAATACTCTTTTATGAACCTTAAATACCCTTGAATGCATATACAAAACTTCATCTTTGTTCTCTCTTGCGGAGGTAATCCTTTACGAGACTGTTTTGCACCCGATTTATCATCAAACAAGGTATTCAAATGATACCATTCAAGGATCAATTCTGCCCTTCACAGGTTTTGGCCCACGTGTGTGTAATGAAGGATCATCAAAGTATCAAATCCTATTATTAGGTTGTCACCCACACTAAATAATGGAGCGCACTATTTTTTCAAGATATAGTAATTATAGTGTATACAACTGCAATACAACATTCTTATGTGATTAAAGGATCTAAATCCTTTTTGAACAACACATTACGTTGTTGCCGGCAATAAAAATGACCTGACTCGTTACTAGGCTGCTTAAGGTACATGGTGTACTGTATAAAACTATAATTTAAAATCTTCATGTGCCTACAGGATCTTTAGCTAAGAAGGTGGTCTCTCAACGTAATACGTTGTTTCTTTGACGACCCGCAGTTTTAAAGTTTGTTTAGTTTTGAATAATCTATTAAAAGTTGTTTGATTCAATTAAACTGGAATACTTTCCAATTCATCCTCTCACAATTTAATTTCGACACGATGACAATGTACTTCGTTGTCAGCCAGACTAAACGGTGGAACACGTTCTTTTTACAAGCTATATTCATTATAGTTGGTGTGCCTCTCAACTCAGTAGATCGTCCTCAAGGAGCATGTCACGTTCTCATATTCATGTTGTTGTTCTTCTCTACAACCGTGCCCTCAATATGTCTTTAGTTGCATACATCTATCTTTTCGAACAATCAGCATTGAAGTCTGACTTCCAAGCATATAGCCTATGACAAGTACTTTGAGTAAGGTTGCCGACTGCCCTAACTGTCCATATTTACCTTTTAACTCCTAGCTACTAGTCCATTTATCCAACCTCAACACTCCATTTCGTCTCAAGTTCTAAAAAGAACACTCTCTCTTTGTCTCCATGCAAATTGTCTTGACTCAACAACACTCTTTTATGAACCTTAAATACCCTTGAATGCATATACAAAACTTCATCTTTGTTCTCCCTTGCGGAGGTAATCCTTTACGAGACTGTTATGCACCCGATTTATCATCAAACAAGGTATTCAAATGATACCATTCAAGGATCAATTCTGCCCTTCACAGGTTTTGGCCCACGTGTGCGCAATGAAGGATCATCAAAGTATCAAATCCTATTATTAGGTTGTCACCCACACTAAATAATGGAGCGCACTATTTTTACAAGATATAGTAATTACAGTGTATACAACTGCAATGCACCATTCTTATGTGCTTAAAGGATCTAAATCATTTTTTAACAACACATTATGTTGTTGCCTGCGATAACGATGACCTGACTCGTTACTAGGCTTCTTAAGGTACATGGTGTACTCTATAAAACTATAAATTAAGATCGTCGTGCGCCTACAGGATCTTTAGCTAAAAAGGTGGTTTCTCAACGTAATACGTTGTTTCTTTGACAAACCACATTTTTAAAGTTTGTTTAGCGTTGAATAATCTATTAAAAGTTGTTTGATTCAATTAAACTGGAATACTTTCCAATTCATCCTCTCACAATTTAATTTCGACACAACGACAATGTACTACGTTGTCACACGGACTAAATGGTGGAACACGTTATTTTTAAAAGCTATATTCATTATAGTTGGTGTGCCTCTCAACTCAGTAGATCCTCCTCAAGGAGCATGTCACGTTCTCATATTCATGTTGCTCTTCTTCTCTACAACCGTGCCCTCAATCTGTCTTTAGTTGCATACACCTATCTTTTCAAACAATCAACATTGAAGTCTGACTTCCAAGCATATAGCCAATGACAAGTACATTGAGTAAGGTTTCCGACTGCCCTAACTGTCCACATTTACCTTTTAACTCCTAGCTACTAGTCCATTTATCCAACCTCAACACTCCATTTCTTCTCGAGTTCTAAAAAGAACACTCTCTCTTTGTCTCCATGCAAACTGTCTTGAGTCAACAACACTCTTTTATCAACCTTAAATACCATTGAATGCATATACAAAACTTCATCTTTGTTCTCCCTTTCCAAGGTAATCCTTTACGAGACTGTTATGCACCCGATTTATCATCAAACAAGGTCTTGAAATGATACCATTCAATGATCAATTCTGCCCTTCACATGTTTTGGCGCATGTGTGTGCAGTGAAGCATCATCAAAGTATCAAATCCTATTATTAGGTTGTCACCCACACTAAATGATGGAGTGCACTATTTTTACAAGATATAGTAATTATAGTGTATAGAACAGCAATGCACCATTCTTATGTGCCTAAAGGATCTAAATGCTTTTTTAACACCACATTACGTTGTTACCCGCGATATCGATGACCTGACTCGTTACTAGGCTGCTTAGGGTACATGGTGTAATGTATAAAACTATAATTTAAGATCTTCGTGCGCCTACAGGATCTTTAGCTAAGAAGGTGGTTTCTCAACGTAATATGTTGTTTCTTTGATGACACGCATTTTTAAAGTTTGTTTAGCGCTGAATAATCTACTAAAAGTTGTTTGATTCAATTAAACTGGAATACTTTCCAATTCATCCTCTCAGAATTTAATTTCGACACGACGACAACGTACTACGTTGTCACCCGGACTAAACGGTGGAACACGTTATTTTTAAAAGCTATATTCATTATAGTTGGTGTGCCTCTCAACTCAGTAGATCCTCCTCAAGGAGCATGTCACGTTCTCATATTCATGTTGTTGTTCTTCTCTACAACAGTGCCCTCAATCTGTCTTTAGTTGCATACACCTATCTTTTCGAACAATCAGCATTAAAGTCTGACTCGCAAGCATATAGCCAATGACAAGTACTTTGAGTAAGGTTGTCGATTGCCCTAACTGTCCACTTTTACCTTTTAACTCCTAGCTACTAGTCCATTTATCTAACCTCAACACTGCATTTCTTCTCGAGTTATAAAAAGAACACTCTCTCTTTGTCTCCATGCAAACTATCTTGACTCAACAACACTCTTTTAAAAACCTTAAATACCCTTGAATGCATATAAAAAACTTCATCTTTTTTCTATCTTGCGGAGGTAATCCTTTACGAGACTGTTATGCACCCGATTTATCATCAAACAATGTATTCAAATGATACCATTTAAGGATCAATTCTGCCCTTCACAGGTTTTGGCCCATGTGTGTGCAATGAAGCATCATCAAAGTATCGAATCCTATTATAAGGTTGTCACCCACACTAAATGATGGAGCACACTATTTTTACAAGATATAGTAATTATAGTGTATACAACTGCAATGCACCATTCTTATGTGCTTAAAGGATCTAAATCATTTTTTATCAACACATTACGTTGTTGCACACGATAATGATGACCTGACTCGTTGCTAGGCTACTTAAGGTACATGGTGTACTGTATAAAACTATATTTTAAGATCTTCGTGCGCCTACAGGATCTTTAGCTAAGAAGGTGGTTTCTCAACGTAATACGTTGTTTCTTTGGTGAACCGCATTTTTAAAGTTTGTTTAGCGCTGAATAATTTATTAAAATTTGTTTGATTCAATTAAACTGGAATACTTTCCAATTCATCGTCTCACAATTTAATTTTGACACGACGACAACGTACTATGTTGTCACCCAGACTAAACGGTGGAACATGTTCTTTTTACAAGCTATATTCATTATAGTTGGTGTGCCTCTCAACTCAGTAGATCCTCCTTAAGGAGCATGTCACATTCTCATATTCATGTTGTTGTTCTTCTCTACAACCGTGCCCTCAATCTGTCTTTAGTTGCATACACCTATCTTTTCGAACAATCAGCATTGAAGTCTGACTTCCAAGCATATAGCCAATGACAAGTACTTTAAGTAAGGTTTCTGATTTCCCTAACTGTCCACATTTACCTTTTAACTCCTAGCTACTAGTCGATTTATCCAACCTCAACACTCCATTTCTTCTCGAGTTCTAAAAATAACACTCTCTCTTTGTCTCCATGCAAAATATCTTGACTCAACAACACTCTTTTATGAACCTTAAATAACATTGAATGCATATACAAAACTTCATCTTTGTTCTTCCTTGCGGAGGTAATTCTTTACGAGACTGTTATGCACCTGATTTATCATCAAACAAGTTATTCAAATGATACCATTCAAGGATCAATTCTGCCCTTCACAGGTTTTTGCCCACGTGTGTGCAATGAAGGATCATCAAAGTATCAAATCCTATTATTAGGTTGTCACCTGCACTAAATGATGGAGTGCACTATTTTTACAACATATAGTAATTATAGTGTATACAACTGCAATGCACCATTCTTATGTGCCTAAAGGATCTAAATCCTTTTTTAACAACACATTACGTTGTTTCCCGCAATAATGATGACCTGACTCGTTACTAGGCTGCTTAAGGTACATGGTGTACTGTATTAAACTATAATTTAAGTTCTTCGTGCGCCTACAGGATCTTTAGCTAAGATGGTGGTTTCTCAACGTAATACGTTGTTTCTTTGACGACCCACATTTTTAAAGTTTGTTTAGCGCTGAATAATCTATTAAAAGTTGTTTGATTCAATTAAACTGGCATACTTTCCGATTCATCCTCTCACAATTTAATTTCAACACGACGACAACGTACTACATTGTCACCCGGACTAAACGGTGGAACACGTTATTTTTACAAGCTATATTCATTATACTTGGTGTGCCTCTTAGCTCAGTAGATCCTCCTCAAGGAGCATGTCACATTCTCATATTCATGTTGTTAATCTTCTCTACAACTGTGCCCTCAATCTGTCTTTAGTTGCATACACCTATCTTTTTGAGCAATCAGCATTGAAGTTTGACTTCCTAGCATATAGCCAATGACAAGTACTTTGAGTAAGGTTGCCAACTGCCCTAACTATCCACATTTACCTTTGAACTCCTAGCTACTAGTCCTTTTATCCAACCTCAAGCACTCCATTTCTTCTCGAGTTCTAAAAAGAACACTCTCTCTTTGTCTCCATGCTAACAGCTTTGACTCAATCAATGCTATTAGGTTGTAAACCTTAAATACTTTGTGTATATTGTTAGATATATATAAATTTAATCTTATAGATATCTAAAGTTGCGGAGGTCAAATCCTTTACGAGACTGTCTAATACAATTCATTTATCAAATACAGAGAAGGTTTTCAAATGATACCATGTGAAGTATCACTTATGCAGCTTCACATGTACGAGGGCCATGTGTGTGCAATGAATGATCATCAAAGTATCAAATCCAAGGTTAAGGAAGATCACCCACACTAAATGACGGAGTACACTGTTTTTACATAGGTCGGGGGAAATTATGCAACCATGTCATAATAACTGCAGTGCACCAGTGCTTATGTGATCAAATGGCATCAAAATCCTTTGTTAACAACACATTACGTTGTTGCCCGTGTTAACGATGACCTAAAATCGTTATTAGGCTATCCTACGGTACATGGAACACTGCTATAAAACTAAGAATTGGAGATGTGGGTGAGACAGCTACACGGATCTTTAGCTAAGCATGCTGGTTTCTCAACGTAATACAAATGCTGCAATAGAGGCATATCACTCTATACTTAAGAGTAAGTGGTTATCACTCCATAATCGATTAAAAGTTATGTCATCGCAGGGTTGAACTAGCTGATACATCAGAATTAATCACAGTCTCACAATTTATATATTCGATTGGTGGACAACGTACAATGTTGTAACCCCGGACTAAACGGTGGAACACGTTCTTTTTTACAAGCTATACTTCATTATAGTTGGAGTGCCTCTCAACTCAGAAAATCCTGCTCAATGGCTGCATGTCACAATCTCATATCCATGATTATTATGTCACCTCTACAACAGTACCCTCTGACCTGTCATTAGTTAGCATACACCTATCGTAGCTAACAGATCGGCATTGATACTCTGCACTATGAAGTATGGTATCAAACCCCACATTTGGCAATGTGTGGAGTGGAGTGTCAAAGAATGGGTACTTATGTAAGCACGTAATTAAAGTGAATATGATGAAAAAGAAGTCAGCGAGAGAAAACTTTAATGTTCAAGTATTCTAGGCATAATGTTTTTCAATATTTGCAACATAGTAATTTTGCTCTTCCTTGCAGAGCTAATATTTACGAGACTGTTATGCACCCGATTTATCATCAAACAAGGTCTTCAAATGATACGATTCAATGATCAATTCTGCCCTTCAAAGGTTTTGGCCCATGTGTGTGCATGAAGGATCATCAAAGTATCAATCCTATTATTAGGTTTGTCACCCACCCCCACCCCACCCCCCCCCCCCCCCCCGCTCCCCCCCCCCCCCCCCCCCCCCCCCGCCCCCCCCCCCCCCCCCACCCACCCCCCCCCCACCCCCCCTCCCCCCCGCCCCCCCCCCCCCCCCCACCCCCCCCCCACCCCCACCCCCCCCCCCCCCCCCCCCCCGCCCACCGCTCCCTCCCCCCCCCCCACCCCCCCCCCCCCCCCCCCCCCCCCCCCCCCACCCCCCCCCCCCCCCCCCATCCGCCCCCCCTCCACCCCCGCCCCCTTTTTTTTTTTTTTGTTTTTTGTTTTTTTTTGTGTTTTGTTTTTTTTGTTTTTTTTTGGTTTTTATTTTTTTTTTTGTTTGTTTTTTTTTGTTTTTTTTTTTTTGTTTTTTTTTTTTTTTTTTTTTTTTTTATTTGTTTGTGTTTTTTTTTTTGTTTTGTTGTTTTTTTTTGGTTGTGGTTTTTTTGTTGTTTTGTATTTTTTTTTTTTTTTTTTTTTTGTCTTTGTTGGTTCTGTTTGTTTTTTTTTTTTTGGGTTGTGTTTTTCATTTTTGTGTTTTGGATTTTTTGTTGTTTTTGTTTTTGTATTTTTTGTGGTTGGTTTTTTGTTTTGTGTTGGGTGGTGTTTTAGTTTATTTTTGGTTTTTGTGTCTTTTGTTTGTGTTTTTGGTTAGGTTTGTTTTGGTTGTTTTGTTTTGGTTAGTTGGAGGCTTTTTGTTGTGTTTTTTGTGTTAGGTTTTTTTTTTATGTTTGTTTTTCGTGTGATTTGTGTGGTCTGTTTTGGTTTTTTTGTTTTTTTTTTTTTGGTTTGTTTTGGTGTTTTTTGTTTTGGTGTGTTGGGTCTGTGGTTTTGTTTTTTGGTTGCGGTTTATGTTTGTTGTGTGGTAAATTTTTGGTAAGGGGGTGTGTATTTATGGGTGTTTTTATTTTTGTTGGGAGTTTTTTTTGTTTAGTTTTTTTGGGTGTTTTGGGTTTTGTTTTGGTGTTGGGTTTTTGGTTTTGTTTGGGATTTAAAGATGGGATTTGTTTGTGTTTTCTTTTTTTTTTTTTTTGAGTGCCTATAAAAGTAAATTTAATCGCTCAAAGCATACGGGGTGCTCCTAATATCCTTGACTGCATATACAAAACTTCATCTTTTGCTCTTCCTTGCAGAGCTAATATTTACGAGACTGTTATGCACCCGAATTTATCATCCAACAAGGTCTTCAAATGATACGATCAATGATCAATTCTGGCCCTTCAAGGTTTTGGCCCCATGTTGGTGGTGGCAATGAAGGATTCATCAAAGTATCAATCCTATTATGAGGTTGTCACCCAACTAAATGATGGAGCGCACTATTTTTTACAGATATAGTAAGTATAGTGTATACAACTGCAATGCCACCATTCTTATGTGCCCTAATGATCTAAATCCTTTTTTAAACAACACATTACTTGTTGCCCCGCGATAAACGATGACTTGACACGTTGAGGCTGCTTAAGCTACATTGTGTACTGTTAAAACTATAATTTAAGATCTTCGTGTACCTCAAGGATCTTTAGCTAAGAAGGTGGTTTCTCAACGTAATACGTTGTTTCTTTGACGACCCACATTTTTAAAGTTTTTTTAGCGCTGAATAATCTATTAAAATTTGTTAGATTCAATTAAACTGCAATAGTTTAGAATTCATCCTCTCACAATTTAATTTCGACACGACGACAACGTACTACGTTGTCACCCGGACTAAACGGTGGAACACGTTCTTTTTACAAGCTATATTCATTATAGTTGGTGTGCCTCTCAACTCAGTAGATCCTGCTCAAGGAGCATGTCACGTTCTCATATTCATGTTGTTGTTGTTCTCTACAACTGTGCCCTCAATCTGTCTTTAGTTGCATACACCTATCTTTTCGAACAATCGGCATTGAAGTCTAACTTCCAAGCATATAGCCAATGACAAGTACTTTGAGTAAGGTTGCCGACTGCCCTAACCGTCCACATTTACCTTTTAACTCCTAGCTACTAGTCCATTTATCTAACCTCAACACTCCATTTCTTCTCGAGTTCTAAAAAGAACACTCTCTCTTTGTCTCCATGAAAACTGTCTTGACTCAACAACACTCTTTTATGAACCTTAAATACCCTTGAATGCATATACAAAACTTCATCTTTGTTCTCTCTTGCGGAGGTAATCCTTTACGAGACTGTAATGCACCCGATTTATCATCAAACAAGGTATTCAAATGATACCATTCAAGGATCAATTCTGCCCTTCACAGGTTTTGGCCCACGTGTGTGCAATGAAGGATCATCAAAGTATCAAATCCTTTTATAAGGTTGTCACCCACACTAAATGATGGAGCGCACTATTTTTACAAGATATAGTAATTATAGTGTATACATCTACAATGCACCATTCTTATGTGCTTAAAGGATCTAAATCCTTTTTTAACAACTCATTACGTTGTTGCCCGTAATAACGATGACCTGACTCATTACTAGGCTGCTTAAGGTAAATGGTGTACTGTATAAAACTATAATTTAAGATCTTCGTGCACCTAGAGGATCTTTAGCTAAGAAGGTGGTTTCTCAATGTAATACATTGTTTCTTTGACAACCCGCATTTTTAAAGTTTGTTTAGCGCTGAATAATCTATTAAAATTTGTTTGATTCAATTAAACTGGAATACTTTCCAATTCATCCTCTCACAATTTAATTTCGACACGACGACAACGTACTACGTTGTCACCCGGACTAAACGGTGGAACACGTTCTTTTTACAAGCTATATTAATTATAGTTGGTGTCCCTCTTAGCTCAGTAGATCCTCCTCAAGGAGCATGTCACATTCTCATATTCATGTTTTTGTTCTTCTCTACAACCGTGCCCTCAATCTGTCTTTAGTTGCATACACCTATCTTTTCGAACAATCAGCATTGAAGTCTGACTTCCAAGCATATATCCATTGACAAGTACTTTGAGTAAGGTTGCTGAATGCCTAATGCAGCCAAATTAAGAACAACGAGATAGACTGCAATAAAATGAACTCCAAAAGAAAATAGATCTCCTTCTTCGTTAACAAATAATGAATTACAAAGTTTCCTAAATAGGAAAATAACTCCCAACTCGAGTTTCCAAGTAAACTCTAGCTAACTCTGACTAAATCTACTCTAGGTGGCGGAAATTACTATTTTTAGCAGTTTACTAGAACCTGCTATTCTTAGTAAGTTCGCATGCTTATTCCTACGGGCACAGAAATTGCCACGCATCTTCTACATCCCTAAATTAGAGGAATTGCCAACTTTCTAACTCAAAATGCAATTAATAGACTAAAATTAACTAATGCTCAAAAATAGAAAAAAAACAAACTATAACTTAATTCTTAATTTTCGGCCTCAAGATGGCGGATTCAGGGCCCGAAAACGTGTCGAAAACTTGCCCCAACCGGTAGGGCTGGTTGCCGCTGCGTTCGTCTCATCAAAACACGTGGTTTCAAAAAAAAAAACGGACTCAAACGGACACCCGGAGCTCAAGTTATGACCTTGTCAAGTTCCTGCTAATTCGGGCGCATCATTCTCCCCTGCTTGAAAAAAACGCAGCTCCTGCAAGTTGTCTTCTTCAAACTGCTTCCATTTATCTGCATCCAACTTCTGAATCTCTGACTCTGTGACCCAAGTATTGTCCTCTTGTTCCAGTCCTCTCCAATGTACCAAATATTTGTTGTATTTCCCATGTCGCGTGTCCATTGTTTTCTTATCTAGAATATGATCCACTTCTTCTTTCTTCTTCACCGGAACCTGCTGCCGCCAATCTACTACTTCATCAACATCATCCCTTTCTGCACCATCCCCATGAAAAGAATACAAATCTGAAACATTAAACACTAGAGAAATATCAAAATTTTCTGGCAATTCTACCTCATAAGCATTATCGTTTATTTTTTTCACGATTTTGCAAGGTCCAATCTTCTTGTACTTCAGCTTGTTATAGGTTCCTCTTGGAAACCTTTCCTTCCGCAGATATACCATAACCAACTCACCAACTGTAAATACCTTTCTCCGTCTGTGCACATCTGCTATTTCCTTATACTTGTCATTACTATTTTGCAGCTTCTTCCGCACTTCTTCCTGCAATTGTTGTATATGTTCGGCAAATGCTTCGGCATCATCACTGACTCTGCCATCAACGGGTAGATGTACCAAATCTAATACCCCATTTGGATTACTCCCATACACAATTGAAAATGGAGACTTTCCCGTGGATCTGTTTATGGAACTGTTATATGCAAACTCAGCTTGCGGTAATGCTAAGTCCCATTGTTTCGGCTTTTCCCCAACAATGCACCTTAACAGGTTTCCCAAACTCCTATTTACCACCTCTGTTTGCCCATCAGTCTGTGGATGATAAGCACTACTGAACTGTAGTTGAGTACCAAATTTCTTCCATAAAGTCCGCCAGAAGTGACTTAAGAACCTTGTGTCCCTATCTGAAGTAATGGTTTTTTGGAACACCATGCAAACGAACAACTTCTCTGAAAAACAAATCTGCTACGCCTGTTGCAATCGCTTGTTTTCTTGCAAGCAATAAATGAACCATCTTAGAAAACCTATCAACAACCGCAAAAATGGAATCATTACCCTCGTTGTGTTTTTGGTAATCCCAAAACAAAGTCCATACTCAGATCTGTCCACGACCCTTAGGAACAGGCAACGGCATATACAAACCCTGTATTTTGTGCATGGCCTTTCGAGACTTGGCAAATTCGACATCTCTCCACATATCTTACCACATCTCTTTTCAGCTTTGGCCAATAGTATTTGTCTGCTACCAAGGCTATCGTCTTATCCTTACCAAAATGCCCAGCCAACCCTCCGCTATGCAACTCTTTCACTATATTTTCTCTCATAGACCCAACTGGAATACATAGTTGGCGTCCCTTGAATAGGTAGCCATCCTGTAACTATACTCATCCAAGACATTTCCTACATTGTCTGACAATGGACTAATTAGTCTTTCAACAATATCCTTGAAATCAAAATCAGAAGAATACAAACCCTTTATTGCTTCAAAACCCACCACCTCATTTTCCATAGTGGTAAACAAAGTCACACGCCTACTCAATGCATCTGCAACTTGATTCTGCTTTCCGGATTTATGTTTTAGAGAAAAAGTATATCCCTGCAAAAATGAAACCCACTTTGCATGCCTACTATTCAACTTCTTTTGGGTATTCACATACTTCAGGGCTATGTGGTCTGTAAATAACACAAACTCCTTAGGCACTAAGTAATGCCTCCAATGCCTTAATGCTTGTACAATTGCATAAAATTCCACATCATACGTAGAGTAGTTCTTTCTTACCTCATTTAGTTTCTCACTAAAGAAAGCTACTGGCTTTCCTCCTTGACTTAGAATAGCTCCAATACCCACATGTGAGGCGTCACAATCAACCTCGAACACTTTATCAAAATCTGGTAGTGCCAAAATGGGTGCCTCTGTCACCTTCTTCTTCAAGAATTGAAAACTATCCTCAGCTGCCTTTGTCCACAAAAACTCCTTTCCTTTTGTGCAATCTGTGATAGGTGCTACAATACTGCTGAAATTTTTAATAAATTTTCTGTAAAATGTTGCTAGACCATGAAAGCTCCTTACCTCTGTTATACTCAGTGGAGTAGGCCATTCAATAATTGCCTTTATCTTTTCTGAGTCCATCTGTACCCCACCTGCTGAAATAATAAAGCCCAAGAATACCAAGCTCTCTTGCATAAATGTGCACTTCTTCATATTTGCATAGAGTTTCTCTTTCCTTAACACTTCAAATACGAATCTTAGATGCCTCAAATGTTCTTCTTTAGTTTTACTCAATTTGAAAGGAAGAAAAATTGAGGACAAAATAAAAATTGAAATAGAAAAAATGGGAAAAGAAAAAGAGTGTCATCTCGAAACAAATTGTGCTTTATTCATGTTTTACTCATTTTATTTGCACTTTACAATCAAACATCATTCTTTAATTTAAATGTGGATTTTTGTCAGGTTTGAACACTGTGTTGAGGTGTCAAGCTGATTTTAAGATGGGGTTAAAACGTGCACTAAAAAGTTTTCTTCTTCCAAGTCTTAACATTAATGAAAAATTTACATTTATTTCATTTTAAATATCTGCAAATGGTCCCATTCTAACTGTTGGGGTTATTCCAGTGTTACTACGGATATATGTCTCTTATGCAACCCTAACAGATAAGAATACTATCTATGCCAGCATATCACTCAAGGTTCCCACAAATTGAATGTGAAAATATTAATATTGTTACCTAGATTTACCCATGTTCATTCAACGCCAGCTAAATTCCTTGTGCTAGAAAGCAAGCATCTGATACATCTGAATGGTACTACTCAACTCATCACACATTTAAGTTGGGGACACTGTACCATTCAAATGAACTTTAATTTTTTTCACGATTATCTAAAATTTCAACATATTGCAAAGGTCATAGCAAACTCGATAACTTTAAATACTATTAATAAGATACACGTGTATAGAGAAGGTATGCATAATCCCATTCATCTAATATGGACAGGAAAAACAGCAATAATAAATAAATATTCTCAACAGCAATAATAAATGCTATCAATAAATTCGACAGGAAAAACTCATTACATTTTACAAGTCATGTCAGAAGAAGAGCCAAAAGAGGATTTTGGCATAAAATTGGCACTACATATGGATCTTACATTATTATCTCGTTCAAGGAGAAAAACCATAACATTAAACTTGATTTTTTCTTTCACATAACTGAGTATCTTGGCAATTGTTTTACAAATAATGATACAATTCATTGTAATATCAAAACTTCAACAGATTAAATCTGATAGCTCTTCAAATTTCTCCGTTGCTTGTTAACAGCAATGGAGTTTCGCGCTTCCAACCATTCTCGAACTTTTCTTTTATGTCCTTTCACCTCATCAGGGGTAAGGTGTGTGTGAACTAATGCAGCACTCTTGATATCCTTTAATCTTTTTCCCTGAAATGTTTACAAACAATGGGCATATCAGTAAATAAAACTATGCAAACGTAAATGATAAAATAAGTTTATCAAAATTATAAATAAGATATTGTGTGGTCACCTGTTGTTGGGAAGAATGGATCCTTTCCGGAAGTTGCATCTCAGTATCACCTTCAGTATTACGTTGCTACAAAAAATGAAGGATTATTGATGCAAATTATTTCCTACATTAACTCGAAGAAAAAAACACAAATATTTTAAATGTTTTTATATTTGACTCCTATAAGTAATTAGCAATGTAAATCTTAAGTTTACGTAACTTACCAAATCAGATGAAGCACGAACCATTTTATGTTTACTTTGCATGGAATCAACATTACTGGATAACTTTTGTACGTTTCTTACCAAAAGCTTGTGTGGTTGTTCCCCTTCATTCTACAAACAATCAATTCATATAAATACTATATAATACAATTAAAGAACATGATTGTTAGAAAGAAAGACAATTATAAGTAAAATGATATTGGGGTAAGGGAAGCTCCTGTAACAGCTGCAACAGCCAAGTAAGGGAAGCCAAGTTGGTATGAAAAGTACATAGTTTCATACAATCAAATGTGCTAAAAACACAATAACATCAATAAGAATACAAATTAACACACCTTTGTCTCTTTTCCATCCTCTTTCTGGTTAATTGCCTTCAAGCAATCTTTAAACCAGATGCAATATGTCTTCTTCGATTCACCAACAGTATCTGCTCCAATATGTGGAAAATGCAATGGAGCGTCATCTACATATGATTCTTCTACGCATATGACAATGCAGTCCCTTTCTAAAGATCGTCCATGGCATTTTGTTCCTGGTTTAGTTGCATGAATTTTAGCAATGCCAACCTTTTTTTGCATGGTCAGGCTCTAGGAACATAAAAACTTTTTCTCCTATTGTGAATTCACAGGCAGCCATGTCCTTCGCCTCATTCTTTGGTTTGCCCGGTTCCACCTCAACAACTTTTGCAAAATCAGTCACCTCGATGAATGGATTGGCCATATTTTTTCCCTTATGTTCCTCTGTGCTGATTTTTTCTTTTTCATTCATATCGTTTCCCTCACTTTCTTTTGTTCTAATGGAAATAGGTGTTATTTGCATCGGTGGTTCATGCACCCATGCACTTGAAGTGTATGCTTCAACAGTATTCTCTTCCTCAACACTCTGCAGCGGTAAAACCCAATTTTTCAAGTGCAACAACATAATAATTAATTGTATATAAAAGATGTAGGTATAAATGCCAAATTAGCAATATGATTAAGATTTAAGCACTTAAAATATATAGAAAACACAAATATTTATATTTGTAATTTACAACTGTACCTTGTTTTCCATTGCATTGTTGTTTGCATTCTTTTTTTGTATCGGGTCTTCTCCATCAACATCAGCCGAGTCCTATTCATGCATTCAAGCCATGAAAAGTGTGAGAATCGCATTTACACAAGATTTCAACATGTTAATGAATGAAAAATGACACTATATTATTCCAACAATGGTACTAATGTTTTTAATGAAAGCATGTTTCCTTACATGATCAACATTAATGGATTCTTCTTGGATAGGCTCCTGTACAAATGAAACGTTAATTTAAAATAACATAAATAATGTGAATAAACAAAACTAAAATAATTTTAAATTTAAATTATAAAAAAAATGGGGCATACCTTATCCTTTTGTCCATTTAGATCAGAATTTGTACAATCGGTTTTCATCAAATCCTTTTTATATTGCAGCGTTGAAAGGGTTTTTTTCTTTCTTTCCTCCCTCTTTTCCACACTATCATACTCCTCTACAAGCTTGGAAATCAGATCTTTAGCTTGTTGGCTAAGGGATGAAAAATTTTGCACCTTTTCTTCCCGACAATAACGCTCAATTAACCTGGATTTGTACATATATTTAGAATTTTTCAAGTGCCAGTCAACACTTCGCTTTGCAACCATATTTTTTACTGTTTTTTTTGTTTTCCTTTGATACTTCCCGGTCGCACGTTTACCCGGCTTACGCCTATGTAATGGAGGGAGACCATTGTGATCATGGAGGCGGTGATAGTTGATGTCTTTCAAATGCCATTTTATTCCTTGCATTTCATAGTTGCAGCAAGGAAAGACCATGCACTTAAATCTGTCCCTCTTTCCAATTTCTTTTATAACTTTACACTGCTGCAAATACTACAATTCACAGCCAATAATTAAACATTATAAGAAGCAAATAATGAAAATATTTCAGCTTCTCTCATCCTCTTTCATTTCTGAAGTGATATTTACATAACTGAACAAAATCAAAATTAATAACAGGGTGAAAATTTGTTCTTCAAAGGACCAACTGTGCCCTATAAATGGAAAGAACTTAAAATTTTAAATAGTGAAAACTCTGATTTATGTTACAAAATATATATGACAGATGCACATAGGAAATTCACAGGTAAATTTCTCTTCGTCTTTCCTAGGACAAGTTTGCCTAATTTTCCAGCTCATAGGTTGAGTCCAAAAGAAAATGAGGAATTAAATAGACATGTTTCAGATTTGCTACAAAAGGGATGGCTGCGACAAAGTTGAAGTACATGTCCTATGCCAGCATTTAATAATTTATGACTCCAAAGAAGCATGGATCTTGGAGAATGTGCGTAGATTGAAAAGCCTTGAATTAATTTAGTATGAAGTATCGATTTCCCTTGCCCCAGATGTACTGATAGTTTAAGAGAAGCAATTTATTTTTCTAAAGTTGATTTGAAAAGTGGGTATCACCAAATACGAGAAGGAGATGAATGGAAAACCACATTCAAGACTAAAGAGGGGTTGTATTGTTGGTTGGTTATGCAATTTGCACTGAGTAATGTTCCAAGCACTCTTTATCGTTTATGAGGTGAGGCACTGAGATCATGATGCCATCTTAATAAGTTTGTCATTGTTTATTTTGACAATATTCTGATTTTTAGCCAGTCTAAAGGAGAACATTTGAGGCATCTACAGGTGGTGATGGAGGTGTTGAGAAAAGGTAAGTTGTTTATAAATCTGAAAAATTGTTCTTTCTTAAAGGATAAGTGTGTATATTTTTTATTTCTCATTTCCAGAAAAGGTGTAAACATGGGTGTTGAGAAAGTTAAAACTTTGATTGACGCGTGCCTAAAAATGTTATCGAGGTGAAAAGTTTCTATGGTTTGGTGGATTTCTACAGGAAATTTATTAGAAATTTCAGTGGGGTAAGTGCAGGCATGACAGTTTGTTAGAAGGGAAAAGAGTTCAAGTGGACATGTAGCCCAAAGAAGTTTCGAGCTGCTGAAGAAAAGGGTTATAGAGGCACCTGTGTTAGTGTTGCCTGAGTTTGAAAAAGTGTTTCAAGCGGAATGTGATGCTAGTGATGTTGCTATTGAAACTGTATTGAGCCAAGAGTAAAACCCAGTTGCATATTTCAGTGAGAAGCTCGATGAGGTAAGAAATATTCAGTTTATGATCAGGAATTCGATGCCATTATTCAAGCTTTGAAGCATTGGAGACATTACCTAATTCCCAAGGAACATTTCTTGTATACAGATCACCAAGCTTTGAAGTTCACAAACACCCGACCAAAGCTAAATCAGAGGCATGTTAAGTGGGTAGAGTGTCTTCAAGGGTATACACTTGCGCTCATACACAAATTTGGAAAAAACAAATCAAGTAGCTGGTGCCTTGAGCAAGAGGAGAGCTTTTCTCATCGTTTATGGTCAATGAGGTAGCTGGGTTTTAAGAAACCAAGGAGTTGTATGAAGATGACAAATTTTTTGCAGCAGTGTTTCTGGTTTGCAAGCATTTTCTCGTTTATGATAGAACTCCATATCTTGATTACTTTTTGCAAGAGGATTATTTATTCTAAGGAAAGCAGCTTTGTATTCCTGAAAGTTCATTGAAGGACAGTTTGATAAAAGAGTTGCATAGTGGAGGTTTAGAAGGTCGTTTTGGCCAAAATAAGACTCAAGCTATAATGGAAGAAAGATATTATTGGCTTTCATTAAAGAAGGATGTCCGTCTATATGTACAAAGGTGCAAAATTTGTCAAGTGGCTAAGGTTTGTAGCTTAAAAACAAGGTTTTATACATTTGCTTTTCAAATAGGCCATGGGAAGACATAACAGTGGACTTAGTATTGGAATTGCTTCACACTCAAAAGAGGTTTTCATTCGATTTTCGTGGTTGCTGACCGCTTTTCTAAGATTGGTCATTTTATGCCCTGCACAAAAACTAGTAATACAAGTAAGGTGACTGAAATATTCTTTGAAGTAAAGTGAGGTTGTATGGGTTACCCATGACAATTACTTCAGATAGAGATACTAAATTTCCAAGTTATTACTGGAAGACTTTGTGGAAGATGCTAGGCACAAAATTGCAGTTTAGCTCAGCTTATCACCCTTAAACTGATGGGCAAACCGAAATTGTGAACAGGGCATTGGGAAATTTACTAAGGTGTCTTGCAAGTGATAAGCCAAAGCAGTGGGATCTCATGTTACCGCTTCCTGAACTTGCCTATGATCTCTGTGGATAGACATACAAGTTCTACTCCATTTCGCAGTGTGTATGGGAAGTGTCCTAAGGGGGATACAGATCTTGTTTCTTTGTCAATTAAGGAAAGATGTAGTGATGATGTAGAGGCCTTTTCTGAACAGATGCAGCAACTTCATCAGAAGATTAGAGTGCTGCTGGAAATGAGCAGTCAGAAATATAAGAGGGATGCAGATGCTGCTGGAGCCTAGGAGTATCAAGACATTCAAAGAAGGGGATTGGTTTACGGTGCATTTGAGAAAAGACTTATTTTTTTTTGGATTAAAATCCCTCTCCGTGCTGTGATTTTATAATGGATTCTGGCTCCCATAGGTGGTCTCTCCCTAATCTATTAAAATTTGTAGCATTCTCAATATTTTTTTATTACAGGTTTAGGGGTGAATAGATCTGCTGCCCCATCAAAATCTAGTCTTATTTTGGATGTGAATTGACTTTACCTAAATATTGTTTGCATTTTTGATAATGATATTGATGTTAGAAGCTTCATATTCTAGACCTGATTGATAAATTCTACGATGGGTGCCCCTGTTGCAGGACCCAGGGACAATACCAGCACAGAGATTGTGGACTTCCATAGACGTTGGAACTGAAATATATGTGAGTGACACATATGAAGTTGCAGAGTGGACTCTTAGTGACTTTGATGTTTTTATTCCAGTTTCAGACATCTCCGTTTCTTAAAAGGTCACCCAATAAAAAATAAATGATAAGCAGCCCGACTAAATTGGGCTGTTGATTATCCCGACTAAAAGAACACGAAATTGGAAAATCCTAATAAATCTAAAACCTACTAACGTAAGTTGAATACCTGAATAAAAGTGTTTTATTCATGCAAAACAAAAATTATAAATAACACTACTTACTGATCTCTGATGTTTGCAGTCATTGGATGCTTTATGGCTCGGACTAGGCACCCAATCGTCATCTTCATCTTCCTCCTCTACCTCATAATCTTCATCATTTTGATCACTACTGTCATCTATGTTTAGGTCCGTGTCAACTTCTTCTTCAAAATCAGAATTCTCTTTTGTTTGATCAACAAATGCTTTTTCCTCTTCATTTTTTTCATCGTTGATCTATGTTTATGTTACAAAAACAAACACTATGTTGTCAGAAAAAAACATTTCATAACACATAATCCACTACAAAAATTATATTTCAATAAAAAACAAACAGTCACATTTCCTTACCCGTTTCAGAAAGGCCATTGCAGCACGTGTTGTCATCCTATGTTTTTGTGGTTGATTTTTTCCACAACCGCTATTTTCTTTCATTTGATTTGATTTCTTTGTGGTTAAAAAATGCAGTTTTAAAATTAATACATAATATATGGTCATGCATAATCAAAATAAACAATATTGATGAAAAAACATTGTTAAAAGTTTCATCAATACCTTTAAACACAAATGAAGATTAGAAAGGACTGCTGAAATCCAAAAATATAGAAAGGAACTTCAAATCATCTGGCAGCAATAAGATTATATCAAAAAAATAGAACACAGTATATTCCTGATATAATATCTACAATGTGTACCTGTGGAAATCCTCAAGAATTGAAGATTATATCCTAATATTTAGAGTATGCACATGGGAAATTTAAGGCACAAAGTCTAACAATTTTTCTATGTATTTTATCCTTGAAAAAGAACTCTTACATGTCTTCTTGGTTTTCTTCTTTAGAAAGAAACGTTGTCAAAAGTCCATAAAATGCTTTTAATACTCTTATTTATACTATCGTGGCTAGATATAAAAATTGGTAACGATTATCACAACCTAATGTAAATAGAGTTGTTGTACTAGCAATTGCATACGAGTTGCAACTTACGCTGGATCCCTGTTCTAAATCTTTCATTTGACAAAAGTTGGTAGGATGCTGAAAAAGGTTGTGGAGTTGTGGAGTTTGCAACATGCTTACAAAACACGACCCTACCTCACACATGCATGTTTTATTTGTTGACAAACATCCATGACATAAATTTGAGGCTATTTCTGAAACAAGATGTGGGCTTCATCAATATGCCCATTCTGAGCATACTCGGTAATCGTTTCCTTCCAATAGACCACATTCTCTTTAGCCATTTTCTCAAAAAGATTATGAGCCCTGTTGAAGCACCCATCTCATGCATACCCAACAATCATAGTTGTCTAGGAGGTGACATCTCAATGATGTATTTTGTTAAACAGTTAGCGTGCCTTATCTACACCACCGCATTTCGAATACATAACCAAAAGAACACTTCCCGTATCGTCATGCCCTGCTACAGATCCGCCAAGTAAATGGATCGATATACTTGTAAACGTAAAACCACATGCCATTTATGGGATTTTAATTGCAATGTGAACCATTGTGTTGTATTCCTATCCCTGGTTTTTCTTCAAACTATTTCAATGCATCCTTACCATTCCCACCCTATACTACAATCATCACTGACCATGAGATTTTTATGCCCCGTTCAAGCATTTAGAAAAGCACTTTGCGAATATCAACCAAATTTTTGCATTAAACATAAATAGGGATTTCCAAACAAATCCCTCAAACACATACTCATCCATGTGGGTATGAATTAGTTTTACTATGATTAAATACTCTCTATTTGTATTTTATACATTTTCCTTAAATATAACGAAATTTTATTGTATATGGAAAGGACAGTTATGCTATAAAGGGCTTCCAATTTTTATGGTATGATATTCTACGCTTTTACTCGATTTTGTCCCTCCTTTTAGCACTAAAATCTATCCAACTCTATTATCGATCGCCACTTCTCAAACGGCCTCAAACAAGATTCCCCCTTCAAAGCTGCAGTAACTCTAAATATTTTCTGGAAACAAGAGGGAATATGGACAGTGATTCAGATTAGCATGGCCGCTTGATGTATACATTTAAGTTTATAGTTAACGCTCGCTTTTCATTGCAGGCTTACCATGGAAATAGGCAACAATAATGCTCTTCTTGAAGCTTGACAAAGCTTTCAAAATTTTGGACAATGTCTAGTAGCTATTTTCATATGACAGACCTCTGGGTTTATTGTGACAAATTTAATTTGTTGGTAGCCATTAGAAAGATAAAGTAGATTTTTTTGATCGATGCCAAAAAGGCCTCAAGTCAGTTATTTGTGTGAATGGAAATGATTCCATCATTTTAAAATCCTCATTTATTTATTAACTAACGGCGTATCCTTGCTACCCCCCTGGAGAAGCAACTGCTAGTTATACTACGCAGGTGAATGCTTTCACAAACACTTTCGTATTTTTAATATTCGTGAAATGTTATTTATGCTTGTTAAATCATCACTGGCAGGGGCATACATTGATTTCTTTGCTTTCCCCAACTCCATCGAGACCAGCAATGGCATCCAGAAGGAATGTTGCCTGCCCTGTAAATGAAACCCTTGCCAAATTTGTGTTCGAAAAATGGGAAGAAATGGCCGTCAAGGAGACTTTCACCGATCGTTTGAATGCTACTTTCTCCAAGGCCTATAAAAATCTCTGTGACCACAAGGATCCCATCTTCGACCTCAAAGGAGCCAGCAAAATCAAGTATGTATTCACATTTGATTAATTAGCCTTGTTGCCCAGGGTTTAGGGTTTTGCAGTAAGCATAATAATGCACAATATTTTATGAAGTCTGATTATTTAGAAATTCAAAGTCAACTGAATGTGCATATTCGTTTGGATTTATTTACTTAGTTTCAGGGTTTAGTGTTTTTTTTAGGGTACGAGAGTTCTCTACATTTGTATTTCAGGGTAACCTTGGGCTTTGATATGCGATCAAATTCACACGGGATTCACACCAGGTTTTTTTCGTTGAGTTACACTGTGATACCCAACCATCAAGATGCATGCAGTCTTTTACCTAATTTTAACAGTATTACGTGTTTGTGGGGCTAAGGTTACCCTGAAATGCAAATGTAAAGAACTCTCGTACCCCTAAAAAATGCTAAACCCTGAAACTAAGTAAATAAATCCAAACAAATATGCACATTCACAAATTTGAATAATTAGGCTTTTTGCTGGACATGCATTCCAAAAAGATCCCTCAAAATCTATCTCACATTGGAAAACAAGTCATAGCCATCGGGAAACATTAAATACAGCCAAAAAACATCATAGCTGCCAGGAAACAGCTGCTGAAAAACATTTAATAGCCACCAGGAAACATCATAACCGGTGGAAAACATTTAATAGCTGCCGGGGAACATCTTAAAAATGAACCTTTGACTTTCGTATTGGCACATTCATTGCAAACCCCCAAAAGGTGCAAGTGGTAGTATATGTAAGATAAAGTGTAAAGATCTCTTGTCCACACAAAGGGGTTCCCTGGATTTTTTATCATAAAATTATCAATGTTATCTTTTATTTTTTATTATTTATTTTTAAAAGCTGTTATGGTTTTGTTTAGAGGAGTTAGAAAGTGGATGCTGATGCTACCGAAGTAGTATTTTGAGAGCAACACGGATGATTCAAGACAGGAAGCCTTGGAGCCTAGAGGTAAGATTCAGCCCAATTTTCTTTGAAGTATTTTCAGTTTTATCTAGCGGGGAGAGTCTGAATTCTCTGGGTATTGTATTAATATGCCATTGTGATCTAAATGTTTTCCAATGACAGCCTTGGTATACTTAATTGTTCTTAGTTCAGACCTAAATGTTCGAGTAGATGATCACATGAGTACGATAAAATTTTTTGCTGGGTGATTAGGGGTGAGATTAGGCATTTTACTGTTTGCAGGGTATGTATTAAGATTACATTATTAACAAGGATGGGATGATTTCATCTTATAGTAGGTGTATAAAACAAATTATAGAGATCAGATGGCCTCTGGTAGTTGGTGCTACATCTTGCCTAAAAACTACTACTCCGCTGCCTGTCTTTGGACGCGATTGTCCTAATAGGCCGTGGTTAGTGCACAAATCATAGTTGTCACATATGTGACTTGCAATCACAACGTTCTCTTTTGAGTTCGAAAGAAAGTATTATGACTAATATTAGGAGACAAAGTTTGCTAATGTATGTTGAAAATTTGGACAACAATCGAATCCAGGATTTACTTGTAGACGATGAGCTGCTCTACCACAGAGCTACTCATTCATCTCTTCCTGGGGATTTTATTATGGGTTCTCAAGCGCATGCCAGCACATCCAATACCCTCTAAGCATCAGTTTTCATTTTTCTTCGACAATGGGGACAAGTATGGACTGTGATCGCAACACCTACAGTCACCCACCACACTCCCCCACCCTACATTAATCCTTCTTCGATCAAGGGTGCTAGCACGTTCACAAGACAAGTTCTAGCTATGGCTCTAATACCATGTTGAATATATAGGCACACTAGGATTTGAACTTGTGATCTACTTGTGGGAAATTTCGTTCACTATCACCATCTAATGATGGATTATGGGGCTCTTATTACAAATTTTCAACTGTAATTGAGCACTTTTGAGTACCCAACCTTTAGTTATGAGTATTTTTGCTTGTAAAACTGGAGGTGAGAGTAGTTGGTTGATAGTATAATGGAGAGTGCCTTGAGGCATTTGGATGACATCTATTCCATTGAGTCTATTGCTATCTCATAGAATGTTTCATCGAGGATATCTCGTGCTATACGAAGAATATCTTATATTAATGAGATTTTGCGCCATTCACAATCTCCTCAAAGCTTTCTGTCAAGCACCCACCTTTCCTCTCCGTCTTATCGGTTAGAGGAGACATATTTCCCTATGCACTCCTCAACTACCTGATGTTAGATGAGTACCTGAAGACTATCTCCTCCCCAACTCCCTGGGGCTTTTAGCATGGATTATCAAGTGTGGGCAAGCACTTCTAGCATCCTGTTAATGGCAGTTTGTTATTTGCTTCAACAAAGTGGGGACAAGTATGAATTACAATCTTAACACTATCCTCTAAGCTTCAGTCCTTATTTCAATGAGGGTCATCACAGATCTACAAGGAAAACTCCAGCTAAAAAAATGTGGGTGCACTACGATCTGAACCAATGACCTACTTCAGGATAGTGAGCTTTCGCTATCACTGATTGTCTTAACCATCTCAGGATGGGACTTGTATTATGTATTTTAAAGTGTTGGTGAGCGCTTTCAATAATTCCCCACTCCTCTAAATCCCCTAAGGGATGGACTACTTCTTGCTACTGCGATGTGTGGGATAAATATGAATTGTGACATCTGCAACTTAAGTTTGCCGACAATTCTTGGTAAAATAACACCTGTATCGTAAACTTGTGAGTTCATCTATTATGGGGTACCTGTATGTTGGGGGAGATTTTTCAAAACAATATTTTGTAAGAGCTACAAAGATGTTTAGAAGATTTAATATGGCTATTATCTGCTACAAAAAAAAATTCGTGCACTGACTGTGAACGACATTGGGCTTGACTCAAAAGAGTATTCAACATTTGGCCTGTCTCAAAATGTTACACAGGGATGCATCCCATAGATTTTGGTGATGTCCCGGATGTTCCAAATATTTTGGGACTTGGGAATTTGAGGAGGGGACATCCCCTATTTTAAATTTTTTAAACTATTTTTATGTAAATTTACTTTAATTTTTTGTTCTTTTACCAAAAACATTGTATTTGATTCTTGAAAGTACTTTGAAAAGCATTAAAGACAGTTTAAACCCCTAAATTTCATTGAACAAAGTTAAAACATATAAATATTATTTAATAGCCGTCCCATTCCATCCCCAAAATCTAGGATTTTTTTTGCCGTCCCAGAAATGCATGTGATGTATTTTTTGCTCTCAAGGGGTAGGTGATATACTTCGCCGCAGAGGGAGGTAAATAGCCGACCAATGAACTTAATCTTAAAGGTGTATGCAATCAGGCTTGTGATTGGGCGAGGGCAATATCCAGGATGAGGAACGTTATATCCTAAATTATAATGGGATATGATGTAATCATTTAATGTTCGTAATAAGACTTTCCATTTTATTGCAAAATTATTAAACTCAATCATTTGAATGCCAAAATTGAGTGTGAGTTCTACATGGAAAGAACTTATACGTGCAGGAGATAGGAAGATTAAAAATAACTCTAAACTTATGCACAGGAATTAAAGGAATATTTTAAGTAGGCTTGCATTGCTTTAAGGTTTTAGTTAAGCATTATTGTAAACAACTTTGATTAAATTGTGTAGTTCCTAAAGTACCTAACAACTTCATTGACGGAAGTTAACGTATTCTAGTAGTAGACACTGTTGAGCATCTGATATTGACAAACTTTGCTTCTTTAAATTTAGTACCTTTTCATAAAATTTCCCAACTCTGAAATATTATATGGGAAACTATGTCAACCTTTTGAATTTAGAATCGGAAAATTTATTTAAAGAACATTGAAAGGACACAGCAATGGCTAATATTAGGCACTGGAATTTTCTTGAGGGCTGTAAAAAGAAGAAATATTTTTGGCGATACTTAAACAACAGTTACAAATTCGGAATAGCAGTTTTCAATGAATGATGTAATCCAAGAGTTCTTAACTCTTATGAAGCTTTGACTGCAGCCAAGAAGGGCAGGGGTTCGGGTCGATATCTGCCTCAAAAGAGTTCAACACCATATGAAATTTTGATTACTCTTTACAGGTGAGATGCTGTTATCCCAACATACATGGTTCTGGAGCAGCTCAAACATAATTTTTCTATGCCGTGCAGAGGCTTACCTTGAAAAGCAGTGTCATGGGAAGAGACTGACAGTTATCAATCTCACTTAGCTTTTTATTGATACGAGTTTTTGTGTGATCGATAGGGAAACTCAAAATGGAAATGATTATATGTTGAAACATGAGCTTATTGATGCAGCCGAAGCTAGTGGGCTTTCCAGAATGCCTATTGGGTAACTTAATTAACCTGTTCCTTGTTTAGATTTGTGCTCATGATTTGTGTGTGTATATCTTCTAATATTAACAGGAAAAGTGCATTCAAAACCAAAAAGCATGTAAAACCACAAATCAGAGAAGCACAAAATAGCATGTAAAAGAGAAGCACAGAATAACATGTAACATAAACATAGATTAAAGATATTTTTTCAGAAACAAATCGATGTAACATAATCTTAGATTATAGAAACCCACCTCTGAAATCCGTTCTTTGGAGCAAACAGGGGAAGTTGCATAAGCCTTTCACAAATTCCAGCTTCAATAAGTCCCTGCACTGTGCCTGCACCTTCCTATATTGGATCAGGTCTCGAACTCGCTTTGTGTTGTTTGACCATAGCTTGGTATCACGAGTGCACACCTCCTTCCATTCCTTAAACTCACTTCTTGTGTTGTCTTCCCAACCTATTGAGCCTTTATAATGTGACGGAATCAGACCTCTCCCATGTATCTAATGTAACCCTGTGAAGTTCCATGTTGTCGCTCGATCACCTCATTGCTTAGTCGAGCTTACTCCACTAGCTCGATTCATCGAATATGTTCTTTCTTTGGAGCAAACAGGGGAAGTTGCATAAGGCTTTCACAAATTCCAGCGTCAATAAGTGCCTGCACTGCGCCTGCACCTTCCTCTTTGCTGTCACAAAAACGGCGGATGATATAACAAGATTTTTCCTGTATTTCTATCTCGTTGTACAATGCATACGCTTCAAACCAGGGACCCGAAACCGCATGGAAACCGCAAAAAATAACCGCGGGCTAGGTATGGCGGGTCATATGTTTTTGATGAAGGCGGAGCTATGATTTTTCAAACAGGAACTGTGTGACAGCTACGGTGATTTGACAGGAGTCGCTGAAATGATAGCCGACAAAGGCTGGCAAAAGCGGCAGTATTTATTAGCTTGTTAGGAGGCGAATGGAGACGGAGTTTAGGCTGGCGAATGGAGACGGAGTTAACGGAAAAGAAAACGGAGCGTGGACCACCCCGTACGAACGCCACGTAGACCGTTGTGCCACCTCACTACCCCCTGCGAACTTGCGTGAGGGATAGGGTCCGCGGAAAATAACAACTAATGTTCAAATAAATATTAAAACAAATGTAAAAGTAAAACTTAAAAATGAATTAAATTAAACAAATAAACAAAAAAAACAAGTTTATAACCTAAACTTTATAGAAACATGAGACAAGGCACAAAGAACATTAGCTAGGTATGTTATACCGCAAATGGAGTTTTCTACGAGCTACAAGAAATACATCCAGTATTTCAATGACTACTGTTGTTTGGAGATTCATCCATTGCATAACATCATGTGACCACATCTCAGATTGGGGGAAAAGCATTTATAAAGAATCCTTCATTCTTTTCAAAGTCGACAGCTAGACCATGCTTATTTACAGGTTTACTTTTTTGCTGTTGCTCAAGACGTCGACATATCTTCGACTTGTTTGTTTAAGCAACGCTTTTTATGTGATATTTTCCCAGCGTTTTTAGCCAATAATGCCCCTTTATTAATTCCCTGAGCCGCCTTTTTCAGGGCACCTGTCAGTTGATAGAGAATGGAAGCGACACATCCTGAACTCTTTTTCAGACCTGTCAATTTCCAGTCATAATAAAATATATTCACTTCATTTGAGATCCTAATGCATGACCAAGGTGAAGACAACGTTAAACCCAAGTTAACATTGTAAATTTATTAGTAATTGGTTAGTTGCAGTGAGTGCAGAAGACATTTCCTTTCTTTATACTCTCATCATTAAATAAACAAAATGTTGTGTCGAACAATGCTAAACGAAGCTCTGTTATAACCGTTCGAAATAAGTACAGTGATGGGTTTAATCATTCCTTCACATGTTGATAAAAACACATGAATATTAACTCATGTTACTATACACAAATTTGACTGATTTGAATCTTTCTATGCATCTGAAGCATTTTCATTCCTATGTGATGTAAGGGAAACTGAACTTGTGGCTTGGGGAGGGGGCTTAGAGATTTGCAACTCATAATGGATTACAATGTTTTTTCATATGTTGTAGTTGAGAGTGTGGTGGTATACACGAGGAAAATTGAAGCTGGGAGCAGATGATTATCTAACACTATCTGATGCAAAGACATAGACTATTTAGTCAAGTAATAAGACCCAAAAAGATAAAGCGTACATTGCTTTAATAACGGACTCAGAAACATGAGGTGCTTCATTTTGTGTAATGTACAACAATATTTGTTTGGCTTCTTCTGTTTTTGATCACTTGTGCCACACACACTTAACCATGGCAGCAGGTTTTCCTTACTCTTTATCTTTTATTTTGAGTAGTCATTGTTTCGGTTAATACTTTGAAAGTGCCCTTTTATGCTATTTTGCTTATGTCACGACAAGATTTTTCTCTTCCACTCTATTGTCCATTCAAAATATTTTATAGTGATGGGTCGGTTCATGGAGTGTGATGATTGTTGGCACTCATTTATCAAAAAAGGACATCTAGCCATGTTCAATCAATAATCAATATTGAGCTGATGAGATAGTGGATGTCCTATTATCTAGTTGAAGATATTCTACCATGAAACCTGAATCTGAATGATCTAAGGGCCTCTCAGCAGATCCTTCCTGGATTTTCCAATAAGATGTTTGATCCAAATAAAGTCTTTGTAATTGATTATTGGGCTAATTTCTAGTGTTCCTTATCCATGCAATGCGTTATTTTGATAATTATCTTGTGTGCATTACAAATTCAACCTTTATATATCAGGATGTAGTAGTAGAAGATGATATAAGAGGGGTTTGGAAACCTTAGTGGTGGTTGGGAATCAAGGAAAAGATAGTAAAACCTTTCAAATAGATGCCTCGTAGCAACGTGCTATCATGGGTTGTGTTGGTAGCAAGATGCACATAAAATTGAGTTTTGTAGAGAAATTAGAAAGCTCACAAATTGTTCCAGAATACCTAAAGCTGATGAGATCTCATCAAATGCGGGGATTGTGGGATTAGCGTAAAAGGTATGGATCACTCTTCCTCTTGCTTCAAACTGAACATTTCATCATTAATTTTTTTAGCATTGTATTTCAGTATGTTGTATATTATAACAAAAATGTAACTTAGAATGAATGATAGGTGTTATCCCTTTCCCAAAAATATTTTCCTTAAACTTTTAAGAAAAAAAAAACAATTAAGCCATAGAACCATGCGCATGGAGCATCATGTCAAACTGTTGATGGGAACCAAAACCTCAAAAAATATCCATGTTGACCCAAGACATCATGAAATTTCTTAACCAAGATGACTAACTCGATTAGATGCCTTAAACGAGGTGAGATTTGATACTCTTTTACACTTCAGTCACTTTTGGTGACGTTTCCACTTTAAGAAATTGTGATCGGTTTTTGCTTACAAATTTCGTATCGATTTGGTGTAACTATAAAAACCATTGATATGCCTCTAGAACGCCTATGTAAGAATTGAAACCAACTCTGAGTTTCATAAAATTAATTTCATAAGTTAGAGTTTTAAGGGGATGTTGGGGCCCAACAGTCATCGCAAAATAGATGTGTTCAATGTGTTTATGATAATTGGGCTCGAAGTCACCTTCATAAATTGAACCTTGTTTGACATAATGGAATTCCATTGACTCCATCAAGTTCTTTGTTTATAGGAGATAGGTAGGAATCGATGGAATTTATGTTTGAACTTAAAACGCGTGGTTTTGGAAACCATACTGTAAGCACTTTAATTTTTTTTGTCGATTTTTGCTAACACACAACTTAAGATAGAAAAATTTTCTAAGGATCCCATTGGTTGTGTAAATTACTTGTAAAATGTTTTTATAGTATTACAATGTTTGTAGAGTATTAAATAATCAATTACTTTTTATTAAAGGATTTGTATTTTATATTGTTCTCTCTCCCCTCCTCTCTTATAAAATAAATATGAAAATTTGGTTTTTCTTGGAAACGTGAATGGATTAAAAATGCAAACGAGTTTGAAACAAAATAAAAATGGGTATGGGTTAAGAAATGGTCAAAATATTGTGAATAGAAAATAAAATGTTTTGTAGTTTCTCTCTCTTCCCTACTCTCTTTAAAAAAAATGTAAATGAATGTGGAAGTGTGAATGAGTAAGGAAGTTAACTCTTGACTCTCTCATGATCTACTACCTCTCTCTGTACTTTGTTTGGAATTATTTGAAATGATGTAATGTCTTGTTTTTGCTTGAGTGTAAGGGTTTTCCATACTCAGTCCTAGGACTGATGCAAACGTTGGTTGTAGGTATGTGAACAAAAGGAGTAGTGAAAATGATATTTGTGTCTTTGATTAGCATGTTAATTGAAGGCAACGTAATCATTTAGAATACTTGAGTGATATTTTTATGAAGATAATGTATTATTTTCATTATTTCCATGATGAAAAGGATAGTGTTATCTATTGGGAAAATGTACTAGTTTACACGTAGTTGTAATTTTTTGTATTTAATGAATGTTAATCTTAGTTGTAATTGTATATTTTGTTAAGTAAATGGAGTTGATTGTATTATATAATTTGGAAAAATATGTCAAATATTCCTTCTTTTAATGTCAAAATCAATATAGGAGGATGAAATTGGAACCTTGTCATTTAAAATGTTTATTGTAGCCTAAATTTTTTTATTCGATTGTGCTAGTAAAATTGTTAGCAAGTAATTCAAAATGACGTGTTTTTACCTATCTGCTAGTGTTGCAATGACCTAGGATATCTCATAATCTTGAAATAAAAATATCAGCTTACATTTGTGTGTGTTTTTATATTGAGCGGAAAGTGACTTAACAAACATATAGCTAAAAATATTTACCTTTGTTGAATGTAATGACCTTCTCTAGTAAGCTCCAAGTTGGGCTAGCTCCAAACACCTTTCGTAGTCATATAGACTTAGAGATATTGTATGTGTTGTGTGTTCCTCCCTAGGAACCTAGTTGAGAGCTTTCTTGTGGGTATGAACGTGTGTAAGATGCCTTAGCGTGAGGCCTAATGTTACTTTTAGTTCCATATAAGATGACATGGTGAGCTTGAAATATCATGGTTGTTTTATAGAATAGATAACATTTGAAGTGGAATGTAATGAATAGTGGGTGGGACAATAAAGATAGTTAGGTTGTGCATCAATTCACTATTAAGTTTTTAATTGTAAACAAAAATTTGTAACTTTCCCTCATTTGGGAAAGTACACTTGTGATGTCGATCTAATCATTTTAAGTTTCATGGAGATTGCTTGCAACATATTAAATATTTATTAAGATGTGAAAGTGGATGGAATTAATCCACACGAGAACAACTGAATAAGAAAACAAAGTTTTCTATTTAAGAATCAAACCATAAAATGTGTACATGTTAAGATAATTCAAATTATCAATTGAGTGATATATTTTTACTAGAAATCAAATAAACAAAATAAATCTAATAGAACCCTTTAGAATATAAATGTTAAACGAAAGTGAGAATATGTATTCTTTTAATACCTCGAGTGACACGAATGTATTGAAAGACATGGACATTTGATTTCTCAAATTTTATATTTTGGTAAGGTGTAGGAACCCTCGAGCACTAATAAATGTAATTTATCAAGTGACCTTTGTTTTATGTTATTTTACAAAGGGGATATGATATATGATTATCAATTATTGTAAATCTGACTTTAGAAGGCTCTTGAACGATAAAATTTGATAGCTTTTGCATTTGGACCCTTTTTTTCCCTGTTAGATAAATGTGTCCCTTAGTATGTAGTAGTTGATTACCACGTGTTTCTCATATGGGGTACTTTATCGACCATCGTTGAATGCTTTTGAAGTTAGGAGATCATAAAGCCTCTCTTAAGGTTTTTGGTGAAGGAAACACTAAAGCTTATTCACATGAGGACTTAATTAGTTCCTTGGGAAAAATTTTAAAAGCATATAGTTGTTGGTTTGTCTAGTTATATGATCTAATACTTGGTCTTTTAAGAGCGGTGAAATGAGTTGTTAGGGATAGGGTCACCACTCCTTTTAGCCGTGAATCCCTAGGTGTTACATAAGTGTTATAGGAATTACATTTGATCCAAAATGATGTTAATATAGGACCAAAGTAACCACGTAAATGTAGTTAGTAAAAAGGGTAAATAAGATTAAATCTAGGATCACTCAGGAAGTAGAATTTATGGTCGAAACATGTAATTTACCCGTTGCTAGTGAGATTAAATCCTTATGATGATGAAACAAAAGTAGTTTGAAATGTGAAATTCCTCACTTAAATGAAAAGAAAAATATCCATAACTGGAACACAAGTGTAATGCACCCTTCCATGCACAATATGATTGTGAAAATATAAATTCCTAATTGGAGAAATGGATTGTGAATCAAGAATGATACAACTTAATTAGTTAAAATTCAAAGTTGGTTGTAATAACTTGCAGATTAAAAGATTATATTTTTAGTACTAAACAATGCTATGAAATAAACTCGAGATAGGTTTTCTATTGATTTAGTAGCCTTCCTTATTTTTTTTCCAATGAATTTTCCTCCTTTTAACGAGAGTATTTTTTTGAAGCAAGTAATCACGACTCTCTCAAATAAATCCTTAAGTCACATATTAGAACAAACATGTGTGGATATATGTTCCTAATCACAATCATGCTATATAAAGTTATTTCTACAAGATAAATGAGTGAATTATAAAGTAACCACTATAGGTGATATATTAAACCCTAAAACGTGTAGCCTAGTTGTAAAGAAATGAAGGGTCCCATGTTATGTGTTCTTCAAACAATTATAGTCAACTAATAAATATAAGATTATAATAGATATTTCACCATGAACAATGATGTGTTGTGCGAAGTTCAATGATTTGTTGTGGGAAGTTCCTGTCTGTAACGTCACCTAAATTATCCCCATGAGACCCAAGAACAACCTAGGTTTAGTTAGAAGAATTATGTCATAGTTTCTTTTTTTTTTTGTTTTTTATTTTTTATTTTATTTTTTTAATTATTCCCAACAAAATTTCTAGATTCTATAACAACAGTTATCAAAACATCCTACAAAACAGTAAGAGAGAGAGAGAGAGAGAGAGAGTCATCCTTAGCGCAGATAGATTATCTTCTTGTGGGGCGTGGAAATAAATTACCCCAGGCACGGAAAGCTGGCTGTGGGAAGAAACTCTTGTTCTCCTGGGTGTGGGAGAGAATATTTTTCTCCCAAGCATGTAAGACGGGTGCGCAAGAATCATTTTCCTCTTCTGGGCATGCAGGACGGGCGTGAAAGAGAGCTTTTTTTCTCTTCTGGTGCACAAGAATATGGGCGTGCAAGAAGCTTTTTCCTTTTTTAGATGTGAAAGACAAGTGTGTAATAATATTTTCCTCTTCTGGGCATGCAAGACGAGTGTGCAAGAATATTTTTCCTCTTCTAGGTGTGCACATGATGAGCGCGCAAGAAGCTTTTCCTCTTTTTTGAACTTCAGGAGGCCATAACATTTTGATAGGGAACTCCAGTTTTTGGAAAACTAGGGATTTTCGGAAAGATCTCGACGTCCCTCTTTGCACAAAAATCTTACCAAAGGATTTAATTTGGATAAATTTTTAAGGGTTGATTTTAAGAAAATGCAATGTGTAGGATTATAAAATGAAAACTGGTAACATTTGACTTATAAAATTTTCATTCAATTTGACCTGCTTCCTTTCTCAACATGCCAAAAATACATGGAGGGTTTCTCATTAGAGGAATTTAGGATGGATATAAAAGGTTACTTTGTTTTATTAAGGTCCACTTCAAAAATTACTCAATTTGATAGCAAAACGACTGTGAGAAGTTTTGCGCCTGATTTTGAAAGGTTCTATAAACATTTCTTAAGTGTCTTAGTTTGTTTGCGGTCATTTTAATCATACTAAGTTCAATTTAATCTATCATTTTATTGTTAATTGTTGTAGAGGTCATTCTATACATTTTGAATAAAATATTTGCCAATTTGAAAAACATCTAACAACGATCCAATTCGAATAGATTGTTTACATTTACCAACTTTAACTATGAATTCATTCCAAAACACTCTAACCTATTAAGTTGATTCAATCATAGGTATTCAAATGCCAGTCTACAACTTCTGATTTTCAAAACATTCCTTCACTAAATAATAGAGCATTATGTCATTTCTTCATACTGTATTTCTTTCTTTAAAACAAAAATTCCTCAACATATTTCAACACAGATTTTAAACAGTAGTAACTCCCTTTGTGGAAACATAATACAACTTCTATTAATTCAAAAATGACATCTTTACACATTTCTTCTTATCATTCCTCAATTTCAATATACAGAATACAATTTCCTTCTCATTCATTCAAAGATAGAAAACACAGTACATCTCATTTCACATTTCGAATTGCAACTTCCATAGCCAACGCAAAATATCTTTCCATTCATAAATGATATACAAGGTCATCCACATCAAAGTGGAGAAAGTGTTACAAAATAAATCTCACAAGGGGACTATCAAAACTATCTTTTTCCTCTACTCCAAAACAAGTAACATGCAGATCCATCATTTTCCAGTTTGATCACAACAAGACAGGGATAAATGCAACGCTCTCCACCCAACCAAGACATCTAATGAAAGGAGAATCCATCCTTCTTCATTGGCCCCCTGAGCCCCAACCACAATGCAATAATAAATGTGTTTCAACTCATGGCAACATAACGGGCTTCCATAACAAAAAGACAAATTTCTCATTCAAAACACAGTCCAAAACTAAACTCCTAGTTTACAACCATAGAAAAAAAACAACAAACAATACTCAGGCTTCATCATGCAAGAGAAAGGAGACAAGAAACTATGGGGGATGCTAATTATGCCCCCCAAAGGGGAAATGGGTATCGCCACCTAAGATTACAAACTGACTAAAAATACAACATTTCAAATCCCTGACATGCCCTTATGCCTCCCCCAACTACCCCTTATTCCTCACATTTCCTTATGCCTCCCCAACCTCTTATGGTACCCTATAACGAGTAAAGAAATGCAAGCTATTTCTTTGTAAGATGGAACCCAAATCCCAACACCCTCCACAAACCTTTATACCTCCCTAAAAAAACTTATGCCTCCCACAAAAGATTTCCCCCATAGTCTTCTCCTACACCATACCTAGGCCATCTACCAAGCCAACCAACCAATAAATCAACACATTCAAACATTCAACCATTTACATATGCATTACAAATGAAATGAAGAGCATTTTAAAGAGCAAAGCTCCTACCTCTCCATAATGGAGTTTGTTTCCAAGGTTGTCCAAATAGTCAAGCTTTCCAATGTAAAATATTCCAAAAGATCAATAATCCACAAGCATTCAACAATCTCCAACTATTCTCCAAAATTGCAAGAGCTCTCAATACCAAAATAAGTTCGCCCAAACATGAAGTATGCAAAAGTGAAGCAACCCAAAAACAAGTTAAGGAATTCCAATGTATAGGAGAGGTAAGAGGAGAGGATGAGGTGGATGCTATGTAGGATGTCACTTCACACATCCTCAACTCCAACACATATAAGTCAACTTCAATCTCCAAGGGATAATAAATAGGTGGGTGAATAATGTGACAGTTTTACAAACACACTCAAAACAAACCCACACCCCATAAGGAGTGAAATTAAAATATGTAGGAAAAGTGCAATCACAACATTCAACTTGACTCACAAAAATGCATAAAGAAGGAGATAATTTTAACTCTCCAACCATAGGTAAGGTTGGTATATAAATTTAAGAGGCATGGGACAAGTTTTACTTGTCCCACAAGTGTCCAAAATCCAGCCTCTAAGGAAAAATTTGAATTTCAAAGAAGATGAAGTGTTTCATACTCCAAAAGCAACTTACATATCTCTTACACATTACTTACACATTTACTTACAATACTTTAACTCAAGAGCCAACAACTCTATTAATTACTTTCTTGTGACCCATATTTAATTAACTAACTTTAACAACATGATTACTCACAATATTAACACACCATTTAATAAATAATGAAAAGGGCTCAATACACCACAAAATAAGCACATGCAAACATTGAACAAAGGGACAAAATAAAAGAAATTACATAAAATCCCTTGGTCACATTTAGAAGTTGATCCCCCCCATGGGAATCCCTAACACAAAGAAACACACACAAACAAATACAATTGCCATGGTGTTGTTGAATTCATTTAGAATTCTAAAGTGGTTGGTCTACAATCCCCCAATGTTTGTTGTGATATTTTTAACCTGCAAAATAAAAATACATCCTTTGGCCTCATGGCCATATCAGAACATCCAAATGAATATAACATACTTCCAATTTCATCGATATATATATATATATATGTATGAATCACAATAATCATTAAGACAATTAGCAGTATCACTTATAATCTCATCCACAACTATATCATTATCAATTTTAATTCAATTCTCATTTTCTAGGTCTACTCAAAATATAAAAATATCACAAGTCCGAACAACATCTATAATATAACCATGTAAAACATTATATCATACATCAATATCTAAAATGTCTCTAACAATCATCACACATCATATAAGAATCGAAGTCAACAATAATCCATGGTCTAACATCTGACAACATATTAAATCCAAAACTATAATAATGCCCATACTATAGTCAACAGTGTCATGGTCAGTATTAAACGGTGTCAAAGGGAAATGGGCACTACACTGTCAGTAAGTGTATTTTTTCGTAGTTTGTTGTATATTATCATTTTTGGATATGTGGCTTTGATGTTCATCATGTGTTTCATGATACGTAAATGTCTCATGTGTTATAAATTATCCTAATTGATCCTATGTGATGTTATGTATCAAACAATGTAATCTGAGAAAAAATTGTTATTATGTGTGTTCTAGTTGTGGGTGTAAAATATGGACCTCACATATGGTATCAGAGTGGAGTTTCATGCTCTCAAACCTCTAGGATAGATTGGAATTGTGATGATCTTGCATGGTGGTGGTGCAGATGGGAAGAGTAATGTGATATATGTTGTGATGTGACCAATGTTGTAATTGTGATATTATGAATGCACATGTTATGCATGTCACTTATTGTGTATTTGTTATCATGTTGATGTGTTTTTAATTAGAGTCTTTGCCATCTTGTTTGTGGACTCAATTAGGATTTTATTTGTGATGTGCCACCTTCTTCTGTGTGAAAAAAATGTTACTCCAAATTACAAAGTATTGGAGTGTTTTCTTATTATATGATATGAAGGTGTGTTGTTATGTTACATGGAAAAATTGGTGTATTGTGAGTTGGATTTTATCATGATGTCATCATTGTGTTTTGATGAATAATGTGTGTCACCATGTTGTATTGAAATTGACTGAATGTTGTAATGTGATTCATTGTTTTCATCATACGTATAATTCGTGTAATATGTGATGGTTCATGTTGTGAATTAGGGCCATATGGTGATCGTATGACCCCTATTATGCAGTACTTGCACCTTAGGTTTATTATGTGGGAAAGATATTTATCATAACCCGTGAAAGTAATGATTATGTTATACCATGTACATATACCAAGAGTAAGATGCTATGGTTAATGTGTATGAATGACCATTGTGTTAGTGATGTAGTTATGTGTTATGTTGTGAACCTTACACTAGATGGCCCTAAGGGAAATGAATTTCAAGAGTATATGTTTCGAGAGAAGATGTGTGTACCATGTTTTTATAACCTTGAGCCGAGCATGAGTGAGGAAGTTGAGTACTAAATAGACTGAAAATCCATTTCTATTTGTTTAGTATACTTCAATCTTGCCTAGTATATTGTGGATGTGTAATACCTTAGGCTCAACTTATGAAAACTAGCAATATTAACACACCATTAATAAATAATGAAAACGGTCAAAACACCACAAAGTAAACACATGCAAACATTGAAAAAGGGACAAAATAAAATAAAATACATAAAACACCTTGGTAACATTAGAAGGTGATCCCCCCCATGGGAATCCCTAACACAAACAAACACACACAAACAAATATAGTTGCCATGGTTGTGATATTTTAAACCTACAAAATATAAATACCTCCTTCAGCCTCGTGGCCGCATCAGATCATCCAAATGAATATAACATACTTTCAAAGTCATCAAAATATATATATATGAATCAAAAAAATCATTAAGACAATCAACAATATCACTTACAATTTCATCCACAACTATATCATAATTAGTTTTAATTCAATTCTCATTTTCTCGGTCTACTCAAAATATCCAAATATCACAAGTGTGAACAACATCTATAATATAACCATGTCAAACAGTATATCAACATCAATATCTAAAATGTCTCTAATAATCATCACACATCATATAAGAAGCGAAGTCAACAATAATCCATGATCTAACATCTAACAACATATTAAATCCAAAACTATAATAATGCCCATACTTTAGTCAACAATGTCATGGTCAGTATTAAACGGTGTCAAAGGGAAGTGGGCACTACACTGTCAGTAAGTGTATTTTTTCGTAGTTTGTTGTACCTTATCATTTTTGGATATGTGGCTTTGATATTCATCATGTGTTTCATGATATTTATGTGGGTCTAGGGTTACGCAAATGTCTCATGTGTTATAAATTATCCTAATTGATCCTATGTGATGTTATGTATCAAACAATGTAGTCTGAGAAAAAATTGTTATTATGTGTGTTCTAGTTGTGGGTGTAAAATATGGACCTCACATATGGTATCAGAGTGGAGTTTCATGCTCTCAAACCTCTAGGATAGATTGGAATTGTGATGATCTTGCATGGTGGTGGTGCATATGGGAAGTGTAATGTGATATATGTTGTGATGTGACCAATGTTGTAATTGTGATATTATGAATGCACATGTTATGCATGTCACTTATTGTGTATTTGTTATCATGTTGATGTGTTTTTAATTAGAGTCTTTGCCCTCTTGTTTGTGGACTCAATGAGGATTTTATTTGTGATGTGCCACCTTCTTCTGTGTGAAAAAAATGTTACTCCGGATTACAAAGTATTGGAGTGTTTTCTTATTATGTGATATGAAGGTGTGTTGTTATGTTACATGGAAAAATTGGTGTATTGTGAGTTGGATTATATCATGATGTCATCATTGTGTTGTGATGAATAATGTCTGTCACCATGTTGTATTGAAATCGACTGAATGTTGTAATGTAAGTCATTATTTTCATCATACGTATAATTCGTGCAATATGTGATGGTTCATGTTGTGAATTAGGGCCATATGGTGATCGTATGACCCCTATTATGCAGTACTTGCACCTTACGTTTATTATGTGGGAAAGGTATTTATCATAACCCGTGAAAGTAATGATTATGTTATACCATGTACATATACCATGAGTAAGATGCTATGGTTAATGTGTATGAATGACCATTGTGTTAGTGATGTAGTTATGTGTTATGTTGTGAACCTTACACTAGACAGCCCTAAGGGAAATGAATTTCAAGAGTATATGTTTCGAGAGAAGAGGTGTGGACCATGTTTTTATAATCTTGAGCCGAGCATGAGTGAGGAATTTGAGTACTATATAGACTAAAAATCCATTTCTATGTGTTTAGTATACTTCAATCTTGCCTAGTATATTGTGGATGTGTAACACCTTAGGCTCAACTTATGCAAACTAGCATCCCCTAATCTTTCCTATTCGGTTGTCCATTGACAATCCTATGTGATTTTGACTATGTAAAACCTTGTGGGAGTATGGAGGGATGATTAAGGTAGATATGATGACAGTTTCATTATTTGATATACTCATTTGTGATTACATGTTTATTTTTGTGAGCCGAGGCTCGATATTTGAGTTCCAACAACTCAATGAGTACCCATTTGGTGGTCGTACGAGTCCACATAGTGATTCTAATTTAGTATTTCTCAATATGTATTTTATTCATAAATTGATCATTATCTATTTTCTTGCAAGAACCAATAGTTTTATTTATTGGCGTGTTCTTATAATTTGGGAATTTTATTTGGTTGTTACATTAACATGGGCATTTTTACACTGACTATGGGTAATTAGCCATTTGTTTTCCTTAGTTTTCAAATCTATTTTCATGTTTAAAAGTTTTATATCCTTTCCCAATGCTTGGGATTATTTCCACTTGGTATTTGAGACAGATTGTTATGTTGGTTCTAATGTCGTAATGTGTTACACTAGGGTCGTGGCATTCACCATGGAGTGGTTGAACATATGGACGCACTTTGTTGTATGGGGGTATACCCCAGGTACTTATAGATAACTAGCAGGTTGTTGAACCACGAGTTATTATGTCACTTGGGTTAGGGGTGTCATGGCTCTATGTGTCCAGGGCCATAGGGTGACCCAACCTCATTATATGGAGAAAGGAGATACAACTCTATGGTTGAGTGATATGATGTTTCAATTGCACTCTTTGGTTGACCGACCTAATATTCGTGATCTTACTCTATGGTTGAATGACCTTAAATTCTTAATGGGGCTCTATGGTTGAGTGACATGGCTTCGTTTTGGCACTATGATTCTTTCTCTTTAGGAGGTATATGGAGTTTCCTGGTGATTATTTTAGAGGTATATGGAATTGTTTTGTGATGATTTGGGAGATATATGGATATTGTTTCATGATGTTTTGTGATGTGTGGAGTTGGTGTTATGAGTTATGTTTAATCTTATGAGTCTTGTTACACATTTTTATGATTGAGGCTTGATGCTTCCCTTGGTTAGTATGGACTATTGGATACTTTCTTGGCACTATGTTGGTACAGTCATGATTTTTTTTGGTCATGTGATACCATTTGTATATCTATCAACGTGATATTTCTATTTGGCAGTCACATGTGTCTATTGGATTTATGCCTATGACATATTTGTTGGAAATTTTTCATTATGTGGACTACTTGTCTTTCTATGGTGGAATTAGAGGTCTTGTGATGTGATATAGTCATTATGGTATGTAATAAGATGTCTCACGGGTTGTTTGTGTTGTGGTGAGATTCTTGTGACATCTTGAGGCCAATTACTATTGGGCACCCATGAACATAAGACAATTGAAATTTTAAACAATGAATACTAAGAGTTTGGTATTAAGAAATACTATAAAAGAAAATACTAATTGAGAAATAGAGTAAAAGAGAACTTCTAGTCTTCATAGAACATTAAAATCTAAAATATTGCCAAACTTAGTCTCTTCCTTGTCGTCATATTTTACCAACAAGTTGTTTTGTTAAACTACATGTTTCATTATTGACCTTCTTATCTACGCATCCTTCAAGCTTCGATGTTGTGTCACATTGAGGAAAATTATCTTATAAGGGGAGGGAGACGTAATGCAGCTTCATTAATTCCTTGAGCCGCCTTTTCTCAGGGAACCTATCAGTTGATAGAGAATGGAAGCAACACATCATGAACTCTTTTTCAGACCTGTTAATTTCCTAGCATAATAAAATATATTGACTTCATCCGAGATCCTGATGCGTGATGAAGGTGAAGGTAGAGTTAAACCCAAGTTAACATTACAAATTTATTAGTAATTGGTTAGTTCCAGCATGTCGACATGTTGATAGGAACCAAAACCTCAAACAAGATCCATGTTGACCCAAGACATCATGAAATTTCTTAACTAGGATGACTAACTTGATTAGATGCCTTGAACGGGGTGAGATTCGATACCTTTTTAACACTTCAGTCACTTTCGGTGATGTTTCCACTTTAAGAAATTGTGATCAGTTTTCTCTTACAATTGTTGTATCAATTTAGTGTAACTATAAAACCTATTGATCTACATCTAGCAATCCTATGTGAGAATTGAAACCAACTCTCAGTTTCATAAAAGTAATTTCATAAGTTAGAGTTTTAAGTGGATGTTGGGGCCCAACAATCGGCATACAATAGAAGTGTTTGATGTGTTTACGATAATTGGGCTCGAAGTCACATTCATAAATTGAACCTTGTTTGAAGTAATCAAAATCCATCAAATCCATCAAGTTATTTGTTTATAGGTGATAGGTAGGAATTGATGAAAATTATGTTTGAACTTAAATCAAGTGGTTTTGGAAACCATATTGTAAGAAATTTAATTTTTTTGGTCAATTTTTACTAACACACAACTTAAGCTAGAAAATATTTCTAAGGATCCCATTGGTTATGTAAATTACTCGAAAATCCTTTTTATACAAGTACAATGTGTGTAGAGTATTATTTAAGAAATTACTTTGTATGAAAGGATTTTACAATTTATAGTGTTCTCTCTCTCCTCCTCTCTTATAAAATAAATATGAGAATTTGGTTGGTCTTGGAAATGTGAATGGATTAAAAATGCAGATGAGTTTGAAACAAAATTTAAAAGAATATGGGTATTTATTTGAACACGAAATGCTTATCTTCTTTGATTGTTGTCCCATATTCACGGCTAAGTATGATGTGCTCCCCATAAGTAGGTTCAATGAGTTGTTATGTGCATTATTTCTTCTGTTCTTTAGAAAACTTCAGCTCATTTTTTCTTTGCAATTGTCATTATCCTTTCCGTGCTCTATTTAGACTCCTTGCATTGAGAAGGAAAAAATAAAGGGTTTAAAACCATAATTACTCTCATTCATGATTACTTTGCATATAAATCTCTTCTATTTTTTCTATGAAGTTGATAACTGAACTGATTTGGATAAAACTATGATTTTCTTTTGCGTTGAGCTTCTTTGTTGTATTCAATTATACATACAAAAATTTCAGGCACACTGTTACTTCGATCTGGGTTCATATTTGCATAGCTCAACTTTTAAATTTGAATTGAGTGGGGTAATATCTCCCTTAACTCACCATTCCTTTTTTTAGGTTCACACCATTATTATGCCTTTTTAGTAGATAATGAGTTTCTTATATCAATACAACAACAAATATATTTATATAAATTGATTGTAAGATGATAAATTGTCTGATATTTTGGTTTTTTGCACTATGGTTTGAAAGAAGCACTTTATTTATGATGTATCACTCAAAATATGTATCTTTGTCTCATTATGAAGGCTCAAATTTTTTGAAGTTCTACAATCTGTACTCCTATTTACTTCAGCATTTTGTATTTATGCTACACATTGTGTATCTTGTTCTTCATTAGTGCAACTGTAGTTTTTCCATTCATGTTCTAGGATGTTATTGAAAGCTTGCAATATTTAAACTTCAAAACCTTAGACATGTCATTTCTTTGTTTATTTATTGTGAATGGTCATTATGTGAAAAGTAATATCTTTTGTATCTCTGAAAGGAGTAATGTACTGTGTATTGTAGATTGAATTGAATTATTTGCAACTATCTATCCTAGGTTGAATTTTAATGGTTGTATTTCTTCTTGATAGTTGTAATCTGTATAATGTTTATTTTTCTAATAGTGGCCTCCTATGTTGGTTATAGTTACACTTTAATTGTAGCTTGACTTACATTTGAATTCTATTTATTTGATGTTTGAACTAATATTTGTACATGTAGTTGATCATTATAGGTAAGCATTTGTACCTCAATATTGTGACGATTTCTATTCCTGCAAGGAGTTTTATTGTCATTTCTAAAATCTAATTTACCTCCTCTTGATTGGAAGTTTGAAAAGTAGATTCTCCTAATTCATATTGAGTGAACCTTTTCTGTTATAGATATTGTACCATTGAAGTGTTTCCTTTACTAAAATACCATGCACAATAACACAAACCCTTCTGAATGTTGTTATTTCTTAGTTTTTGATCCTTTATGAAGTCTAAAACATGTGCATTGGACACTTGTGAAAACTGATTGAAAATATGTTACCTTTCCATCTATTTACATCCTTTGTATTTGTTTGAAAATGCATGCATGTTCCTTCACGAAGGAATAATGATCACATTATTTTATTCTTTGCTTAGCTATTCTCTCTTTCCATTGATTTTTCAATCCTGTAGCTATGTGTTATCTTGATTCAACTGAATACTGAAACATTTTTCAGGACATTATACTTCTGTAAAGGAGCATTAAAAGGACTTCCTTTTGTTGATACTTTATTGAAGACTTGTAAAGTTGTAGTTCTAAGAAGCTAAAATATTGAAAGCTTGACCTTTGAGCCTTCTACAAGGTATGACTGTAATTTTCTGATAAGTTACATATTATTTGAATAATTGCACTTGTACTTTGATGCTTACATGGATGGAAACCTTTAAACTTTCCAACATTAAGGATGAGATGTTTATTTATTTCATTGGGAATGTATGAACAATTCTCTTTCATATGAGTCTTCACTCTTGATTCTCTGTAGCATGTGTCTTGATTATACCTATACTTTGCAATATTAACTTCTATTTTATCTTGAAGACTCTTTATTTCTGCTCCTAATTCATGTACTAGAGAATCTTATAAATCTACAATGAACTCTTTTAATGCAAGTTGTTTTATTTTTTGTGATCATAGCTGTTCCATTTGATCTTCATTGATGGCTGATAATCAGAAAATGATAAGTAGATATCTATTTTATTATCTTGAAATCCTTGTACTATGTATTCATCTATGTTTGATTGTTTGTTTTATTCCTTTTGATATTTGATATGGATATCATAAAATTTTAAATTAATGAGTGAGTATCTTCTCTTTGTTCTTGAAAAATGCTTAATCATTGATTGCGATCTATATTTGCCAATACAAAATCTTAAAAAATATATTGATCTCTTCTATTGAAACATGTACCTACATACTTAAGAAAATAGTTAGAAAATAATTAGTCCTTTTAGCCTCTCTTATGTTCCATATTTTTTTCTTTCTCTTTCTTATTTCTGTCATGATTCTACGAATCATATGTGCTACTGTAAGATACTTATTTCTTAAATTTGTATCTTTCCTTGATGTACCTTATGGTTATGATATTAAGAAATCCATTTACATGCAGTTAGACAGTACCTGAGTACAGATTAATACCTAAGCTCTTTATTGATGCATTTTCCCTAATTTTCAAGTACACTAGAGCTGTTGGGAGAGTACACATGAAAGACGGAGCTGGAACTAGAAGAAAAGAAGATTAGGAGAAAACCCAAGCCAATGATGTGTTTCCTCTATACTCCTTTAATTTTAACTTTATGCACATGTATTTCTTTCTTCAGTAGTTATGAGTTACAACCCATGGCTTGTGTGGGAAACATTAAATTTCTTCGTGAGTAAATAACATTTATTTTTATAACCGAGCTATATACTTCTTTCTTCATTCATATTTTATGACGGATATTGATTGTATATTAAAATAACCAACTCAATCACATAATTAAATGTATTTTAAAATGAAGAAATAATGAGTTTTGATGTACCTACAACTTTAATAATGAAATCTCCTTCATGTAAACCACAACTCTATTTGTTTCTCATGAATTTAACATTTCACCTAAACTATTGTTCCTGCCTTCATCAAGGAAATCTATTAGTCCTTCGGGGATTTTGTGTTTCCTTGCTAAAGATGAACATGGAATGACAATCTATGTGACGTGTTACACTCTGTAACAACACACATAGTTACAAATTACATGTACTTAATCAATTATTGCAGCTGAAAAACATAATAAAACTATAATGCATCCCCCTAGTTAGGTCCATTTAATCAATTCCTTCTATCGAGAAAAAAGTTTCGAGTTGCCCATTTTTCCACAAGTGTAAAAATTGTCAACATTTATGGCGATCCTGCAGGGAAAGCTTCCTGATAGCTTGTAGACTAGTTCCTAGCTCTTTTCCATTGGGCATGGAGTTAAAACATATAACCAAAATTTGCCTTTTCCGAAAACATACCCTTCCAAAAACTAAATGAAAGATGTGAAAGGATCCGGTAAACTAGATCACATGGACGAGTGCACTTATTGAATTAAAAAATGTTGAAATGTGCATGAACTGCACTTATTGAAATGGAAATCCTCCTCTAACCAAAAACTGTAGGATTTTCAATAACAATGTTTAAGAAACATACCATTCAGAGGAATGGGAATTTCCTCTCCATTCAGCCTTGAAAGCTGAAACACATTGTGTTCTTTGCAAGATGAAATCATGTAAGGACCACTCTAGATTATATCAAAAAATTTATGGTTTCAATTCTTTTCTCTATCCACACCCCATTTTAACAGAATGTTTCCTTCATTGAAGACTCTGAACTTAGCGTTTTATCAAATGTATTCTTGATCTGTATTTGATTATTTTCTATGTTAAGATGAGCTTGATCTCTTAGCTCTTGCAACTCCTATAATTCTGCATAACAAACCTGCAATGGTTCATTCTCAAGTAGTTCCATCTGTTGAAGTAAATCTAATGCGGATAACTGAACTAAGATGGGAATTCTTGCCACTCGTCTATAAAAAAAGATTATACAGTGAATTAAAAAATAATATTTTAGGAGTCACTTTGCCAACCCAAAGTGCTGAATTTAATATCAGACACCAAGCTCTTTAGCTATCCTTGAGTTTTCTTCTAATGATCCTCAAAATATTTTTGTTAGTAGTTTTAGCTAGCCCATTTCCTTGTGGGTAATAATTAGATGAAGTACTTAAATAAATTCCATGTTTGACAGTCCAATGTGTTACCTTTGCACCAAGAAACACTAAGGAATTATCTGAAATGATAGTTGTTGGAACACCAAATCTGTAAATTATACCTTCATAAAATGATAAGATTGAAGTCTCGTTAGCTTCTTTCAAGGATATTGCTTCATTCCACCATGTAAAATAATATGTAGCAGTCAAGATCCACTTGTATCCTTTTGACGAAGGTTGATTTATCATGCCAATGAAGTCGAGACCCCGCTGCATGAGTGGTTTATCCACTGAAATAGGATGGAGTGGAAACGAAGCTAAACATTCCTTTCCAAAAAAGATAGCACACTTCCTACAATTTCTAATGCATTCAAAGCAGTACTTGATTATGTTGGGCCAAAAGTAACTAACTTTCATAATTTTTAAGGCTATAGTACATGCTGAAAAATGGCCTCTTGCAGGTCCTTCATGAAACTCAGATAATAGTTGCTGAATTCTATCATAATCAATACATCGCAACAAAATTTCATTTATATCTTGTTATCATATTTCACCCTCGTGCCAAATATTGGATCAGCCACAACCCCGCTTAAGAGGAACCTAAGAAAACTCATCCAGATCTTACAAATTGGTTGCAGAAGGACTTGACCATGGGAAGTGGCAAAGGCCAAGAGAGACTAAGGGATCATGTGTAAAAGAAATGACTCTATCAACTCGTTTCTATGTCTTAAATCCATTCTCCAGGTTACAGGTAGACTCAACTATGAGATAGTAGGGTCAGACAAGAAGGGGTGGTATCACAAAGGAACCAAAAAAAAGAAGGGGAAGAAATGACAAAGATCTGAAGTCCTAGAACTTGAAACATTTTAGGGAAAATCCTAATAAATGACTAAATATGGAGGAGTCAGTGGAAGAGACCACGTGTCCTAACGGCAATTCTCCAAACATGAATCCAAAAAGGGAATCACAAACTAGCGCCGAACTTCCATGCATCCAAAATCCCAAGAATTTAAGGGGTGTTCAAAAGTCTTCAAATAAAAAGAAGGTGTCAGGCGTCGGCTTGGCGGAAAACTAGAAACGAAGCCCAGGGTAGAGATTCCAACTTGCGTCAGCCCTCCACATGGAAAATGGTTAGATAGAGTCGAAGGCATAAGTGGTAGGCTTCAAAGCAAAAGGCCCATAAGTGGTAGAGACTCTCAACTTGTGCCAGCTACATATAAAAGTGTAAATGGATAATGCCAACTATCAGTGTGGTGCATCTCCAAGATTTGGTCCCAAGGTAGAGACCCAAATGAGCACGAGCTCACCATGTAGCTCAAAGTCTAAAAAGTAAGAGGGACCATTGAAAAGTCCAAGATCAGTGGAGGCTAACAAGTGTCAACTCGACGCTCCTCCAAAGGTAAACTTTGGGTCAAGTTTTCAAGTAAGCGCGGTGTCTCCACGTGTTACATCAAAAGGGGGGCAGAGTTAATTGAATAGTCAATACATGGGCTAAGCCAGCAGAGGCTGCCAAGTGTCTTAATGGTGTTGACTCAAGGATTAAATAGAGAAAAGGTTTCCAAATGACTGCTATACTACCGCATGTCCTAGAGGAAAGCAGGCCGTCAGGGAAAAATGTGGTTCTTTGCCCCTTGTTATCTCAAAAGGGGTAAAAGTTACAAAATGGCCCGCAACTCTATCCAAGGGAAAAGGTTAGCATTTGGGCCCGAGTCAAAGCCAAAGTGGGGAATCAGAGGAAGTGAAAATTTTCCTTTTGTCAAAAAGGCACAAAGATAAAGATGGAAGTGCATTCCCCCTCCAACCAAAAAGAGCCACGTGTCCAGGCGGAGCTTTGGGGCTGCGGGAGTTTTTCGAGTTTTCCATTTTTTGTGCAAAATGGGAAAAGGAATAAATTACGGACCCGTAAGCCTGATTTTTTTTCCAATCTGGCTGCCACATGTCCCATACCAAAAGGGGGACCCATTTTTAAAATTATTTTCCTACCCATTTGTACAGACTTGATACAAACTTTGAAGGGGCATATCTTTTGACTTAGGGCTTGAAATATTGCAAATCTAACACTGCATGGAAAAATCTCGGCCTCACCCATGCCATGGAGGTCTGAAAGCTTTAATTTTGAAGAGGTTAGGTAAAGGAAAATGAAGGAAATGTCTTCAGGATTTCAATGTAGGATCTTCTTACCTCAACAACCAGATCAGATTTGATCTGTTTCACCATTTCCTCTTCCTTCAAGGTGACCAAACAAAGGATTGATGTAGTAAAGATGGATTTGGGGGCATATTTTGTCAGAGGCATTAACAGTAGTGGTTGACCTTCAACCTACTTTTCCCACTTCTCTCTCTCTTTCTTCTTTCAGGTTGAATCTATAAATACGAGGGCAAGATTCATTGTAAAGGGTTGGACATTCTTTGTTTTGTAGGCTCCCTTCTCCTTCTAGCAAAGGGATTTGTGGGGTTCAGGCCTTCCATTAAAATTGCAATACATTTATTACCTTTTGGATACTTTGTAATGAACTATATCAATCTACATAGCAATAAAACACATCTGTGATCAATTTTAGATCTTTCTTATCTCTTTTGCTTTCATCTGGTCTTCCATTACAGATCTAGCTATCTGTGCTTGTTTATTATATGCATTTTTTTGGTTTGTGTCTATTAGAAAAATAAGTGTTCATCATTCCTTTCAGTGCATCACCTGGTAGTTTAGTCATTTCTTATTTCTTATACTCTTTATCCCTATCTCATTGGAAAGTTTTAGATTAGGTATAAAATAGATCCTCTGCAAATCCTTACGTATGCACCTAAATAGAGGAATAAGGAACCAACCTTCAATCTGGAGATATTTTCCATTTTTGCAAGGTCCCACACCTTGGGGAAAGTTCAATGTTATGCAATCACACCAAATGACCCTACCTTAGAAAAGCATAATTATAGAACTCATTTGGGGGTGCTGTGATTTTGCACTAACAGTTTTTGGCATGCTGGGTGGGACAAGAAGTCTCCATCTTATTACAATAGGAACTGATGTACACTTGAGATTGAGCATATGGATTTTAAGAATCCTTAAAATTATACATATGACTACTCCAAAAGAAACAAATCTATTGATTTCAGTAGTCCAAGCAAGTTCATGAGAAGAATACAAACACGGTTCAAGAATGAGAGAAGAGGGACTGATTTTTCTATCTAGACTTATCCCCAAACAGAGGAAGAAGAGGAAGAAGAGCCCATAGGTTTCTATCTCCACCAAATAGAGCCCTATGAACACTTCCTTCCAGACAGACTGTTCATTCAATCAAGAGGGGTGCTCAAACTATTGAGGATGACTCATCCAAATCCTTATGTTTTCTTCATTGGAAGTAGTCCACTCGCATTAATGAATGCACAAAACCCAGTACTAATTGTAGCATTAAAGAGCATCCCATATTTCACTGGGGAAAATCAAACTTATCCTGGTGATCATGTCCAATATATTGTAAATGTCTATATAATCCACAAGATCCATGAGATGGAAATTGCAGTCAAGCTACTCACTTCTTCACTCAAAGGTAAAGCTTCACAATGGTTCAGGAGTCTTGAAGTAGGCTCTATAAAAAACTGGAACCAGTTGTGCACCGGCTCTTCACAATCAGTTTGGAGTAAAAATGTGACAACTTTTCTTTGTTGGAAAAACTAACAACGATCAAGAGAGATTTCGCAAATGAGCAGCTAACGTACTTCAACCTTAGATTCCAATAGACCTAGGATAGGATTCCAACAATAATAAAGTTTCCCACTAACGAAGGTGTCTCCTTATACTTTCTTACGGGTTTAAATTATGATATTTCTTTGATGATTCAGTCAATGGGGGGCACAACCTTACCTATAGTCTAGAACCTTTCCATAGGGGCTGAGAATTGATTAATTCAGGATGGCAAAATTGCTCCTAGGCCATCCATGACTCTATACCCTGAGTTAGGAAACCCATATTCTAGCCAAACACCCACATTAGCTCCCATACCCACCCCCAAGAGTCAAAGCTTAGTTGAGGCCTCCACCTCATCATCTAACACCTCTAAGGAACACTAGGAAGTCATGAAAAAACTTCAGAACCTGGGAAATGACCTAGTAACCATCAAAAGATAACAAGCTTAGAGTTTATAGGCCTTCTCAGCTTTAGGCTCAACCCCAGGCTCAACATCAAGCTAGACCCCTTAGTATCAACACAAATAGACCACCACCTCAGACATTAAATCAGAGCCAGAACTAAGGACAACCCCATGCTGCTAGACCTTTTAGATCTTATGATCCAAATACAGCTTCAACATCAAGGGCATTAGTTCCTGCACAGAACAATATGGTAGAGGAATATGATTGGTGTTTTCGATGTAGTTAACCACATAACCAATCAATGTGTTTTAATGGTGCTCTAAATCAGGCTTTAATGGTGCAAACCTGTATGGTGCCACAAGAACCTATCCAAGAGGGAGATCGGTAGCAAGAAGCTCAACAAAGTGAACCTCTAGGATAGACTATGCTAGTAAACTAGAAGGATGAAGACTTATGTGGAATGAATTAGTTTTCATTCTCAAAGTGTGCTTGCCAACACATGGTCCAAAAGGAGAAATATTTTGAGAGGGCCAACCACTAAACTCAGGTGACCCTCAACCTTCCATCACTCCACAAGGTTACTGGTGCTCCAAGTACAACTCCCAACATACAAAACAAGCCCAAGCCACCTCCCAAATCTAGTCAGGCACCGGTTGTAGAAATACAGTGAAGGCCTACCTCAAATTAGTAGGGTTTTGTCCCTTAAATAATATGCAGCCTTTTTATCAAATGCATCACTATATCTTAATCAAACATGACTCAGCACATGGCCTTATTCTAGCAGATAATATCCTCAAGGTCTTATTAAACCTTGTGTTGAAATCATGTAATGACTCATTAGGGTTCTATTTGATGTTTTCAAATTCTGTCAAAAGAAAGATAGGGTTAGTTCTATCACCATATTGTAATCTAAATGCATTACTCATTTGCATTCCAAGAATGAATAGAGTTATCTGGAAATGCTTTATACCATTCCCTGGCTATCTTCCATCCAAAGTATGGATGAATTATTTGGTATATACATTTTCATGTTCACTCTCAAAGTCTTCGCATCATATTGATAAAAAAGCTGTCAGATGTTAATCACTAGTTATAGCATTACTTCTCTGGAAATTTGGCATTCTGTTCCTTACATCTTGAGGCACTGCATTTGGATATCCAACCATTCCCACAAAATTTATAGCTCCAAAGGATAAGTTACAACAAAAGGGATTCTGGGTGGGGGTAGGGCCATGTTCATTTGAGGAGGTAACCTTGGAGATGTGACAATTTGATTCAGGGGAAGAGGGCCTTTTGTCTTTAGAACATTATTACTATAATTCATTCAAAATGGAGATCCCCTTAAATGCCTGGTTTCTTGGATATCTCTATCAACCTCAACATGAAAGATAGGTGTAAAGTGTGAAGAACCTAATTTTCTTGAATAAAATGAAGGCCCTTCTCAAACTGGATATCTTAAATTCCACAAAGAGGCTACCTGATTCAGAGTCACTTGAATGGTAGTCTTTAATGATAGGCCAATCACTTTCATCAATGGAGATGACCTTTCCTTGCCTTATTGATCTTTAAAAACTTTCCAGGATTTGTCTTCGTTCTTATTTTACTTTTCCTATCTCTGGAAACAACTTCCTAGCAGGATCTACTAGGAAAGAATGATCTTCTTCATTCCAGCTTTGCAAATATTAGTAACAAATGTCACTTTGATAGATTTTTAAGACACTAGTACTCATTAAAATAAGATCCATCAGGGAGTCACCACTAAGGATTTCCTTCCATAGTTGTGTAATGTGATGCACTGGGAATATGATGTAGTCAGATGTTTTTCAATGCTAGAAACTAGAAATGGAAAGATTCTCACCTTTCTTTACATAGATTTATCAAATGAAAACTAGGTGCACTAGGTGTGAAAAATGTGGGATAACTGCACACATGGGGGTTGACTTGGAGCATATCAATAGAAGTGTTTTACCAGGGTTTGAATATGAACTACAATCCACTAGGTCCCCGGAAATGGTGCCAGAAGCATGTTGATGGGCCAAATTGACATGAACTAGTAATATATCAACAACTTAGTCTTCAACAATGCAAATTAGTTCCCAGTAATTCAAAACCTTCCCTGATAATGGCATCTAGAAGCGTGTTGGTACCAAAATTTAACCTCCTTCAAAGGCTGAGAAGCATCATGGATTTGAAGGGACACTCAGAGGTAAATAGATAATCATGTATGTCATTTTGTAGCTGGGGAAACAATCTAACTGAATTGTTAGCACTCAAGTCTTGAGAGGAGTGGGTAGCACCTTAAAAGGATGTGATCTGATCCTCACTATTTTAGGTTGTGCCTTTCAACCAAGGTAAGAGAACCTATTTTGTAACCTTTGTTTAATTGAAGAACAATGATAAATCCTTCTTTTGCATAAATTTTATAGATAAGGCCTTAGGAAAATATGATCAAAACGCCATATCTGACTCTCACGAGTTGTCACTTCTAGATCATGGAGATATTTTCACAACAAGGCAAAGGTTACTAAAGACATTTGAGACCCTGATTACTTCTGCATGTTTTGCTAACAAAGATTATGCATTTGTATGACACACAGGACAAACAAGGGTAGTACAGGTAGGATTGGTTGTTTTTGAATGAATTTTTGGTGGGAGGTGGGGTAGGGTGAACTTGATTCACCAGATCCTTGAGGAACCTTACAAAATGGAAGGTTAAAGAAATAGAATGCCATAGGATAGCTAAAATGTTTCTTTAACTAGAATATGTGCTTCAATGGAGGCCTAGATTAGCACTCTTTCACACAATATTTGAGATTCTATCATGAAGGATCGAGTTAGAAAACCCAACAAAGCATCAAGATCTAATTCAAATCACGCCTAAGGTACACTGAAAGGCTTATAGACAATCTCTGTCAACAGATGAAAGAAAACTGATTTTAAATCATTTATTCCAATCCCAGATGAAAGCTCTTCTGAGAAATGAAATTACATATGCCACTAAACTTTCACAAGGATTGAGGCCTATGTGATTGAATCAGATTTAATACAAGATTGCAACAGAAAAAAGAAAAACTACTTGCATACATTTAGAAATAAAACAAACACATTTTGCTCAAGACAACACATAATAACTCAAATTTGATTAAATCTATCAGCAGGGGAAAGTTTCTAGAATAGTCTCAGAGCTTGTCAATGGATGTACACTTGCAACCACCTTGACATGATCAGATTTAATACAAAAAGACATACACAAGTTTCTCAAATGGACTTCTCAAAATGATGGGCTCCACCAAGATTTTTCTATTAGAAAATTCAATCCCGACCCCTAAAACTCCAACCTATAACCATTTGTACAAAAAATTTGTTCCATTTATAACATTTACAACAGAGCCCCTTCTTCCTCCAAAAGACAAAAATGTTTAATGCACTAGTGCTCGCCATGATTTCGATCGTGATTCTCAAAATCAAATCTGAAAAAAGTTGCCAGGTGCTCGAGGGGGTAGATCTCATTGATCATATCCCACATTCAACTCCTTCCTCTGGTAGATCACTCTTTCTTCAATTTTCCAACCACTTCCACCCCTAATCTGTCAAATCTAGCTCCTTACATGCTTGAGAGAAGAAAAACGGAAAATATGATCGAGGAACGATAGTCAGACCATTTTAATGGCGAAAGATGTCTTCCAGATCTTCCCACCAAACTTAGATATCAACATTAACTTCCCTCTCTATCTAGCATGTAGGAAACACCAAGAAATCATGAAGACTCACAGTTCCAGGCATGTTTCAGTAAAATGGGGGGAAAATCAGATTCAGACTCTCAGCTACCATTGATCTTTACTTTGAATTTGGACCGTTCACGTGGAAGATTCAAACTTAAAAACAGACCCAGGAGATTCCTATGAATTTTTACAAACTTTTGGAAAAATGGAAAAAAAATCCATTTTGCTCCACACCTCCACCCTTGTTAAATGAGCCAGACACCTCTGTGCTTGGGAAATTAACTAAATTCTACCATTTTACTCCCTTTTTGGAATAGGGAAAATTTTCCAAGTTTTCCCCACAGCTCTGCCATTCCATCGTTGACCGGGGTAAAATATTGACTATTTCCTACCAGGTCCGTAGGTCCTTTTGAGATTCTTTTCCATTTCTCCCAAAAGGAATTTTTTTCCAAATTTCCCTCGAAGAGCCCGCACCTCCACCATTGAATGGAGCAATCTTTGACCTTTCCTTCCATCGGGCTTGCGGGCCATTTTGAGAGTTTAATCCTTTTGAGAACAAGAGGCAAAAATTCCAAGTTACCTCTAATGGTCCAACTCCCCACCCCTTTGACTTTTCAAACCACCACGTGTCACCATGGCACACCTTGAGATGGTCCAAAAAATTTGATACCTTGAATGAGCGTGGGCTTGCCATGTGTCCTGGCCTAGCGAAGGTTGTCTGAAGGCTTGAAGCTCATGGGAAGGCACCATGTGTCATGCTCCGAGGCAGTATCCTTTAACCATTGAAAAGTCTAAGTAAAATGCAAAGTGAGTGGAGGCCTCCACATGTCCTCCTAGTGCACTTCTTTAAAATGAAACTCAAGGGCCACTCCCCAAACATGTGCAGTTCCTCCACATGTCTCCATGGCAAAATTTCAAAATGGTGCCCAAAGCGGAGACCCTGAATGAGCGTGGGCTTGCCACGTGTCCCTATTCTGCCAAACTGTTACCATCTTCATAAAAAAATTTCTAAGTCTGGGCAAAGCAATGGAAACCTCCATGTGTCCTCTCAGCGCTACTCCAAGGCCAAACCAAAAATTAGATCTTCAAATGAGCATCATTCCTCCAGATGGACACATTTTAAGTTAAGGTGATTCATAGAAAATTTGAAGTACCCAGCTTGAGCCGCATCCAACCAAAAGGTGCCACGTCCCCTGTCAATGTAAGGATGCAAATTTGACTAGGAGAAACACCCGTCAAACCGTAAAATATAGAAAAATGATCATTCGAGCCTGAAAATGAAAATTTCTCCAAGGATAGAGAATTTAGAAATGTTACATGGCTCAAATATGTTTCTCAGAGATACATCCATTCATTATTCTTCAAGTATTTAGGGCAGAAATGACAAGGAAGACAAATCCCAACCATGGAGAACAAAAAACATGGGAGAACCTAAGTTTTTAGATGAACAGAGAATATGAGACCCAAATTACAGACCTTTTTCAAAGGAACAAATAAACAAGGAGCAAACCATGGACCCATAAGTGATCTTCGACCCAAGAAGAAATTAAAAATGTCACAAATATTAACCAAGCCCAACATGGGGAAAAATAAAGTGATAGACACCGGAAATCGATAGATTTTCAAAGGAAAACTGGGGTGAGACTATTTTGAGCACCAACACTGACTATGACTCAGGGATAGGAACTCCCTGTGAGTGCCACAAGAAAAAAGGTAGACCAACTACCAAGAATAACCATTGGGAAAGAGAGTCATCTTATAGAGCAGAGAAACAGAATCGTCTTAAAAAACAAACAGAGAAACCAACCAAAATAGGTCATCTGAGGACCAGAATGAGCAAAAACACAAAAGACAAGAAAAAAAAAATAAACTATACACTGTACAAAAGACTCTGCCTCGATCCAAGGGTGCATCAATCCAAGAAATGCTTGCAAATGCATGCCATTGAACAGGCAACTTAAGCAATTCACTATCCAAGTCCTTGAGGAAGAAGGTATGCTCCCCAATTCTGATATCAATAGAGTAAGTACCCATCCATAATGAGTCAAAATTTTCATGATTTCCCTTATCCTCATGTCTACTATCCCATAGCAGCACAAGATCTCCAACATTGAAATCACTCTGGGAGTGACACTTCTTGTCAAATAACTTCTTAGTTTCTTTCTGAACTTTATATGCCTCTGGTGGGATGCCCTCCTCTCTTCATCAAGCTCAACAATCTGATTAATGTGGGCATCATAAGGGCCTACCTCCTGATCTTCTATATGTTGCATAAAATGATATGAAGAAAGTTGCATATGAAGAGGCAGTAGGGCCTGAGTCCCATATACAAACTCAAATGGACTCTTTCCAGTGACCCTTTTGATGGTGATCCTATCTGCCCAAACAACAAACTTCAACTATTCACCCCACTTTCTCTTGTTTTGCTCCAACTTTCTTCTGATGATTTTCAGCAAATTTTTATTACTGGACTTAGCTCATCCATTTCCTTGGTGATTGTAATTGGAGGCATATGTCAAGTTGATTCCATACTCACACATTGCCACCAAAGGTTTAACTCTAAATCTCATGGAATTTTCAACAACAATCTTGACTAGTACCCCAAACCTATAGATGATGTTGTTTAGTACAAAATCCCTGACAACTTGGTGTGTTGCCTTCTTGGTGGGGATTGCCTCCACCAATTTAGTGAAGTAATTAGTGGCTACAAGAATCCACTTGTGTCCAACACTTGAAGGGTCTGAAATCTCACCAATGAAATCCATTCCCCATTATTTGAACAAGGCTTCTATTGAAACAGGATACAAAGGAAGGGAGCCCGAAGCTTTCAGTCTTCAAGAGAAGTGCTAGAAACTCTCACATCTTCTAACCAAAATATTTGTATCCTTGAAGAGAGTTGAGCACCAATAACCAACCCCTCAAGATCATGTGTGTTGCGACTCTTACAGCAAAGTGACCCCCACAAAATCCTCCATGGAGATCAGTAATTATCTTGGGGGATTCTTCTTCAGTAATGTACCTTAAGAGGACTCCCTTTGAGTTCTTCCGAAGCTAACCCATAATCAATGATGACATATTTTTTGGAATCCAACTTAAGGGAAGTTCATATTTTTGAGGTAAAAAATTACATCTTTATACCACTTAGAATTCATCAATGTTTGAAATATGCCTGTCCTTTCTTCTTCCACCTCATTTACCTCAATAGTTTACAAGTTTCTCTCATTCATAAGCTTAGCCAAGCACAAACCTCTCACCAACTTTGTGGTTTGGATATCCGTATCATATTCTTGCAATTTGTTCACTCACCTACATCTTTTCCTTAAGACTTCCATCTCTGACAAGATTTCCTTCACCATGGTGTGGGAAACATAAGAAACCACTTTAGAAGTTAGAATGTAAGGTCTAAAAACCTTTGTTTCTTTTACCAAGGAAAATGCCTTCTTTTCCATTATAGTTTACTTTAGCTCAGCCCCCTACAAGGCCTTACTAAAAAGAGTAATTGGCCTCTCATCCCCTTCATTATCCTTTTACAGAAGGACAAAAACAATAGTGTTCTTTGAAGCAAAAGAGAACAATTGATAGGGATTGTTATAGTCTGGAGCTGCTATAACAGGTGCATGCTTTAGTTCCTCTTTAATCCCATTGAAATCTTGGATGACAACCTCCTCCCATTTGATAACCTGGTATTTCTTCAACATGGAAGTGATTGGAATGGTCAACTTAGCAAATTTTGATATGAATCTTCTGATGAAGTTTATCTACCCAAAGAAGGATTGAATTCCCTTCTTATTCCTTGAGATTGGGACCTTGCTGACGGCCTCTACTCTTTCTCGATCAATCATAACCCCTTCTTGTGACATAATCTGACCAAGAAAATTTGCCTTCTGCACTCCAAAATGGCACTTCTTTGGATTGAATGAGATGCCCTATTCTCTTCATCTTACCAACATCTTCTCCAAGTGCAACATGTGATGACTTCTCTTCCTGGAAAATGTAGTTACATCATATTGATAAATTGCAATGAACTTGTTGATGTAACTAACAATAGAGACATCCATTTCTCTTTGAAATGTGTCTCCAACATTCATCAAACCAAAGGGCATCTTGACATAAACATAGGTCCCCCAAGGAGTAGTAAAGGCTATCTTGATCCTTTCTGATTCCTTCACCACAACTTGGTTATAACAAGAGAAACCATCCAAGGTGGAAATCGAATCAGAACTAGTCACCCACTGCAACATGTTCTCCATATTTGGTAAAGGATAATTATCCTTCATTGATGCTTTGTTTAGATTCCTGAAGTCCACAAATAACCTAATGTCACCATTTTTTTGCTGACTGGTTCTAGGCTGGAAACCCAGGAAGAATACCTTGTGGGATGAATAATCCCTCCATCCCTCAGTTTTTTCAGTTCTTCTTACTTTTTGAGGGATAAAATTGGATTGATGGGCCTTTTCTTCTACCTATTACATTAGACTCCAAGGGAATCTCATGTTAAAATAGGTCTTCTCTGTATGATTTTAGTTTAGAATAGGTCCAAGCCATACAATCTTGGTATTTTTTCAACAACTAGATGTATGACTACTTCTCCTCCTTGCTGAGATTTCTTCCTAACCAAATATTCCTTGGCTTCTCCTTTATGCCAAGGTCATGCTCCTCAATATCCCTCGAGGCTGTCATGCATATGCTAATAATGCAATCAACATTACAAAAATTGGACTCAAGAGCAACCAACCCTCTAGGAATGGTATTAGTCTTTAGATGGATGATGCCCTTGCCAAAAAAGGTTTATTTTCCTTCTGTGGTACATACCATTGCCTCCCAGTCAATACTTTGATCAGCAAATTCTCCCTTGTTTTGCATGAATCTTCTAATCTCAGTATCATCATCAAAAATATTCCAATGCTTAATGTTGTTAGGGAAAGAAGGTCATGTTAATACCTCAACCTCATATTCACAATATGGGGACATTGTACAATTGTCAAACCGAGACCCCATAACTGCAAGCTTGTCTACCAAGTCATTGAATTTCCTATCATGATGCACTATGTTGAATAAATCAAACATCTCAATAAGATCCCAAACTTCATGTTTATACTATTTCATTCGTTGATTCTTTGTGGCATACAATTTTTTGACATGTTTCACTATTAATTCTGAGAATATTTTGACAATGATTTCCTTGACACCATATTTCCAAGCAATCCTTAAACCTAACAACAGTGCCTCATAGTCAGCAATGTTTTTAGTGCACTCAAAGTTGAGTTTGAAGGAAAAAACAAAATTTTCCTAACCAAGAGAAAGTCGAATAACACTAGCACCATTCCCAAACTTGGAGCAAGCTCCATCAAACAATAGAGTCCAAGGAGATCCCGTTTATTCAAGGCATTTACATTCTTCAATCTTGTGATCCTTTCTATCAGCAAATCCTATAAATTTTTCTCAGCATCAACATTTGTGGACAATACTTCATAGGATGCATTGTTGGGATCCTCAATGAGGTGCAACATCTTCTTTTCTCCATACAACCTGACAAGGCTACTCTCAATTGGAATGGTGGCATAGGACATATCTATTTAGACACTCCTACTAACACTTGCACCCCAATTTCTTGATAGTATCATGCCCCACTTTATTGGGCAGTCAACAATGAAAAAATTAAGTTGTGATTTATTACCTGGGTAAGCTGCAAGCTGCACCACCAAATCCTTCACACATCCCACTACTAGAACTTCTATAGAGTTTGTTATCTCTCGAAAGTGTACCTGGCAGAGAGATGGCAGCAGGTTCTCTAAGTCTTCAAAGATCTCTCTCTCTCTCTCTCTCTCTCTCTCTCTCTCTCTCTCTCTCTCTCTCTCTCTCTCTCTCTCTCTCTCTCATAGATACAATGGGGACACCTCATGTCTGTGGGTATACCTATTTTGAGGTGAACCTCTGGGGTTAAAAGGCCGGTTCCTTATTGGTGTTCACTAAACTATTTTTTGGGAATTTTTAAGGTTAAGAGGTGACTAAAAATGAAATAAATACTAAGGTGATACACCAAATTTGGATGAAAACTTGACTTGAGTGGAATACACAACTGATTTGTGAAGAATTCTTTATGTGCATGAACCAATTTGTACTTTCTATAGAAAATAAGGACAACGCACTTATTTTGTACTGAGGGAAGTTCACAAAAGCACTAGTAAGCTAACATGCGCAATGAAATTTAGCAGAAAATAGTAGATTTGTAGCAGGGTAAAGTGATTAATCAGGGAATATTGATTCTTAAGACTAATACTCACAGACACAAGACTACAGATTAACTTGGAAAGGAAAAGAATAATTCACACTCAGAGGGAAAAACTAGCAGAAATTACTTCAATACTCATATCAAAATTTCTCTAGGAAAGTTATCTGAAAAATCTCCCCCCCTTATGCTTTGCAAGAGCACAAAATATATAGCAAAAGTTTACCCCATTCCTAAAAATGGCCTAAAGGCTGTACTCGCCCATGCATCCTAATTTTATCCTTTATTTAATTAAAAAAAAAGGAAGAAAATAATACAGACTAAAGAATGTGATAAAAATAGGCATTATCACCCTTAGATACAATTCAGTCAAACTGAAGTTGAATATTCTATTTTTAAGAAAGAAAGGTGAATAATTTACTAAAATTACAAATTGCTTGCTAGGCAAGTCTTATCTCTTTCACATGCAAGTTTTTTATATTCTCTATTATGTCTTGTTGTGAAGGCATGTAAAATCATCTCCTGTGTGTAGGAAAAAGTATGTAACCTTAGCCATATTTGAAAAATTTAAAATGAAGTGGGGACCACCTCCAAGGTATACATGTTCTGATTTTTCCACCTTTCTGGATAGTCACATGAGTGACACTTACAATTTTTGTTTAAAACCCCATGTGGGGACCACCTTTGGTTTTAGATGCTGCCACATTGTGGACTTAAGCATTAGCATGTATATAATATTTAAAGGGGGTCACCCTTGGGCTAGCCCACCATGCATTAGTTCTGCCACCTTTGAGCCTTGACACATAATACAATTATCACCTTTTCAGTGATCATGGCATAGAATATGTTTTAATTTTGTGGACATGCACACTTTAGACTTTGTAAAGTCTTGGTGAATGATTATTTATTAGTCCATGTGGGCTGACCCCCTCCATGATGATTCACCCTTTAGTAAACCTTAGCCTGTGGTAACTTGACCATGGGCGGTTTGGCTTGGATTCTATGAAGTTTTTGAGGCCTTTGATCTTTGTACTGGAATCTCTACCACCATTTATTTTCTAACCCAATATTAGGGTTTCGGCCTGAGCATTAATTCTGGTTGGTGGTGTTTAATTGGGCTTACCGCTTTGGAACCTGCATGGACCGTTCACCGTCCAATTGGGCACTTGGCATTTGATGAGTCATTTATATTTACCATGGGTTAGGGTTTTGGAACCCTCTTTTTGAATGCAAGTTAATACACTGGCGAGCTCTGCCTGGTCATTTCATTTGGTTTTCATTTTGCGGGTGAAGCCCTAACAATTTTTTTGCTTGCTCTACAACTTTGATGGAAACTTGGAAATTTGGAAGCCTTTTAGCCTGCATACTTTGTTCTTGATCCTTTGACGCCATAGTTTCTTGGCTGTTGCATGCATTTTTGAAGAACTATAGGTATTTCTTTTGTTTTTGGTTTCATAACTCATCTTTCCTTCCTGTATATGATCTAAAGATCATTTAGATCTTTCATTCTGATTCTATATCTCTTCGTGCAGTGATAAATCTCTATTTGTTTATGGTTTTCATGCTCTCAGTAGTTGTTGAGCTTGGCCCGAGCCTACAGAGGGAAATGCTGCCATTATTTTGCTTGTCTGCTCATTTCTAGCATTGTGAGTTCTTTCACTGTTTTCTACTTTTTTTTCGAGTTTGGGTTTTACGTTCTTTAACTGTGAATCTTGTTAAATATCATTTAAAATATTTGTAACATGAAAGTATTTTGTGGGTTCAGTCTTTCTAATTTTAAAACTCGAGGTCGAGTCTTACTTCATTGGCATTTGTAGAAGAATTCTTTCTATGCATGGGTTTGGATATTTAACTTGTAAACCGGCTCAGTACTTAGAAGTGTTGACTGTTTAATTTTTCACCTCGATATTTGAACTCTATTTCAGCTCCTTTCTGTGCATTTTTTACAAACTACTTGTAAACTTGACTCGGTACCTAGAAGTGTTTAGCTTTTTGATCTCCATGTTGATACACGAGCTCTTGTTTTATTTCATCTTCCTATGATAGATGCATACTTGGAGTTTATCATTTTCTCCTTGATTCTGTAGATGCTTGTTGTTTGTATATTCTGTGTACTTGTAGTCTACTTCTCTTGTGACTCATTTCTCCTTATGTGTAACAAAAGAAAAATTTCACTTCTGAGCTTGGACTTTGTCTGGATATTCACTCCTTTCATGGCAGTTTGTAAATGTCTTCCATTTCTCTGCAGATTGGTAAACTTCAACTAAGCATTTATAAACTTAAAAAATAAGTTCTTCATTTGATTGCAGACCTATGTTGTCTCTTCTTCAGTTGGAAGATGAATTCCATTTTGTGTATTCTATAGCTTGACATTTGCATCTAGAATGATTTTCTTGAAGTTGTATGTTGTTTCCTTGTTACAAACATGATTGCATCCCATTCTGTATAATGAAATAATTACTTATTTTCTGGAAAATGAAGAAAATTCTTAGTTTATTTTTCTGTAATGGCACTTCACTTTTCATAAGTCATAGTAGCAATTATATTTCAATTTTTTCAATAAAATATCATTTCTTTTTTTTTGGAAAAGTCCATTTTGCAAGGGGAAACTCTAGCAATAATTTTCTAGAATCCTTCTCTCTCTAGATTCTTATGATTTGATCCTGATTTACAAAGATACCTCTTTCTTGACTCATTTTGATGCTTCTTTCTTCTGTAAACCATCTAAAAATGATATTTATCTTCATTTAGTAGATGCTTCCTTCTTAAATAGTTAAACTGATTTTCATTTAATGTTGCAATCTGTTCTTACAAAATTCAGAAATGAGTTAGAAATAAATAGGATTTTGGCCTCTCTTGTATCCATGTGTTTTATTTCTCCTTCTTTCCTCTTCTGCAAACTGTTTCCAACTTTTTTCAAGTGTCATTTTCCACATCTGTTTCTTTTGCAAGCTGCTTCAGATTCTGTCTTTCTAACCCAATCCTGAGCTTCTTTGATATCTCTTTCTACTCATTTCACTTTATGTGCTATGTCTCTTCTTTTGTTGCTAGCTCATCTATAATACTTTCTCATCATGTGCCATGTGTTTCTATATTTATTTCCTTCAAGTACCATTAGATGCATTGAACTTAGAATATGTATTTGCTTTAGAACATGAGCATTGGAATAACATTGTACCTTGAGCTCAATTTGACAGATACTTCTCTTGATTTTACAGGTATTAGGAGATGGAGATGGAATCAGAAGATGAGACAGTTGAGATGGAGATGGAGATGATGCGAAGCGGGGATAAACAATGGAAAGGCAATGATTAAGTCCTTTTTACTCCTCTACTCTTGTTCTTTAGCACATGCAATATTCTCATTTCCATGTATATGATGCGTCACTTAGTCATATCCCATGGCTTGTGTGGGAAAACTTATGATCTCTTATGAATAAAGCATTAAATTAAAATAATGAGTTGATTATATCTTTCCGCATTTAGTTTTCCTTTGATTGTACCATGATGTAGACAACTCAATATCTAAATAAAATGAATTAACATAAGGGATAACTAAAATCGATACCCGTAACTTTAGTAAGCAACCTTTGAATGAGATATGTCTCCTTGTATGCTGTTTTATTGTCTTGGCATCCATTCTTCATTTTGACTCCTTCCTGCTATCTCCATTTGGACATTATTGTCACTGTTTGTTTTTCAGTATTTTCTTGATGGAAGTAGCAATAAAGGAGTCAATTGTAATATTTTATGGCAGCATAGATAAATGAAAACTCATTAATCAAAATAACTTTAATGAATACAGAGCAATAAATATGATAGGCACATAGATAATAACTATGAATCTGATTACTTGAAAACTTCCACTATGTCTATTGTTCCAAAACTATACACCTTACATACTATGTAATCTGGTGTCTTCATCAAGATAACACATCTATCCTTTGGGGCTTGTATTCTTTTGTTGACGATATTCGTGAAATTGCAGACTATGTGAGTTGTTACATTTTGTAACAACACACATAGTTGCAGATTTCAATTGATCTCTTTCAAAAATCAGCAATAACAAAATAATCTGACATAAATTCCCTTAGCTTAGGTATACTTCACCAAAGCTATCCATCGTAACAAAGTTTCAAGTTGCCCATTTTTTCATAAGTGCAAAAATTGTCAACATTTCTGGCGATCCTGCGGGAAAAACTACCTGCTAGCTTGTAGACTAGTGCCTTACTTTTGTCCATTGGGTATGGAGTCCAAATCTATAACAAAAATCTATCTTTCTTCCAAAAGGTCTAACCCTTTCAAAACAACTAAAGCTAGGAAAATATATGGCAAACCAGACCACGTGCATGAATGCACTTATTGAAAATAAAGAATGATGCAATGTACAGAAACTGCACTTATTGAATGGGAAATCCTACTCTAACAAATCACTGTAAGATTTTTAGTAACAGTGTTTGAGAAAAATACCATTCACAAGAATGGGAATTTCCTCTCCATTCAGCTTAGAAAGTTGAAAAGCATTTTGTTCTTTACAAGTTGAAATCATGTAAGGACCACTCTAGAGTGTATCAAACTTTCAGTGTCTTCTTATCTTAGCACGATCAACATCCCATTTCAACTCAATATCTCCGTCATTGAATATTCTGAGTTTGGATTTCTTGTCAAAAGTATTCTTCATCTATTTCTGATTCTTCTCCATATTTAAATGAGCTTGATCTCTTAGCTCTTGTAATTCCATCATTTCTACATAACGGACCTACAATGGTTCATTCTCAATTAATTTCATTTGATGCAGTAAATCCAATGCAGGTAGTAACTCAACTGAAATTGGCATCCTCACTTATTTTTCATACACAAGCTTGTATGGTGAGTTTCCAACTGATCTTCTAGGGGTTACCCTATTAACCCAAAGTGCTGAATTCAACATTAGATGCCAAGCTCTTTGATTATCCTTGAGTGTTCTTTTGATGATTCTTAATAGATTCTTATTAGTTCTTTCAGCTAATCCATTACCTTGTGGGTAATAATTAGATGAAGAGCTCAAGTAGATTCCATGGCTAACAGCCCAATCTGTTATTTTAGCACTGAGAAATGCTAAAGCATTATCTGATATGATAGTTGCTGGAACACCAAATCTGTAGACTATACCTTCATAGAGAGCTAGTATTGAAGCTTTGTTATCATCCTTCAAGGCTACTACTTCAGTCCATCATGTAAAGTAATATGTAGTAGTTACAATCCATTTGTGTCCTTGTGAAGAAGGTGGGTTAATCATTCCAATAAAGCCAAGACCCCACTGCATAAAGGGCTAATCAACTAAAATAGTCTGCAAAGGCAGCGAAGCTAAACGTTCTTTTTCAACAAAGAAAGCACATTTCTTGCACTTTCTGATCCATTCGAAATAGTCCTTAAATATTCTAGGCCAATAGTAACCTGCTTTCATGATCTTCAAAGTTGTAGTATGTGTTGAGAAGTGACCTCCTGCAGGTCCTTCATGGAATTCTGATAATATCTTCTGAATCTTGTCATAATCGACACATCACAACAAGATTCCATTTATATCTCTTTTGAACAATACACAATCAATGAAGAGATAAGGAATAGCCTGTAACCTAAAATATCTTCATTTATTCTTATCCATACCTTCCGAATAAGTGCCATTTTGTAAATAGTCAACCAAATCAGTCATCAATCTTGATTCCTAAATTTCTTGAGAAGGTTCAGGTTGCTAATTTTCTGGTTGCAACATAATGTTTGATTGTTGATACGTGGTTTCAGCATGGTGTTCTAAAACTTTAGGTTTTACATACTATTGTTTCTCCACATCAACAACTATATGCTCACATAAACCATTACGTTGAATTTTCTTGGCAACTCAGATACCAATATCATATTCCATAACCTTCATTATCCAGCCTACTCTTTTCTCATTCAACTCTTTCAATAAGAAATCTTTCACACTTGGATGAGAAACAAGAACATGAATTCTATTGTTTGAAATCATGTACTTAAAATTCTTTAGTCCTCTAAGTACTGAAACTACTTTTTTTTCAAGTAATGTGTACCCTATTTCGTAATCATGCAAGCTCTGTCCAAAGAAAGTGATTGGTTGTTTGATATTCTCGTCATTGACCTGAGTTAGAATAGTTGAGATTGTTTCAGCTCCTGCAAGTGCATACATTGTAAAATATTTGTCAAAATTTGGATTTGCAAGAGTAGGAGCCTGAGAAATAGCTATTTTAATAGCCTCAAAACCTTCTCTCCCTTTGCTGGTCTAAGATAATGTTTTCTCTTTCTTTAGCATGGTTGTCAATGGCTTAACCAATGCTATAAAATCTGGAACAAATATTCTGACAAAGTTGATTTTTCCCAGAAAGCTCTGTAATGCCTTCTTGTGATGAGGTAACGATAGCTATGATATGGCTTCAATTCTTAAAGGATTAATTGCTAAACCCTATTTAGAAACAATATGTCCAAGTATCTTACCTTCATGTACTGAAAAGATAGACTTTTTGGGATTCAAGGATATTCCAAACTACCTGCAGATCTAAAAAGTCTATCTCAAATGCATTAGATGTTCATAAGAATTTTTCGAGAATATAGTGACATCATCTAAATCAACTAGTATGCATTTACTTAGTAGGCTACAAATAACCTTGTCCATTGCATGTTGAAACATTGCACTGACATTTGAAAGACCAAAAGGCACTCTTTTATAAGTGTAAGTACCTCACTTGGTGGTAAAAGTTGTTTTATATCTATCTTCTCCTTGGACTAAAATCTAATTATATCCACTATAACCATCTAGAAGGGATAGTCTATCTGATCCTGAAACTGTTCTCAATATTTGATCCATGTTCGGTAGTGGATAATGATCTTTTAATGATGCTTTGTTAAGATCTCTAAAATCGACACATAATCTGATTTCTCCATTATTTTTCCTAACTGGAATAAGATTTGCTACCCAACTTGAATGCTTAATCGGGAAAATAATTTCTTAAACAATCAATTTTGATAATTCTTTCCTCATAAGAGGCTCTATTCTAGGATTTATAGGCCTTTGTTTCTGCCTAACTGGTTTAGAATTTGGCTGTAATTCAATCGTATGTTTTGCTAGACTGGGGTCAAACCCTTTCAAGTCTTGGTATCTCCAAGTGAAAACATAATTAAATTCAGTGCAAAGCTTGATAAAATATTGTTTTTCAGATAAGGAACATACCTTTCTAGGAAATAAATTCTTTCCTTCATAAACTGAAACCTCTTCATAATTATCATCATGAGTAGGCATCTTAGCTTTGTCCTTCCTAAACTGGTCATCAGTGTTGAAGATGTCTTCCAATGTGACAAGTCCTGGAGGAAACTTGTTTGTCTCTAACTGAACAATTTGGTCACCATATAGATGTTGTAATTTATCTTGATTTACTGTAGAAAATTCAACTTCTTACTGCAAAAGCCTACAGATTTGATTATCACTTTTAAACACTTTCCAATTAGATTCATTATCAGGTATAGAAGGCCTGACAATCAACTTAACATGAGGCTGAAATTTGTTGTTTTCTATTTGTTCCAGCACTTCAAAACTAGCACCAACTGCTTCAAGTGTATCAACGTGTTTATTTTCAGCTCTAAGGATAGACAGAATATTAATGGCATCAAAATCTTCCATTAAGTCTGAAACCCTATGCCTGTAAGACTTCATTAATGGGTTCTTACATACATTAAAGTTTTTTACTTGATTGATTACTAACTCATAATCACCAAAGACTTGTAACGTGTTGATTCCTCTTTTTCTGGCCCAAATTAACCCATGAATTAACGCTTCGTACTCAGCTACATTACAACTACATGAAAATTGATGACTCAGAGCCGTAAAATACCTTTTGTTTGTTGGGTAAGTGAGCATCAGACCCACTCCCTACCCCTTCTTATTCTTAGCTCCATCAAAATGAAGCTTCCAAATCCCTTCTGTTGAATTTTCTATTTTGGACAACAAGGGAATTGTTGCATTTTCTTCATGCATGCAATATACATTGAAAAGATGTTCTTCAACCTCTTTAAAAGGATCATGAGCATGTTCTTCAACTATTTTCTCATCCATAAACATGTTAGACACACCCTCTAGCATTGTAGTATGAGCCACATCATCAAAATCAGATTGATCTAGAGCGGAATAATTTGCCAAAGCATTCAGTGAATGAGGCTCAATATGAAATCTAGCCAATGGATTTGAATTGATGGTAACTTTAGTGCCATAACGTGTAGTGAAAAATAAGAAAGACCAATCAGAAGAGAGGTAACCTCCTATTGTTTCCGTAAAGTCTCTAGATAGGCACAAAGCAAAATATGGAGGTAAATCCACAACACTAGCATCTTACAAATTGGAAACATTTGGGAAAGCATGTAATGTTACCTTCAAATTTTTGAATTTCTAATTATACCAACTGTATTGGTTGCAGTCCCATCAACCTGTAGAACACTTTTTTCTATTGGCTCATACCGTAGGCCTAATTTTTCAGCAATTGGCTTTGGCATAACTGTGTTACTGGCACTGATGTCCACCATGTAGTTATGAACTAAATTTTCTCTAATAATCAGAGATAGATAAAAAGGTGGTGGCTTCTTTATGTCATGAGCATTCAAGACCTTTTGAACCATCCATCTAACATCCTTTACGTGATCTTGATCAAGTGTTCCAAGGACCATATCTGTGTTTTGGACATCCTTTACCGATATTTTTGAAGAAATCTATAGTTTAGCTAGTTCATGAGAGAGTAAATCATGTTGTCATGGAATGCTTAAGGCATCCCACATCGAGATGTTAACATTATGCTTCTTCATCACATCAACAATCTTAAAAGAGGTAACAATATTAGAGATAGACTTGACCATTTTAGCATAAGCTTTAGCAAAAAATGATTTTGCTTCAGTAGCCTTGGATATCTGAGGGATAAACAATCTTCTTGGATAAGGATGAAGCTATTTTTGTTACTCTTTACCAGCTGCAACACTTGCTATTTTCTAAGGGACATCAGGACTGTTGGATAGTTTTGAGGCTGTAGATGTTGATATATCAGTAATAGTGGGTAGCATAGGTCTGTTTTGTTGTTTTTTAATTTTTGGTAGCTTTCTCTTGAGCTCTAGTGGTAACAATAATGAAATCCTCCTCATTAAATCTAACCAAATTCTCTTCAGGTGTTTTCTGAAAATGACTTTCTTGCTACTCACCGTCCATTTGAGGTATGAACAATGCTTCAGATTGAGGTTGCACAACAAGATTTAGGTTCAGGAATTCATTTGGGAAATTTACAGTTTGATGAGTTTGATTACAAGGTTGGCACTACTCTTCTGTAGCCATATTAAATGAAACCAAAGCATTAGATGCACTAGGAACATTAGAATCAAACTACCTTTGCTGATAAGGTTGCCTATGATTCTGATTCTACTGGTAAGGCTACCTATTCTACTAGTTTTGTTGATAAGGAGCTTAATATGGCCTATTAGGCAATGTAAGCTTATTTTCAATTGATTTCAGCTTATTTCCCATGGTTTGTAAGGCTTTAAACATATCTGGGGATGGGGCTGCAACAGTAGGCTCTACGATTGTAATAGGCTGTGGGATAGGAGCTAAATCTACCAAAACTGGCATTGTAGGCCTTGGTGCTAATTTTCTAGCCTAAAGTCTTAAAGCTATGTCTTCATGAGTAATATTGTGGACTTCACATATGGCTGCAACATCTTTAATATGTTTAGTAGGTGTAACTTGATTTTCACCAGTAAATGATGGCAAACTTTTCAAAGCAGCGTTGGGAATATCATGGTACACTAGAATTACTAATGGGATGCCATTAGTGAAGGCCAAATAATTTTTGGGTGGTTAAATAGCCATTTAAAAAAATAGGATATTGATTGAAAAATTTATACGTGGTGAATGAATATTAGGAGCATTTTCAAAACCAGGTCTATTATAAGGCAATGTATTACCAACCCTTCTCCTTCTACCAGAATTCAAAGGTAAAGAAACAAACTCAGGAGGAATTCCTCTTACCGATGATCTTGTAGTCACTTTAGGCATGGAACATGCTGTAATATTGGTCTAAAATAAGCTTTACGGAGTCACCAAAAGATCATAGAATCTTTAGAATTAATTTGTTGTAGCTCTGCTCCTGAAATTAACTTTTATGTGTTGTAAATATACTTTTGATCTGCTCTAGAATATGGGATATGCATGCAAATCTGATTTGCTGTCCCACCTGGTGTGCCAAAAACTATAATTTCTTGAAAGTGCACCCGATATAGAGATGGCAACAGATTCTCTAAGTCTTCAAAGATCTCTCTCTCGTAGATGCAATGGGGACACCTTAGGTCTATGGGTATACCTATTTTGAGGTGAATCTCTGGGGTTAAAAGGCCGGTTCCTTATTGGTGTTCACTAAACTATTTTTTTTGGGAGTTTTAAGGTTAAGAGGTGACAGAAAATAAAATAAATACTAAGGTGATACACCAAATTTGGATGAAAACTTGACTTGAGTGGAATACAAAACTGATTTGTGAAGAATTCTTTATGTGCACAAACCAATTTGTACTTTCTGTAGAAAATAAGGGCCAAGTACTTATTTTATACTGAGGGAAGTTCACAACAACACTAGTAAGCTAACATGCACAATGAAATTTAGCAGAAAATAATAGATTTTCAGCAAGGTAAAGTGATTAATTAGGGAATATTGATTCACAAGGCTAATACTGGCATACACAAGACTGCAGAATAACTTGGAAAGGCAAAGAATAATTCACACTCAAAGGGAAAAACTTGCAAAAATTACTTCAGTACTCATATCAAAAGTTCTCTGGGAAAGTTCTCTGAAAAATCCCCCCTCTCTAGAAAAGTTCTCTGAAAAATTCCCCCCTAAGTTGTGCTTTACAAGAGCACACAATATATAACAAAAGTTTACCCCCTTCCTAAAAATAGCCTAAAGGCTGTACTCGCCCATGCATCCTAATTTTATCCTTTATTTAATTATAAATAAAGGAATAAAATAATACATACTAAAGCATGTGATAAAAATAGGCATTATCAGCCTTAGATACAATTCAGTCAAACTGTAGTTGACTATTCTATTTTTAAGAAAGAAAGGTGAATAATTTTCTAAAATTACAAATTGCTTGCTAGGCAAGTCTTCTCTCTTGCACATGCAAGTTCGTCATCTTTTCTATTTTGTCCTATTGTGAAGGCATGCAAAATCATCTCCCATGTGTAGAAAAAAGTATGCAACCTTAGCCATATTTGCAAAATTTAAAATGAAGTGGGGACCACCTCCAAGGTATACATGTTCTATTTTTTCCACCTTTCTGGATAGTCACATGAGTGACACTTGCAATTTTTGTTTAAAACCCCATGTGGGGACCACCTTTGGTTTTAGATGCTGCCACATTGTGGACTTAGGCATTAGCATGTATATACTATTTAAAGGGGGTCACCCTTGGGCTAGCCCACAATGCATTAGTTCCGCCACATTTGAGCCTTGGCATATAATACAATTATCACCTTTTCGGTGATCATGGCGTATAATATGTTTTAATTTTTTGGGCATGGACACTTTAGACTTTGTAAAGTCTTAGAGAATGATTATTTGTTGGTCCATGTGGGCTTGTGTTCTTTTACTGAGGATATTCATGAAATTCCAAACTATGTGAGTTGTTACATTTTGTAACAGCACACATAGTTGCAGATTTCACTTGATCTCTTTCACAAATCAACAATAACAAAATAATCTGACATAAATTCCATTAGCATAGGTATACTTCACCAAATCTATCCATCGTAATAAATTTTCGAGTTGCCCATTTTTGCACAAGTGTAAAAATTGTCAACAGAGTCCATGGCAGTGCACTTCCCATATGATGTTGTCACTTTGATGTTTAGCTCATTGATGACTTCCAAAGGCATGACGTTGCATGATGCCCCTGAGTCAAACATGCAGTTATGCAGTAGTCTGTCCTTTATGATCAAAGTGGTGAAGAATGGATCCACATTAATCTAAAAGTCCACCAAGGATTTCCCCAAATAGACCTCAGACGGTTCATCTAATTCCTCTAATGCTAGTGGTGCTTCTAGTCCTTCAATGACTAGTGGGGTCTTCACAATATTTATGTTTCTACCTTGGGTAGTCTTTTCTTCTTTCAACCCCAAGTATTCAAATGCTCTCTTTTGTGCTCAGGAATCCTAATAAACTCAAAAATTGGAAAAGATTCTTTGATTTGACTTAAAACTTGGACAATATCATATGGGACATTCTTTGGCAAGGCAGTATTGGAAGGAATTATAACACACTCATTAGGTGGTATAGGATTTTTGACAAATTGGGCATGAGGAGGGGTATGATTTTTGTTTGGAACTGTAAGGCTTTTAGTAGATGGACCTTTTTTACGAGTCTCTTTAGGAATGTTTGAAAGCAAGGGAGATTTTGGCTTAGCTTGAGGCCCTTCCTATTTGATAATGTTACTTCTTGTGTTATATTCCTTCTCTTGAGAAACAACAACATTAATCAGTAACTGTCTATCTTCGTTTGATGGGATTCCCCCATCATACTTCTTTATCATTAAGCCCTCAAATAATCAAAATCATTATTGGGAAATTTAAAATCTTGTGCAATATCTACTTCTAGAGTATGAGAGGGAGGAAGAATAGGTACCCTATGAATGCAGTCCCAAAATGTGGTAGCAGTTCAGGAACTTATCACCTTAGTTGAAGTTGCCCTTTGTTGTAAGCTCATGGAGAAACCCATCATGCAGACATCATCATCATTATCATTAAATTCTTCTTCTTATTGATCTTCTTCATAAGGAGCATGAGGCATGAAACATTTGTCACACCAATCAATGACATCTGTCTCCTCCACCACAGCAAATTTGGTACCCAAAGGATCAAGTACCATTTTGTTACCCTTAGCTTGGGACTACCGATTTCCAAATTCAACTAGTCCTTTGCCTCCATCATCAGATATTTTCTAGTTTGTAAACCTGTCTTGGCCTTGTTTCTTGTGTTTACCTTGTGAGCTCTACCAAATTCCTTTCTCATCTCGGGCTAGTTTGTAGGAAATTTCTTTGACAGCCCCTACTGAAGTTTTCACAACTTCATCCAAATTAGCAGTGTTACTTGTTTGGTGTTTTTTTGGTTTAACGAGATTTACACCCTCTGTCTTTGGAGGCTTTCCAATTTCCTTGATGTTATTTTCAATTTGAAAAGCCATAGTGAAGGCCTACCTCAAATTAGTATGGTTTTTGTCTCTTAAATAATATGTAGCCTTTTTATCAAATGCATCAGTATATTTGATCAAACATGACTCATCACATGGCCTTATCCTAACACATAATCTCCTCAAGGTCTTAGTAAACCTTGTGTTGAAATAATGTACTAACTCATTAGGGTTCTATTCGATGTTTTCAAATTTTGTCAAAAGAAAGCTACGGTTAGTTCTATCACCATATTGCAATCTAAATGCATTACTCATCTCATTCCAAGAATGAATAGAGTTATCTGGAAATGCTTTATACCATTCCCTGACATCTTCCTCCAAAGTATGGATGAACAATTTGATATATACATTTTCATGTTCAATCTCAAAGTCTTCCATCATATTGATAAAAAGCTTTAGATGCTAATCACTAGTTATAGCATTATTTCTCTGGAACTTTGGCATTCTATTCCTTACATCTTGAGGCATTGCATTTGGATATCTAGCCATTCCCACAGAATTTATAGCTCCAAATATTTTTACAACAAAAGGGAGTCTGGGTGGGGGTAGGGCCTTGTTCGTTTGAGGAGGTAACCCTGGATGGGTGACAAATTGATGAGGGGCAGAGGGTCTTTGGAACACATTAGTATAATTTTCAAAATGGAGATCCCCCAAATTCCTGGTATCTTGGAAATCTCTATCAACCTCAGAAAAGAAAGGTGCAGAGTGTGAAGAAAACTTTTGAAAATCAAATGAAGGCCCCTTTTCAACTAGAGAATTCAATTCCACAAAGAGGCTACTTGATTCAGAGTCACTTGAATGGAAGTCTTCAATGATAGGCCAATCCATTTAATCAATGGAGATACCTTTCCTTTCCTATTGATCTCCAACAAATTTCTAGGCTTTTCTTTCTTCTGATTTTTCTTTTCCTAGCTCTGGAAAGAACTTCCTAGCAGGATCCCTAGTAAACAAAGATCTTCTTCCTTCAAGCTTTACAAATATTAGTAACAAATCTAAATTTGATAAATTTTTAAGATAGTGGTACTCATTAAAATAAGATCAACAGGGAGTCACCACTAAGGATTTCCACCATAGTTGTGTAAATGCACTAAATATGATCTGTCAAATGTCTGTCAATGCAATAAATTGGAAATGGAAAGATTCTCACCTTTCTTTACCTAGATTTATCAAATGAAAACTACTGTATTAGGTGTGAAAACTGAAATAACTGCACACAACACTTGGAGCATACAAGAAGTGTTTTACCAGGGTTTGAATATGAACTACAATCCACTAGGTCCCCAACAACGGCACCAGAAGCATGTTGACGGGCCAAATTGACATGAACTAGCAATAGATCAACAAATCAGTCTTCAACGATGAAAATTGGTTCCCAGTAATTCAAAACATCCCCCAAAAATGGCTCTAGAAGTGTGGGTAAGTGCAGGAAGTTAATGGACAAATATAGGGTCATCCGTGGACGTCATATTGCAAAAAACAGTGAAATCTCAACTTGTAGGGATTGATAGCTATACACACACTCTAAATTAGAAAATTTTATATAAATATGAATCGTAGTATTCGGAATCTAGTTTCTAAAATACTATTTTAAAAAAAAAATGGATATGTTTAGCTATATTAAACACTTAAAATTATATGACTTACTTTTTAATTTGAAAAAACTTATAAGATTCTAGTCCATTTGCCCGCATTTTGGATGACCAAATCTTGTCTTTTTTTTTTCCTTTGCTGAAACGTTATATGTAGTTGTCTATCTTGGGATGGATTTTATTTTGTATTTTTTTTAGCAATTTTTTTTTTTATGATTTTTTCCGTGAAAGTGGTCTGAAAATATTTAGAAAATGGAGCGCTTTCCATTTGCCCGCCATAATTATATCAAAAAATATCGAAATTATATATATATATATATATATATATATATATATATATATTTTAACGTGTATAGAATTTGTCCATGCTTTGAGATGGTATAAGTTTTATCATATTTTCATAAGCGAAAAAAAAGTTACAGTCTTAAATGTAGACATGAAAATTCATGGGAAAGAATGTCTTAAAGACCTATTATTAGTAAAAAGTTATAAAATGATATTTATCTTATTCTATTCACTTTAAAAACAATATTTTTACGAAGCTAAGAGTCTCCCCTATGCGATGGCACCATTTTTGTGAAATGTTTTCAGTTTTTTAGCATGGTTCAAGTCTTTGGAAGAGTAGATTTGAGGTTTTTTGACCTTCTACACTTCTTAATGACCTTCCATATCTTTGGTTGGGGAAAAAAAAAGATTTTCCGAGGCTTAGGTTCGGAAGATAGATCCACGATCGCGGTTAACAAAGCGTGATCACGGTTTTTTAAACATAAACCGCGATCACGTTTTATAAAGTGCGCTCGCGGTTCATAAATCATATTTACAAACATCCCAATGTCTAAATTACCATGTGATTTTTACTCTCTGACCTTACCGTATGAATTACTACAAAATTATGTCTTTTTTTGCATGTTTTTCTTATCACCAGAAGTAAAACATCATGGGAGACAAAAAAATGAAGTCAAAAAGGAAGTCATTAAGTAAAAAACACCAAACAAATTAGAGGCCATCAAAATTCAAAATGTTGAGCGAATGTGGAAACTTCGTGAATATAGAAGAGGTTCATCTTCAATCCCAACTATTGTAAGAAATGAAGAACTAGGTAATGTTTGTACTGTCAATGTTGAAGTTGAATTAAATACTCGCGATGAAGAAGTTTTTACTGTTAATGTTGAAGAAGAATTAAATACTCATGATGTAGCAAATGTTGAAATTGAAGGAGACAATGAAAATGTGAATAAGGAAATTCATGTTGAAACTGTAGACAAGCAAAAATTGAAAAAAACACCTCCTAGGATTTTATGTAAGAAACCTAATTTTTTTATTGAAATTGATGAAAATATTTTGAAACCAATGTCTGACAAACTTTCTGAGTGAAAAATTAGAAGAAAAGCCACTGAAATTTGGGATAATCATTTTGAAATTTTAAATGATTCCCAAAGATGTCAGTTGTTGGTTAGTTTGATGAAATTGATTAAAATGAGACCTACATTAAACACCTTAGGATTGACAACAACTAATATACATTGTCAAACCTCTACAATTGTTGAAAACCTTCATGATGCATATCACACTGTTGGTGTCAAGAGACGCACTAGGGATAGTAATATTGTGCGTCATGTACTTGTTACTAGTGTTGTAAGTGAATCAATAAAAAATAACGTTTGATTACGCAAACAAGTCGAATGTTGCAAGTTAATCGAAAAACTCTAATGAAAGCAATTGAAAGACATAATATCCTTCAATCACTCAATAATGCCAATTTTTGGGCATTTTCTGCTAGAGCACCACGTAAGGACAAAAATAATTTTGATGCTATAAGAGAAATTGTTATTAAATTTTGGCATGATAACACTAGAGTTTCACCTAATACAAGAGATGTTATAAAATAGAGAGTTGGTTCTACTAATTGTGAACCACATCCAAAGCATTTCTTAGATATGACTCAAACTCAATTTTTTCGTAAGTTTGAACAAGAGAATCTGGAAATTAAAATTAGTCAATGTTTTTTTGAAATGTTGAAACCATTCTATGTGAAAATCAACCATGCTTGCACCACTTGTTCTAGGCAACATGTTGAATTTGCGATGCATTATGCTAAATTTTTACGTATTCATTGTAATTTTCATTCTGAAACTATGTTATCTGAATGTGGTGTTCAAGTTCAACCAATATCTTCCAGAGATTTCATTCCTACTATATTTTGTGAAAAAGAAGTTGGACATTTTTTTTATACTCAGGATTGTTTAGATGGAAGTTGTAGTATATGCGGTGGATTACCTAAATTGGAAAGTTGCATCCATGAGCAAATTGAAGGTACAATAAGACATAATTTAGTTGAGTTTGATAAATATAAATCAGTTGCATACCAGTTGAAATATGGAAAAGAGTCGAAATGGTGTGAGCTAGTTACAAAACAAATGCCCATTTTCTAATTTATGAGAAAATTTAAGGATGAAATTATTTATGAGTATGCGAGGCATACACATAGAGCTCGATGGTTGGATGAAAAATTACAGCTATGTAAAGAAAAATTTCCTATTGGTACTATTGTTTTAGTGGTCTATTTTGTAGAGAATTACACATTGCAACCACAAATGGAGGTTCAATCGAAATATTACAACTCAGTACAAGTTGCCATTTTTGTACATATAACATTTCTACATTCTTCTGATAGTACAGAGAATGATCAATTTTTTTAAAGAGAGTACCACTTTTATATCAGTGATGATCGTACTCATTCTACTGAATTTTTGCAAGGGTGTTTCTAGCTATTTTATGGAAACTTGTCTGATAGGGACATCCACTTCAAACAACATTATATATGGTTAGATAATTGCACGTATCAGTTTAAGAATGCACGAACGTTTTATTGGATGATCAGAATGCATGTCAAGATGGGTGTGTAACATATTTAGAGTTTCACTGAGGTTGGACATGGAAAAAGAGAGCATGACGGTGCAGAGGCATGTGTGAAAAGATATCTTGCAAGAGAAGAGTTGAAGTACAAAGATGGTGCTAAATTAAAATATGCAAAGAGCATAGTGGAATGGTGTACTGACAACATGGCCCGAGGTTCTCAAGAAAATTCCACAGTTCATAGATATTTTTGGTTGGTAGAGGAACAACATATTGCTAACTATGAGGATTGTATGACACTCACTAGGTCTAGGGATTTGCACTCATTTTGTACCTCAAACGCTACTTCATGGGCTATATGGACAAGAAAGTTGACATGTTTTTGTGCATCTTGTATCGAATTTTTCACTGCTGAGTGTCATTCACAAGAATGGGTGGAAGGATGGATTTGTAGGCCTCTAACTCTGCTTCCTAGTTATCTACCTCCACAAGCATTACGACTTGTTTCTGCAGATGAAGTTACAACATCCAAGGACTTTGAAGAAATTTCAATTTTGGTGCAACAAGGTATTTATGGCTATTTATTTAATTTTTGTATTGAGTTATGTCCATTGAAATTTTAATATGTAATTTAAATTTGAGTTGTTCAACCTTGGTTATTTCTTTGTAGGACATGTGTTTGCAGTAAATGCAACAGAAGACAATGAAGAAGGAACAAACTATTTCTTATGTCATTGCATCGAGGAAAGAAATAAGTTGACTTCTCCTATTATAGCTGGTGAAGATATTGAGTATCCTATAGGGTCAATGGTAGTTACTAGAACTTGGCTTTGATGGTATGCATTAAAGAACTCCTTTGTTTGGGTGTTTGAAGACTTTGAGACAAACATGAAAATACTCTTATATTCACATCTAGTTCTAGCGACAAATATTCAGTTGTATAGATATCGAGGAAGGCCTAATAACAAGATTCTTTGGAAGGTTCGAGAGTCAGATCATGAAGCAATCTTGTTTGCTATTCAGAGTAGATCTGATCCTGATGTTTGGTATATATAATTTCTTTTCAATATATATCTAAAATTTTTAGTTTAAAGATCTAGATTTAAGTTTGAATATATTTTATTTTAAATTTGTGTATTTTGTACATATATAGATAGTATACGGTTTTGATTTGAAACTTAAATTTCTTTGACTAACACTTTTATGTTTAGGTTAGTGGTGCCAGAAAAGCTTCTACCTTCATGTGGTTGGCACTGTTAGTAGAGAATTTTAAATTCTCGAAGCTAAGAGAAGCTTTCATTGTTTGAAAAAGTTGTAAATTTTGAAAATGATGTAAATTTTGAAAAAGTTGTAAATTTTGAAAATGACTCCTCCCAAAGTGCTTACAAGATCATACCTATGCGTGTGCACCAAAATGAGAAGGAAAAAACAAAGAGAGGATATTGTAGAGGGTCCGTACGTCGAGGTACCGGATCGGACGAGGCCTCTCTAGGTGCCACAGAGTCCGAATAGTCACCCGTCGAAGTTGAACGATATTTTGGTCTCAGGGCTCTTAAGGGACTACGCCTGAACGAAGTAGCCTGGAAGCAACGACCTGTTCACACACCAAAAAAGCACCTCCTCTAGTGTTCTCCTAGCCACCCAAATGTGCCGATGCAGTCGGTTCGGTGCCACAACCCACTGTTTGCAAAATATAGCGTTTGAAAACCTTACACTAGCTCTAACTGCATTATTTCGTGCGTTTGCAAACAATAGGCAAACGAGAGCACCAAAATGAGAAGGAAAAAACCAAGAGAGGCTATTGTACAGGGTCCCTATGCCAAGGTGTCGAATTAGATGACGCCTTTCTAGGTGGCATGGAGTCCGAGTAGTCACCCATCGAAGTTGAACGATATTTTGGTCTCAGGTCTCTTAAGGGACTATGCCCAAACGAAAAAGCCCAGAAGCAACGAACCTTTTGCGCACCAAAACGCCACCTCCTCTAGTGTTCACCTGGCCACTCAGACATGCTGGCAGAGTCGGTTTGGTGTCACGACCCACCATTTGCAAAATATAGCGTTTCACAACCTTACACTCGCTCTAACTGCACTATTTTATACGTTTCCAAACAATAGGACAACGAGAGCATCGAAATGAAAATGAAAAAAATGAGAGAGGCTATTGTAGACGGTCCCTACGCTGAGGTTTTTGATTAGACAAGGGCTCTCTAGGTGCTATGGAGTCTGAGTAGTCATCCATCGAAGTTGAATGATATTTTGGTCTTAGGGCTCTTAAGGGACTATGCCCGAACGAAGTAGCCTGGAAGCAACGACCCTTTCACGAATCAAAACACTACCTAATCTAGCATTCAAGTGGACACCTAGACATTCCGGGGTAGTCGGTTCGGTGCCACGACCCATCGTTTGCAAAATATAGCATTTTACAACCTTACACTGGCTCCAACTGCACTATTTCACGCGTTTGCAAATAATAGGACAGCGAGAGCACCAAAATGAGAAGGAAAATACTGAGAGAGGCTATTGTATAGGGTCCCTACACTGAGGCATTGGATCAGACAAGGCCTCTCTAGCTACGATGGAGTCTAAGTAGTCACCAGTTGAAGTTGAACGATATTTTGGTCTCAAGGCTCTTAAGGGACTATGCCCGAACGAAGTAGCCCAGAAGAAACAACCCTTTCGTGTAGAGAATCACCACCTCCTATAGCATTCACCTGCCCCCTCAAACATGTCAGCACATTCGGTTCAGTGCCATGACCCACCGTTTGTAAAATATAGCATTTGACAACCTTATACTGGCTCCAACTGCACTATTTCATGCATTTGCAAACAATAGGAAAGTGAGAGCACCGAAATGAGAAGGAAAAAACCAAGAGAGGCTATTGTAGAGGGTCTCTACACCAAGGTGTCAAATTAGTTGAGGAATCTCAAGGTTCCATGGAGTTCGAGTAGTCACCTATCGAAGTTGAATGATATTTTGGTCTCAGGGCTCTTAAGGGACTATGCTCGAACGAAGTAGCCCGGAAGCAACGACCCTTTTACGCACCGAAACACCACCTCCTCTAGCATTCACCTAGACATCCAGACTTTCCTGCATAGTTGGTTCAGTGCCACGACCCACCGTTTGTAAAATATAGTGTTTGACAACCTTACACTTGCTCCAACTGCACTATTTCACGCATTTACAAACAATAGGACAGCGAGAGCATCGAAATGAGAAGGAAAAAACTGAGAGAGGCTATTGTAGAGGGTCCTGTTATCCAAAATTCACCCTCAAGGTAATTTTGATAACATGCATCAAATTATTTAGTCCCAAGCAAGTAGATTGATTCAAGGCCTGAAATCATGTTTTTTGGGGGCCCCTCGGCTTCTCTCTAACTCTCCCATTCAAGAAGAAATCCCAATGAGTTAGAAAAAATGGAAAAAATGTGAAAAATAATGTTGTAGGATTGTTTTAAGGCATTTTGAGTCTGAAGGGTTCGGGTCGTACTAGTGTGGGTCGTACCGAGGTTCGTCGTACCAAGCTTAGGGCCGAAATATAAAGAAAATCAGCTAAGTCAGACATTTTTGTCCCAGGCGGTCCACAGGACAGTTGGGACATTGGGACACGAGGTACGCGAAAAGTCGAAACGGCTGAGAGCAAGGAAAATTGTCAAGTTTTTGTTTCGCGCGGTTTTGGGACAACCGGGACAAAAGTACGCATGGGACGTGAATCGGCTGATTTACCGACAGATAGTCCATTTCGAGCGGTTCAGAGATATTTTTCCTAGGCATTCTGGGATAGTTGGGACAAAAGTACGCGAGGGACGTGTGGGACGCGAAAAGGGGAAAAAGTCGCAAACAGGAACAAGGAAGCCCGAATCGGCCGAAGCAGGAGATTTTCATCTAGGACAGCCTGGAAAAAGGTACGCGTGGGATACGAGGGATGTGAAAAGTCAAATTGGCCGAAGGCAAAGAATAAAAGTCAACGTTTGACCCGCAAAACTTCAAACGGCCATAAATTTTGACTCCGAGCTCCGATTTTCACAAAATTGGACTTTCTGGAATGAGCACGATGTCCTCTACACCACAAAAACTGGATTTCTTATTTTTAATGAGGGTAGATATATTTAAATAAAAGAAACATATTCGGCTCCAGTCAATCAATGCTCATTCCCGTCAAATGACAGAAAAACGCCTGCCAGGCCCCAAAACAGCTGCCCGCCACTCAGAAGGCCATAACTTTTGCATTTCTCAACGAAATCGCACAAAATTGGTACCGTTGGAATCGTGGTTCCGAGCCCGATGCACAAAAATCAAGAAATTCCAGATTTGATCAGAAATTGATCGATATTTTTAAGAAAACGTGGCCGGGTTCAGAACAGTGTTTTATTTGGTAGTTGGGAGTGCAATTAAGAGGCATGGTCATCATTCCTTCTCTGTTGCAGCACATGGGAAAGTATGGGGAGCCTTTTGCAAGTAATTTATACCCATTCCACTCAATTTAATGCCTCTTATAGGTGGTTGAAGGACAGATTTCGGGATTTCCATTTTTTCCTTCTCTTTTCCTTCTCATTTTTCTATAAATTGGAGTGTTGGGCTCATTGTAAGGGGAGAGTTTTTGGGTAACAAAGCTCTATCGAAATTGCTTTGTAAAGCCAGTGTGTTGCAGGCCCTTGTAGTGGACTCCCTTGCATGGTGATCCAGGCCCTTATCTTGTAATAGATTGAACTGTGCATATCATGAAGCAATAAAATACCAGTTTGTGGATATATCTTCCCCTGCTGTGTTTCCTTGCATTCTTCTTGCCCCTTTAATCTTTCTACAAGTATATTGTGTCTATTTATTATGTTCTTGCAGGAATTCATTATCATTGTGTGTGCTTGGATATTGCTGTGAATGCATTTTGCTGGATTATGGTGAACTGTCATCACCTCTTCTAGTGTGCACTTTGCCTCTGTATTTCACACATTTGGAGATTACTCTCACACCCTCTTTTTCTGGTGTATCACCGCTTTAGTGTAGGCTTCCATTTTATGCATTCTCTCTCTCTGGTCCCTTGGAATTTTAGGTTAGAATAGCTAGTTTCTCCTGCATTAGAGTAGATTGTGGCAGGTAGTTTAGGAGCAAGAACCAACTTTCTCTGGAGGTCTATCTCAAGTAGCAAGTCCCACAACTTGGAGATAGTACCCATGTTATCCAATCGCACTGGATGCTTAGAGTGATCAAACTAGAAATCTGATCAACATCCAGGGGTGCTGTGATTCGGTGACAACAGGAACATACAAGGAAAAGGTTCCTCCAACTACATTAGAGGTAAACAAAAAAGGGGATCTAGGTAACACAAGGCACATGCGACCATAACACAATGTTAGCAGATAACCAATGATAGTTAGTCATCTCAAAGATCACGAGGATCATGGATGAAATGAACTCATAATCCTAATGTTGACATGACAAAGGAGTTTGAGATGTGCTTGTACAAGGGAAGAGGGTTCTCCAAAAGCGGTGTTCCCTAAAACTATGTCCCATCTCTGGGAAGGGGAAAAAGAAAGCTGATCTCTGGGAAGGGGAAAAAGAAAGCTGATAAATGTGGAAAAGATTTATGAGGATGATAATAAAAATATAAGGTTAATCAATTTGGTAAGCCTTCAAATTCGATAAGGAGTTGTCATCCTTTGAGGGTATGGTCTATTTTATACAATATATAGATGGTAAGAATGGTATATGGTAGACGTCCTTCGAGGGATAGGTATATTTCTTTTGATTTGCTTCTTACTTTAATTTTGATTGACATGCTCTTTTTTTTTCTTTCTTCTCTTTTCTTGCATGAGCAACTATCATTCAAGGGATCACTCTGTTTTTATATAGCTTTTATCTTTTTTACAAGAGTATCCATGATGATTTTTTTTGATATTACATGGGGGAGATATGGGACTAAATAAGCAGACCACTCGGGAGGGGATAAAGAATGTACAAGAGACACCCTTGGATCATTTGCATGGTTCTAATAGGTGAATAATAAGGTTATGGATGTGATGATCACAAAATACTATAATTCTCATCAAAGGGGAAAACCTATCCATAAGGCATATGCTATGGGAAGAGCTGTGGTGCCCTTATTTAAGGTCATATGTAAGAAGGTGACGTAAGACCACATGGTTACAAATCATCACAATGAGAGATGGAAAAATATAAGATGGAGGAATGATCTAATGATATGACTAAGGGAACATTGGTAAATATGCTAACAATAGGATGGTTACAAGTGCAATGCATTAAGTGGCTCCACTTCTAGTTTACCATCAAGGGAGGCCAAATGATAGGATCCCGACCCATACTTGTGTGTATGGTCCAATCCAGTTAGGGGAAAAATTTCCATGTTGGATCCTTTTTAGAGTAGTGGCGTTCTGATTTAGTTGTGAGGCTATCAAGATTAACATCACATTGGAAGACAAGACGAGATGAACGATTGAAAATAAGAATAAACGTTGCTCATTAAGGAAGAAAAGATGTGTCTAAGACAAATAAATGGTCCCCTAGAGAGAGACAAGATTAACCAGAACCAGATGAAATAAAGATCATGAAACATGTATCTTAAATGGTAGATTTTTGGTAAGGCCATGGTGCTTCTGAAGGGAGGCATAGATATGGCCACGAAAGTGCTCGTAGGGATATGAGAGGAAAGTATGATCGGATGAACCAAATTGGATAAGATAAGACAATGTCGAATATGGAGAGGAACTCTTCTATGAATAGACAAGTCCTAGAAAGATGTCCCCCAAGCATGGGAGGATGAATCAATGAAGACGATAAGAAGGATGCTAAAAGATTAATACTGAGGGGGAAATATGTTCCCCCAATGGAATGGATGTGGATAAGATAGTGAATGTTAAAGGAAATGAAATGGATGTTAGGAGGATGGTGTACCAAGGTGAACAATATCAATGATCAAGGGAGGACACTCATCAAGAAGAGTGATAGGAGATGATGTAGATGGGTGAAGAGACCAAGGAAGCTAGACAAATGGAGATGTGGTAAAAGGCATCGGATGGGGTATGGTATGAAGCAGTAGATAGAGAAGGGGAATTTTCAAGGAGGTCCTCTCACTCAATAAGATTGTAGACAATATTTTGAAGGGATTTGCAATACTTAGTGTCATGACCCAGGGTGCGTTGATAGGAAATGATGCAATAGGGATCAAAACAAGAGGAATTCAGATGGTTTGGGTTAAAAGGCCTGATCGGTGGGAGTGTGATGGTGAAATTCTGAAGAAAATTTTAGAGGAACTCCACATATGATTCAATGTAGGCAACCAGGGAAGGTTTATTGAGATTGTTGATGGCTAGGGTGAAGGTGGATTGGGTCAAGGGTCTATGTGGTCTAGAAGAAGATGTAGTGATGGATGATTTAGGCTTGGATAGGATGGACATGTGGAAGTGTTTCTGATGAGGGCGCTGGTTCTAGGATGGAATAAAACTATTTGGATTTGGATTGGTTAATTTTTCATGATGGAGGAGGTGGTCCTAAGAAAGAGGGATGTGGGCCTAGGATGGAGGATGTAGGTCTATTATTGATAGGAGGAATGCCAATCTTCTTATGGGGATGCTCAAGAGATCATTCTAGAAGGATGCCAATGTTTTTGGATTTAGATTGTTGAGGATTGCCCTTAGCAGGGATGAAAATGAATACGACAAGTGGATCAAAAGGTGGTGTTGTGGTGGTTGGTGGGAGTATTTTTTCATGATTTGATCTAAGGAGGATGGGGATTGGTTCGATGTGGGAATGTCTGGGCATGTGGATGAGACAGGAGGTTCACATTTGGTGGCTACAAGTTGAAGTGCTTTCCAATATTTCTCAAATAATGTAAGTGGTGTGGATGAAGAAGTAGATAATGGGGATGTTGTCATGATGGTCGATGCGGTAGGTGTGGGCAGAAGCAAAAAAAGGGGAACTGATATGTGTTCTAAGGAGGGAACTATGTGAAATTTGGAAGAGATGTGGATGGGGGATTATAGTATGATATAATGAAAATGAAGTAGTTTCATGTGTGGAATCAATGGATGGAGTAGCCATGGATATAGAAATAGAAAGGGTGTTTGGATTATGTGATTAATGATGTCTATGTGAGAGGGGGATGATGTGGGTTTCAGATGAATAGGAGCAGAAATGAGGGGTTGTGAGGGAAAAGTATGAAATCCTTTTGTGTTTGTACATTAGGTGTTTCAAGAGTCATTGTAGATGTAAATCAAAGAATATTTGATGGGGGATGTAGATGCAAGAATGATAGATATTGGAGGACAAGATGATCTACGTGTTGGTACCCAAATTTAATTTCCTTCAAAAACTGAACAACATCATGTATTTTTGACAGGACACTCAAAGACAAATAGAAAATCATGTATGTCATTTGTAGCTGGGGAAGCAATCTATCTGACTTGTTAGCACTCAGGTTTCGAAAGGAGTGGGTAGCACCTTAAAAGGATGTGATTTGTTCCTAACTATTTTAGGTTGTGCCTTTTAACCAAGGTAAGAGAACCTATTTTGTAACCTCTGTTATTGAATAACAATGATAAATCCTTATTTTGCATATATTTTATAGATAATACCTTGGGAAAATATGATCAACACACCAAATATGACTCTCACGAGTTGTCACTTCCAGATCAGTGGCGATATTTTCACAAGGCAAAGGTTACTAAAGACATTTGGAACCCTGATTGTTTTTGCATATTTTGGTAACATAGATTATGCATTTGTACACACACATGATAGACAAGGGTAGTATGGGTAAGATTGGTTGTTTTGAATGAAATTTTAGGTGGGAGGTGGGCCAGGATGAACTGGACTTGCTAGATCCTTGAAGAATCTTACAAAATGGAAGGTTGAACCAATAGAATGCCACATAATAGCTATAATGTTTCTTTAACTAGAATATGTGCTTCAGTGAAGGCCCATATTAGCACTTTTTCACACAGTATTTAAGATTCTATAGCGAAGGCTTGAGTTAGGAAACCCAACAAAATATCAATATCTAAGCCAAATTACACCTAAGGTACACCCAAAGGCTTACATCACAATCTCTGTCAAATAGATGAAAGAGAAGTGATTTTAAATCATTTATTTCACTCCCATATGAAGGCTCTTCCAAGAAATGAAATTACAGATGCCACTGAACTGTTACAAGGATTGAGACCTGTGTGATTGAATTATATTTTAAAACAATATTACAGTAGAAACGAGATAAACTACTCACATACATTCAGAATAAAACAAACACATTTTTCTCAAGACAACACAGAATAAATCAAATTTCATTAAATCTATCAGTAGGGAAAAGTTTCTAGAATAGTCTCAAAGCTTGTCAATGGTTGTACACTTGCAACCACCTTGACATGTTCATATTTAATACCAAATAGATATACAAGCTTCTCAAACGGCTTCTCAAAAATGATGGGCTATGTCAAGATTTTTCTACTAGAAAATTTAGTCCCGACCCCTAACACTCCAACCATTTGCACAATTTTTTTTTGCCATTTATAACCTTCACAACAAAGCCCCTTCTTCCCCAAAAGAAATGGTAAAAGTGTTTAATGCACCAGTGCTCGCCATGATTTTGATCGTGATTCTCAAAATCAGATCTAACAAAAAGTCATCAGGTGCTCGAGGGGGTAGATCTCATCGAATATCTCCTGCATTTAATTCCTTCCTCTAGTAGATCACTCTTTCTTCAATTTACCAACCACTTCTGCCCCTAATCTATCAAATCTAGCTCCTTGCATGCTCGGGAGAAGCAAAATGAAAAATCTAATTGAGCATGATAGTTAGACCATTTTAATGGTGAAAGATGTCTTCCACATCTTTCCACCAAGATCAGATATCAACATTAACTCCACTCTCTACTTGGCATGTAGGAAATACCAAGAAATCATGAAGACTCGCACTTCTAGGTGTGTTTCATTAAAATGGGGGGAAAATCAAATTTATACTCTTAGCTGCCATTGATCTTTACTTTGAATTTGGAGCCATCCATGTGGAAGATTCAAACTTAAAAATAGACCCGGGGGCTTCCTCTGCCTTTTTACAACTTTTGAAAAAATGGAAAAAATTTTAGTTTTCTCTGCACCTCTGCCCTTGGGAAATGAGTTTGACACGTTTCCTAAGGTGGGTCCCAAAGGAACTATAAATAAATTCTACCATTTAACCCTCTTTTTGAAAAAAGGAAAATTTTCCAAGTTTTTCCTTGCAGCTTCCGCCCTTTCGCTGTTGGGCCGTAACAAAATGTTGACTATGGTTTAAGCCGGGAAACACGTTTCCATTTTGATGTTTTAATCCTTTTCTCCCAAAAGGAAAATTTTTCCAAATTTCCCCCGAGATTCTGCACCTCCATTCCATTTCACCATTTTTAGCAAGCATTTGACCTTTCCTTTATCAGGCTTGTGGGCCATTTTGATGATTTTAATCCTTTTGCAGGACAAGAGGAAAAAATCCAAATTGCCCCCGATGGTCTGCCTCCCCCCCTTTGAATTTTCAAACTACTACCACGTGTCACCCCAAAAGTTGACACCTTGAATGAGCATGGACTCACCACAATGTGCTAGCCTGAAAAATGTGTTTGCTAGGCTTAAAGCTCAATGGAAGGTGCCATGTGTCAAGGTTTAAGTTTGTCTCCTTTGGCCTTTGAAAATTCTAAGTAAAAGCTAAAGTGTGTCGGAGGCCTCCAATGTCCTCCTAGGGCTTCTTTAAAATTGAAAACTCAAAGTGCCGGTCCTCAAACATGTGCGGTCCCTCCACGTGTCCCATGCCTCTTTTGAAAAAATACTAAGTGTCTCCATGGTGGCACATTTCAAAATGGTGTCCCAAAGAGGATATCCTGAATGAGTGCGGGCTTGCCACGTGTCCCCCGTTTTCTACCAAACTATACTCAGCTGCATAAAATTTTTTCTAATTCTGGGAAAAGTAGCGGAAACCTCCACGTGTCCTCCTGACGCTACTCCAAGGCCAAACCAAAAACTAGATCTTCAAATGAGCGTCGTTCCTCCACGTAGACACAGTTTTAAGTTAAGGCAATTCACAGAAATTTTGAAGTACCCAGCTCGAGCCGCGTCCAACCAAAAGGTGCCATGTCCCCTGTCAATGCAAGGATGTAAATTTGACTGGGAGAAACACCCGTCAAACCGTAAAATATAGAAAAATGATCATTTGAGCCCGAAAATGAAAATTTCTCCAAGGACAAAGAATTTTAGATGTGTAATGCAAGACTCAAATACGTTTCTCAGAGATACATCCATTCATTTTTCTTCAAGTATTTAGGGAAGAAATGACAAGGAAGAAAAATATTGACTGTGGAGAATGGAAAAGTATGGGGAGAACGCTGACTTTTTAGATGAACAGAGAATGGGAGACCCAAATTATAGACCCTTTCTGGAGGAACAAAGAAACAAGGAGAAAACCATGGACCCATATGTGATATATCGACCCATGAACAGATTAAAAATGGAAACAAAGATTAACCATGCACAACGCAAGGAAAAAGAAAGTGGCATAGGCCATAAATCAATACGATTCTACAAAGGTAAAATGGGGCGAGACTATTTTGGGCACCAACAAGAGGGAAAGAGAACATCCACATATTCATGCGGTTGTGAGGCCAACAATGTTAGATAATAATACATGCTAGTAGGTGTTTGAGAATGATCAGCAGATCATGAAATTTTTGCAAGAAGAAGCTGAATTCTTAGCTAGAAACCAGAGTATACTAGAGCAGCAATATCATAATCAGATAATACAACTACATAGAAACAAACTTTCCCAAGGCTTAGTGACACTGGAATCTATTTTCAATCCTAATGATCAGTTTAGAAAGGAGAAGGCTAACATATAGATCGAAGGAGAAGATTCAAAGTCAAACCCAGTTGAAGAAGAAAAAGCACTTCAAATTGGCAAAGTGGCCACCGAGAAAGAAAGATATTAATTCATATAAATTTTCCAAGAATTTCCAGATGTGTTTTCTTGGAGTTATGAACACCTAAGAGGGTTCAAACCAAAACTAGCACAGCACACAATTGAACTAGATTTTGTTGCTCAGCCCATCAGGAAGAAGCAAAGATCAGTCAACCCTCATATTGAGAATCTGATAAAGAAAGAGTTGAACAAGCTAATAGAGGCGAGTATCATATTTCCAATCAAACACTCAGGTTTGGTTGCAAACCTCGTCCCAGTGAGAAAGCAAAATGGAGAAATCATGTTGTGTTGACTTCAGAGATTTGAACAAAGCCTCCCTCAAAGATCACTACCCACTCCCTTCAATGGAATAGATCTTGCAAGTAGTTTCTACGTAAGAAATATTCTCTCCTAGATGGTTATTCATGATACAATCAGATCATGGTGGGAGAAGATGATCAATTCAAAATATCCTTCACAACCAAATAGGGCACCTATGCCTACACAAAAATTCAATTTGGATTGTCCAATTCCAGATCCACTTTTCAAAGGGCAGTAGATATGGCATTCAAGGGGCTGATAAAAAAAATAGTACTGATCTATCTGGATGACATCACTATTTTTTCCAAGAATGCAGTAGATCATCTTTTCCAACTAAGGCAAGTGTTCCACCAATGCAAGAGTTTTTGGGTGTCATTGAACGCTAAAAAATGCATATTCTTGGCCCATGAAGGCAAGCTTCTAGGCCATATTGTATCGAAGGAAGGATTGGCAATTGACCTAAAAAGAGTTCAAGCAATAAGAGCATTTCCATTGCCAATTCAGAAGAAGGCTCTGTTATCCAAAATTCACCCCCAAGGTAACTTTGATAACATGCAAGCAATTATATTGATTCAGGGCGAAAAGTCATGTTTCTAGGGTCCCCTCATATTTGTCTAACTCCCCTGTCCAAGAGGAAGAGAGTAAAGTTCTGAGAAAATGCGAAAAAAAGGGTTGCAGAAGGCAAATAGGTTGATCCAGGAAAAATCGTGAAAATTGGCTAAGTCCCGCTCAAGGTCGCCTCTGGGACGTTTGGGACAGAAAAGCGCGAACCGGCCGAACCGGGTGAAATCAGCACAAAAAGTCCGAAACGCAGCAGGGACAAATGGGACAAAAGTACGTGGCGGGCGCGAAATTCTGGTTCAACATAGAAAAAATCGACTAACTGCTAAGAGGGTCGCCTTTGGGACAAGCGGGACAAGAAGACGCGAACCGGCCGAACTAGGCGAAATGAGTCAAGGCAGCCTGAAAAAGTCTGGGACGCGCGGGTCAAAAGTACACGAACCGGGCGAACCGGCCGAAATAAGAACTTTTGTCCCGAGACAGTTGGGACAAAAAGGCGCGAACCGGCCGAACCGGGCGAATTTGTCCCGGACAGTCCAAAAGCAAATAGGACGCGCGGGCCAAAAGTACGCGAACCGGCTGGATCGGCCGAAATGAGAAATTTCAGCACCAAAACCAAATGGGACAAAGGGACGCGCGGGACGCGAAAAGCCGAAATGGCCGAAGGCAGAGGAGAAAAGTCAACATTTGACCCGTGGAACTTCAAACGGCCATAACTTTTGACTCTGAGCTCCGATTTTGATAAAATTGGACTTTCTGGAATGAGCACGATGATTTCTTAATTTTAATGAGGATAGATATATTTAAATAAAGGAAATGTGTTCGCCTCCAGTCAGTAGATGCTCTTTCCCGTCAAATGACAGAAAACGCCTGCCAGGCCCAAAATAGATGCCTGCACTCAGAAGGCCATAACTTTTGCATTTCTCAACGAAATCGCACAAAATTGGTACCGTTGGAATCATGTTTCCGAGCCCGATGCACAGAAATCAAGAAATTCCAGATTTTATCAGAAATTGATTGAGATTTTTAAGAAAACGTGGCCGGGTTCAGAACAGTGTTTTATTTGGTAGCTGGGAGTGCATTTAAGAGGCATGGTCATCATTCTTTCTCTACTACAGCACATGGGACAGTATGGGGAGCCTTTTGCAAGTAATGTATACCCATTCCACTCAATTTAATGCCTCTTACAGGTGGTTGAAGGACAGATTTCGGGATTTCCACTTTCCCTTCTCTTCTCCTTCTCATTTTTTCTATAAATTGGAGTGTTGGGCTTATTGTAAAGGGGGAGAGTTTTTGGGTAGCAAAGCTCTATCAAAATTGCTTTGTGAAGCTAGTGTGTTGCAGGCCCTTGTAGTGGACTCCTTGCATGGTGATCTAGGCCCTTATCTTGTAATAGATTGAACTGTGCATATCATGAAGCAATAAAATATCAGTTTGTGGATATATCTTCCCCTGCTGTGTTTCCTTGCATTCTTCTTGCCCCTTTAATCTTTCTACAAGTATATTGTGTCTATTTATTATGTTCTTGCAGGAATTCATTATTATTGTGTGTGCTTGGAATATTGCTGTGAATGCATTCTGCTGGATTATGGTGAACTGTCATCACCTCTTCTAGTGTGCACTTCGCCTCTGTATTTCACACATTTGGAGATCACTCTCACACCCTCTTTTTCTGGTGTATCACCGCTTTAGTGTAGGCTTTCATTTTATGCATTCTCTCTCTCTGGTCCCTTGGAATTTTAGGTTAGAATAGCTAGTTTCTCCTGCATTAGAGTAGATTGTGGCAGGTAGTTTAGGAGCAAGAACCAGCTTTCTCTGGAGGTCTATCTCAAGTAGAAGAACTTAGCATTTAGGTGGATAGCGGAAGGAAAATTAAGTTTTGAGGCTATCAAAGAAGCCATATCACAAAGAAGCCATATCACAAGCCCCGACTCTTGTGAATCCAGATTTTTCCAAAGACTTCATACTGTATGCCTTTGGTGGTAGTGACATGATTTCTACAATCTTGGTTCAAAAGAACAGAGAAAGTGTACAGAACATCCAATTGCTTTCTTTAGCTAGATTTTAGAAGATTATGAGGTGAGGTACTCCTTCATAGAGAAGCAGGTCGTAGACGGTGATCAGAGGACTGAAGAATTTTTAGCATTTGGATTCTAACAACAAAATCCAACTATTGGTCTCCCATGCGGGAGTTAAAGAATTCCTTCTCAGCAAGGATCTGAATGAAAAACATGCAGGATGGATCACTCATGTCATGGAATATGACATTGAGATCAAGGTCACTAAGCTGGGTCCGTGGGAAGGGGTTGTGTGAACAACTAGCCTCAGATCAACAAGATGAAACAAACAGTGAAAAGGAGGTTGTTATTATTCTACATAGATGATCAAGAAGAAGGGAGAGATGATGTACCTTCTCCTTGTTGGACCCAAGCCATGGTGCACTTCCTTTAAATAGACATGTGTGTCCTCATGGGATGAGTAAAACAAAAAGGAGACATTTCAAGTTACAATCCATCCCATATGTTCTTATTAATGGTGTCTTGTTCAAAAGATACATCAAAGGCATTTTGTTGAGATGTATTGAGACAAATCAGGTGGATAGAGTGCTACAAGAATTCCATGTTGAAGCAGCTGGAGGTCATTTTTCTCCAAGAGTGACAACACTCAAAATCATGAAAGTAGGCTATTATTGGCCCAGAGTGTTTAGTGACTGCTACACATGGATCAAGAGGTGCAAGAATTGTGAATTTTTCAAAGGCAAGGAAAGGCTAACAACACTTCCATTGCACCCAATCTCAGTCAACCAACCTTTCATGCAATGGGGATTGGAATTCATTGGAGTCATCAATCCAAATTCAAGCCAAGGCCACAAATGGATTCTAACAGTGACAGATTATTTCACCAAGTGGACCAAGGTAGTGACACTTAAGGAAGCCAATGAGTCTAGTATCCTAGATATTTATGAAGGGATAGCAACCAAATTTGGAGTGCCAGCCACCATCATATCAGACAATGCATTAGCATTCATAGGTTCCAAGATCACAGGATGACCTGTTAAGAATGGGACTTACTTAAGCACTTTATCAAACTATTACCCCCAAGGTAATGGCCAGGCCGAGTCCACAAACAAGAACCTACTAAAGATCATTAGAAGAACTCTTGATGAGAATTAGAGGATCTGGTATACAAATCTCAAAACGGCCTTATGGGCTGATAGAATAATGCCCAAGAGATCTATAGGCAGCTCTCTATTCAAACCTATATATGGGAAAGAAGCAGTGTTGCCTATATCACTTGATTTGCCAACATTGGAGCTCGTAAAGCAAATAGAGATGTCTGAATTTGAACCATTGGAGGCCAAGTATGTGTAGATGATAGAATTAGAAGAAACCGGAGAGCATGCTCTCTAAACAATAAAGAAAAATTAGGCTTCAATCAAGAGATGCTTTGACAAGAGCGCAAAAGCAAGGAATTTCCAAGAAGGGGACCTAGTTTTGAAATGGGATGCAGATCGAGAAAAATGAAGAAGACATTCCAAGTTTGATGCCATTTGGAGTGGCCCCTATATGGTCACAAGATGCAAGAGCAGCAATGCTTTCCAATTGTCTGCGTTGGATGGTGAAGAGTTACAGATTCCAGTGAATGGGATCTACCTTAAGCACTGCTACTAAAAGGGAAGTCTCACCATGTATATATTAGTTTAGTTTCTCTTTCCTCTAAGTGCTGGTGCACATCACATTGCTATAGTGTAGGTTTCTTTTCTCCTAAGTGCTTTGCATGCTCTGCATGTTCCATTTGGAGCATGTATGATTTCAATTTTTTAGATAGTTGTGGTAGTGTTTTGTTGCTGTTGTGTAGTCCATTCAGAGAAATAGATGAAGCCCCAGGTCAAAACAATTTCTACTCTTAGAAACCTTAATTTCGAGATTTCTTATGAAAATTGAGAGTGCAAACAGCCAAGCTCATGAATCAGAGGTAGAATTAGTATCAAACCATTGTTCTTGACTCCATGTCCAACGGATATGACAAGACAATTGGTCTTTTTATCTAGCAGGTAGATACCCCTGTGAGTCACCAAATTGTTATCCATATTACGCCCCCCAGGCCAAATATCGGATCAGCTACGCCCCGTATAGAAAGAACCACAAATGTCCTAATGATGCTTCTGCAAAGATGAATCCAAAAAGGGAAGCCCAAACGAGTGTCAGGTTGCCGCGTGGCCCTGGTAGGTGGAAATGGAGGAAACGTCTTTTGGATTTCAATGCAGGATCTCTTCGCCTCAACAACCAGATTAGATTCAATCTGTTCTGTCGTTTTCTCTTCCTTCAAGGCACCGAACCAAGGATTGATGCAGTAAAGACAGATTTGGGAGGATATTTTGTCAAAGGCATTAACAATAGTGGTTGAGCTTTAACCTTCTTTTCTCGCTTCTCCCTCTCTTTCTCCTCTCTGATTGGATCTATAAATATAGGGGCGGGATTCATTGTAAAGGGTTGGACATTCCTTGTTTTGCAGGCTCCCTTTTTATTCTAGCAAAGGAATTTGTTGAATTTTAGGCCTTCCATTAAAGTCGCGATATATTTCTTGCCTCCTGGATATTTTATAATGTATTGTATCAATCTATAGAGCAATAAAACACGTTTGTGATTGATTCTAGATTCTTCCTGTCTCTTTGCTCGCATCTGGTCTTTCGTTATAAATCTGGTTATCTGTGTTTGATTATTGCATGTATTTGTTGGTTTGTGTATATCAGCAGAACTAGTGTTCATCATTCCTTTGGTGCATCACCTTGTAGTTTAGTTGTTGTTTATTCATTGTACCCATTTCTTATCCCTGTCTCCTTGGAAATTTTTAGATTAGGTATAGAGATAAATCCTCTGCAAGTTCTCAGGTATGCATCTAAATAGAGGAATAAGGAACTAGCCTTTAATCTGGAGAGATTTCCCCTTTTACAAGGTCCCACACCTTGGGAAAAGTTCAATGTTATGTAATCACACCAAATGAGTCTACCTTAGAAAAGCAAATTTTTAGATCTCATTTGGGGGTGATGTGATTTTGCACTAACAATACTTTTGCACTTGAAAGCATTTACCAAAAACTACCTAATACATTCATTGTTTTATTAATTTTTACTTCACCTTGACCTTTTTCACAGCGACCTCTTATCTAAGTTTCTCATACTCCTTCATGAGTGTAATTTTTTTATCTTTTTCGAGAGAATCATCTTCCATGTGAAATTCCATCTCAACTAGATTGTTAGTCATCTCCTTGATTCACATGTCTATAATCCTTGGCTACCTATAGAGTCCTTTTTGCAATTTTTTTACCTTTTCTACCTTAGCCTCTAACAGTTTAGTGATCTCTTTGAATTTTTCTAATTTTTTGGCATAAACGACGTAGATATTTTCACTTTCTACCCTTCTGTTTAGCTCTTTCTCTCTCCTTCCCCATTTCCTTGAACAACAAAATCACCAATTGCTCGAGCTTATCTATTGTTTTGCATGGTATGCGTGGATTATATTTTACAAGCTTAGGCTCATTGCACATTATTTTCTCCACAGAAATTGCCATGCATCTTCTACATCCCTAAATTAGAGGAATTGCCAAAGACTTCTAACTCATAATGCAACTTAATAGACTAAAATTAACTAATGCTCCAAAAATTAGGAAAAAACTGAACTATAACTTAAATCCTAATTTTCGGCCTCAAGATGGTGGATTTAGGGCCCAAAAATGTGTCGAAAACTTTCCCCAACAAATAGGGCCGGTTGCCTCCCATGTTTGTCTCATCAAAACATTTTATAAGTTTGGTGAAAACAAAAGACTCAAACTTGGACACCCGGAACTCAAGTTATGACGCTTGTCAAGTTCCTGCTAATTCTGGTGCATCATTCAGTACAGGTATCCAATGAAAAGCATGGCAAGATAGCCCTTTTCAAAACCTATATGGCCATAAAATTCTTAATATAGTCCCGTTGGAATAACGCGGGATCACATTTTCATCCCATTGAAACTGGTTACCAACGACCTCTTGTTAGATTTGGGTATAGTTATGAGCCTGTATCCACCTCTGTGTCCTTTCCTTTAAAGGCATCCACTTCATATATTGACCTCTTTTAGGGAACTTGAGTGAGTTCAATATCCTACTTCACTTTTACAAGAACCTATTTCCTTATGACCTTCCCATGTTAACAAAGCTTTTGATCTTTGGGCATTTGAACCCCCTCCCGAAATATCCACAAATTTCACTTGATGCTATCACCTTCGTGAGCCGATTACAAGATGTTGTTTGTTTCCTCAGGGCCCAGGTTTCTTTGTATGTTCACTTCGACCACTCCCAGAGTTAGCCTAACTCATCATGAGTACTGCACGGTAAGCGGGATAACATAACAAAATTGTAAGGCCTTGTGGGTTTGACACTACTGGGTTTCCCTCCTTTAAAAGTATTCAGAACCAGACGAAGGCTTGCCTTGCAATTTTCTTGTATTTTTCTTAGGCTGGCGAGAATGAAACATGATAATACTTGGTCTCTATCTAACTCTTATTGTACTACATTGTTTTACATGTCCCTTTAGTTTCTACCATGCACACCATTCACACTTAGGAGATACTAATTCCCTCATGTGGATCTTCATCTACAAATACATGTTATCAGTGCAAACCCTCTTCTTGTGGTAGATGCTAAGTCTCCTATAGTTTTTGCACATTTTTTTCCCAATGACGGGGGGCATCCTGAGTTAGGTTTCCAAAATCATTTACAACTCTTGGTAGAATCTGAAACAGTATTAGAATGATAGGCATAAGTGGCTGTAGGCAGTGTAGTTACATATTTCTCCATAATCAGACTTACCTAGAAGTGACTTAAGAGACACTTGCGCCCAGTCTAGACAGTAATTGGGTTTTGGATCACCATGCAAACTAACAACTTCCTGCTGGAAAAAGGAATCAATTAACTTAGCACCTATGGGGACATCAGTTTTATTAATCTGTCTTGAATAGTATCACTATCTAATAGCATGTATCCAACCACAAAAATGCTTCATTCTACCTCATTTGGTTTTGGTAGTATCCGCCAACTATAGCGTTCCATACTTCAAGGATCCGTTCCATCAACTAGTCTGCACTTATCTTGGAAAGTATCATGGGACGAGAGATATTTAGACCCTGTGGGTGTCATATGCATCTTACCTTGGCATGAGATTGACAAATGGTGGACTCCTCTCGTGCGTGATATCTTCCCAGATAACTCTTTCTCAGCTTATGAGATCCCCAAAAGTACTCTCTCTAATGGCGAGTAGCTCAACCAAAAACTTCATCAATCAGCGAAGGAATGCCCATAACCCTTAACATCCTCCACTATGCAACAATTTGATTCCTAATGTTCTTTCTCATAGACCCAAGTACAATACATGTTGGACTCTGCTCAACATACGAATTGGGAGCACATTATGAAAATTGTACTTATACCTACATCCTACTCTGCATTTTTAAGACGGTAATTTGACTATTTATATCCTCTTCAACAAGTCTCATCCTTACTATTTAACAATAGAAGTTACAAACTCACTTCATTGTATTCATAATCTCCACCTAGCATTCTTAGATAGTGCTATGACACTTCAACCCTAGGGTCTACTTGTATTTCAGGTTTCCAACTTCATTTTCAGATTTCTACATTCATCTTTTAGACTCGGCATGCTATGAACTAAAGTCTTCCCCTTAATGATTTACCCATGTTGCATCTTCTATTCTACATTAGGCTATCTAGTATTCACATGACAATAATATGTGGTTCCTGCAAAATAGACACAAAATCTATGCCTTAGGTACGTAAGTAATAGCCTCATAAAGCATATAATGCAACTACATGATTGCTAAGTAAGGGAAACATCAAGTAAGTTGAATACTCCTTTCTTACCTCATTCATTTTTCTCTAAAGAATTATTTATTGGTCATTCCATCTTGAGCTTGTTGAACAACTTGATTGTCCTATCTTTTGATGGCATCACAATACTAGCTCTCAACATAATTTATCAAGCCCATCTACGTAGATGCCTCAATAGGTGCCTCTGTGATCCTTCTTCTTTTGAACTAGCCTTATCCTGAGTGCTCTTTGTCCACATCTCCCTTCCTTTTGTACCTCTGTTATAGGTGCATTACAATTGTAATGAAATTTATAATTAACTTTCGTTGGAACTTGAATATTTCTATACCATGATTGGCTTAGTTACCTTTTTTTACTTCTGGTAGTAAGAACTATAATAATCATTATCACCACCTATCTTTTCTGAGTCCATCTTGCATAACATGTAATGCATTCATCTAGCACAGTTTTCATACAAGAGTACTCTCTTGCATTTAGATGTTGACAAGCTAGCTATACATATTTTCATTTAGTTGACACTTCTTTCCATCTCGGCACTTTCTCATAGCTTAGAGTTCCTGATGATTTTGCTTCCTAGTTTTGAACTAAAGCCAATATATCATTACACACTGGGATATAAACCCCAACAAACATACCATTGATACTCCTGCATCACTTAGTCAACATCAGTCTCATTAAATGGACTAGGTTCATTGGATCCCGAATGGCATCACCAACCACTGGCATATAATCCATTTTCTATCTTGAATATTTTTTTCCACTCATCTCCTTCTCTGATCTGAATCTGATGGTAACCACTTCGAAGATCAATCTTGGTGAAATACCTAGATCCAGTAAGCACATCTATCATATCATCAAGGCAATGTATTGGGAAGCTATACTTGATTGTAATTTTATTAATTTTTCTGTTATCATTGCACATTCTTCATGTTCCATCCTTCTTTGGTGTTAATAAAACTTGGGTTGCACACTGACTCATGCTCTCCCTTGCAATGCCCTTTCTCACGATTCTACTATTGCTTTCCTATTCAACCTAGCATGCTATGTCTGGGATCATCCTATAAGCCACTTGATTTGGAAGTGAAGACCTTGGAATCAAATAAATATGGTGTTGAATATCTCTTTTGGGTGCTAATCCCATCTACCTAGCTCATTTAGGAATAACATCAGAAAATTATTTTATTAATTTTTTTGTTTCTATTGGTATTTTTGCACTTGGAGGTTCATCCTTGTTGGTGACTAGTGCATAACAAAAACCAGTTGACTTTGCCTCCTTCACAAATTCATTTGTAAAAATAATATTTTCAGCCTTCCCCTCTTCCTTGAGAGGTAGTAAAACTATTTTTGTGCCATCCTTCCAGAAAGTATAAGTATTATTTCCCCCATCATGAATAACTTTCACTATCAAATTGCAATGGTCCTCCTAGCAGCATATGACATGCATCTATAGGAATAACATCACACCAAATCTCATCCTTGTAATTTTTCCCAGTAGAAAAACATATTAAACATCTCTTATCAACAGTGACTTCATTACCCTTTTTAAACCATGCAATACGGTAAGGGTTAGGATTCTTCTCACAATGTAGACCCAATTTCTCTACCATCTCATTTGAAACCATGTTCTCAACAACTACCACCATCAATAATAACATTACATACCTTTCCTCTGGAAGTGCATCTTGTTATGAAAATATTTTTATGTAGCCATGCATCCCCCTTAATATCCTTTCTTGGAGCAATCATCATTCTCTTGATCATCAAATTTTCTCCAACATCCGGTGGAATTTCTAGGTCTTGTTCATCTTCTACTTGTTCAACTTCAACAAGATTTACTCTTGGTGCATCTCCTTGCCTCTTGTCATGTGTATAAGAATGCGGGCCTTCAAAATCCCGATGCCCCTCTTCACCACATCTGTAATAAACAAATGGTCTTGATGGAGCCTCCCATCCTCTATCGCCAACTTATCCTCTACCCCTAGAAAATCCTTTGCCTCTTTGTTGATTCTAGAAATCTTGTCTCGTATCTTCTTGTTTTTCCAATTTGTGAGATGATTCTCTCGTACCTTGGTTGAAACCAACTTGTCCCCAAAAGTATTGATGAGGCCCCCCTATTCATTCCAAGTGATCTCCTAAAACTTTGACGATTTTGTTTTTCCTCGGCCTTTAAGGCTAATCTATAGGCATCCTCCATGCTCTTAATCCTATGCATACTTATCTCATCTTGAATAGAAAATTTTAACGCATTTATATACCTTGAATCCATTTTTTCCTCAGTTTCTTCATGCTCTACATGAATGGATAACTTGTAGAACTCATCTGTGTATTCTTTCACTGTTTGTAGGTTCTGTCTAAGATTTTGAAACCTCTTGTAAAGGGTTTGTGCATAATCCACAAGGATAAATTTATCTTTCAACTTCTTCTCCATCTTACTCCATGTGCTAATTATTTATTTCCCCTTTCTTGACCTCTCTTTCTATAGGTGATCCCACCATAACAAAACATGACCTTTCAATTTCATGCATTTAAATTTTACCTTCTTTTCATCTGACATAGCCTTCCACTCAAACAATTTCCCCATGCTACTCAACCACTCTATCAGCTCCTCTGGTTTTAGAATACCACCATACTCTAAAACATCAACTCTTATCCCATAATTATTTCCTTCTAATGCACGAAGCATCCTTTCTTCAAAAGCTAATGGTGGCGCTTGCATTTCCTCCTCTTCACAAACTTCTTCTTCATATGTGTCATCTCCACCTTGATTTTCTCTCTGGGTTATCATTACAGCAAGATTAGAAACTTGCCTCTACAGATCTTGCATATTTCTATTCATCTAGGAAATACCTCCTCCTCTTCCTCTTCCTCTTCTTGCCATTTTTTGTAAAGACTCGAACCAGCTCTGATACCAGATAATGTAGCCAAATTCTAACCAAACTTGATTTACTGCAAATAATATGAACTCCAAAGAAAATAGATCTCCTTCTTCATTATTCAATAATGAATTATAATGTTTCTTAAATAGGAAAACAATTCCCAACTCAAGTTTCCAAGTAAACTCTAACTAACTCTAACTAAATCTACTCTAGGTGTCGGAAATTACTATGTTTAGTAGTTTACTAGAACGTACTATTCTTAGTAAGTTCGCATGCTTATTCGTACAGGCACAAAAATTTCCACACATCCTTCTACATCCCTAAACTAGATTAATTTCCAACTTTCAAACTCATAATGCAACTACTAGAATAGAATGAACTAATGCCCAAAAATAGGAAAAAACCAAACTATAATTTAAATCCTAATTTTCGGCCTCAAGATGGTGCATTTAGGGCCCAAAAATGTTCTGAAAAATTACCTGAACTAGTAGGGAATATTTTTTTCTGCATTCCTCTCATGAAAACATGTGGTTTCAAAAAAAAAAAATGGACTCAAATGAACACCCGAAGCTCAAGTTTTGACCTTGTCAAGTTCCTGCTAATTTTGGCGCATAAATTCCCTAGCCAACAAAAAGGAGCCACATGTCTAGGAAGAGCTTCGGGGATGCGGGAGTTTTTTAAGTTTTGAGTTTTTACACAAAATGGAAAAAAGATAAATTGCAGAACTGTAAGCCTTATTTTTGTTCTAATCTGGCTGCCATGTGTCCCATACCAAAAGGGGGACCCATTTTTAAAATTGTTTTACCACCCATTTGTACGGACTCGATACAAACGTCTAAGGGGCATATCTTTCGACTCAGGGCTTGAAATATTGTAAATCTGGCACCATTGGAAAGGTCTTGGCCTCACCCACACCATGGAGTTCTAAAAATTTAATTATGAGGAGGTTAAGTAAAGGAAAATGAAGGAAATGTCTTCATTCTTTCAATGCAGGATCTTCTTGCCTCAACAAGTAGATCGAATTCAATCTGTTTCATTGTTTCTCCTTCCTTTAAGGCACCGAACCAAGGATTGATGCAGTAAAGACAGATTTTTTGGTAGATATTATCAGAGGCATTAACAGTAGTGGTTGAGATTTAACCTAATTTTCCTGCTTCTCTCTCTCTTTCTTCTTTCAAGTTGAATCTATATATGTGGGGGCAATATTCATTGTAAAAAGGGTTGGACATTATTTGTTTTGCAGGCTCCCTTTTCCTTCTAGCAAAGGGATTTGTGGGGTTCAGGTGTTCCATTGAAATTGCAATACGTTTCTATCTTTTGGCTACTTAGTAATGAAAATATCAATCTATAGAGAAATAAAACATGTTTGTGATCAATTTTAGATCCTTTCTTATATCTTTTACTTTCATATAGTCTTCCATTACAGATCTGGCAATATGTGCTTGTTCATTATATGCATTTTGTTGGTTTGTGTCTATTAGAAAAATAAGTGTTCATCATTCCTTTGGTGCATCACCTGGTAGTTTAGTCATTTCTTATTTCTTATACTCTTTTAACCCTATCTCCTTGGCAAGTTTTAGATTAGGTATAGAGATATATCCTCTGCAAATCCTTACGTATGCACTTAAATAGAAGAATAAGGAACCATCCTTTAATCTGGAGAGATTTTCCATTTTTGCAAGGTCCGACACCTTGGGGAAATTTCAATGTTATGCAATCACACCAAATGACCCTGCCTTAGAAAAGTATACATGTAGAACTCATTTGTGGGTGCTATGATTTCACACTAACATATCCCTTTTAAACAACACTCCATCAATGAAAACATAAGGTAGATCTTGTAACATGAAATATCTTGATTTATTCTTGTCCATACCTTATGGATAAGTACCGTGCTACAAGTAATTAACCAAATTGATCATCCATCATGATTCCTGAACTTCTAGATTGACTTTTGGTTATTGATTTTTTAGGTTATAATAAGATTTTTAACTACTGATATGTGATTTCAGTATGTGGTTCTGAATTTTTTGATTGTGCAACCTGTTGTTTTTCCATATCAGCAATTAGATGTTCACATAACCCTTTTCCTTGAAATTTTTTGGCAACACATATTTCAACATCATACTCCATAAAATTTGTAATCCATCCTGCTCTCTTCTCATTCAACTCTTTATTCAATAATAACACTTTAAAACTTGAATGAGAGACTAAGACATGTATCTTATTATTGAAAATCATGTACTTGAATTTCCTTAATTTTCTAACTACAAATAGTACTTGTTTTTAAGAAAAGTGTACCTTGTCTCATAGTCGTGTAAGATTTTCCCCAAAGAAAGAAATTGGCTGCTCAGTATTTTCTTCGTTAACCTGAGTTAATATGGCTGAAATGGTTTTAACTCCTGCAAGTGGATACATTGTAAAATCCTTATCAAAATTTGGATTTTCCAGAGTACGAGCTTGTGAAATAGCTATCTTAATAGCTTCGAATGCTTTACTTTCTTTTTTGGTCCAAGATAATGTCTTATCTTTCTTTTAAAAGGCTAATGGCTTGACTAATGCTACAAAATCCGAAACCAATTTTCTAACAAAGTTGATTTTTTCCATGAAAAATTTGTAGTTCTTTCTTATGATGAGATAAGGATAGCTATGCAATAGCTTCAATTCTTAAAGGATCAATAACTAAAAATTTTCTGGATACAATATGTCTGAGTAATTTTCCTTGGTGGACTAAATATATAGACATTTTGGGATTTAATGATATTTCAAACTGTCTGCAAAGCTGAAAAGTTTACCTCAAATGCATAATATGTATCATCAAAATTATTTGAAAATACAGTAACATCATTCTAAATCAACCAATACAAATTTTTTAATAGACTGTGAAAATCCATGTCCATTGCACATTGAAACGTTGCACCAACGTTGGAATGTCCAAAAGGCATTCTTTTGTAAGCATAAGTACCCCACTTTCTAGTGAAAGTTGTTTTGTATCTGTCTTCTTCATGCACAAAAATCTGATTGTATTCACTATAATCATCCAATAGGGACAGCCTATCTGACCCTCAAATTGTTCTTAAAATATTGATCCATATTTGGCAACGAATAATTATATTTTAATGAAGCTTTATTAAGATATCTAAAATCCACACATAGTAAGATTTATCTAATCTATTTTCAAACAAGGACAAGATTAGCTACCTAACTTGAATGTTTGAATGGAAAGATAATACTTGATTCTATCTTCTCCGATACCTATTTTCTCATCAATGGTTCAATCTTCATATTTAAAGGCCTTTTTTTCTACCTAACTAGCTTGGAATTTGGCTATAACTCTATGGTATGCTTAGCTAAATTGGGATCAAAACCGCTCATATGTTGGTATCTCAAAGAAAAAGCATCTCTGAATTATTTACACAAATTAATAAATGACTATTTTTTCAATTGAGGAACATACCTTTCCGATAAATAATTTCTTTTCATCATGTACTAAGATCTCTTCGTAGTTATCTACATGAGTTGAAGTCTTTGCCTTTATCCTTTCTTAGTTGATCATCATAACTTAAAGTATATAGTAGTGTGACCAGTCCTTGAGGTAGTGTGTTCATCTTTAACTGGACAATCTGGTCATAGTATAAATGTTACAGTTTCTTTATGATTTACAACAGAAAATTCAGTTTCTTGTTGCAATAATTTACATATTTCCTCATCATCTTTGAAAAACTTGCTAATTTCATTCATTATCAGGTACTAATGGTATTATAATAAGATTAATATGTGGTTGTACTTTGTTATTTTTGATTTGTTCTAGCATATCAAAGCTAGCACCAACTGATGTAAGTCTGTCTGCATGTTTGTTTTCATCTCTTGGAACAAATTACATGTTAATAGCATCAAAAATATTCCATTAAGTTTGAAACTCTATGTTTGTAAGATTTCTGTAATGAATTTTTACACACATTAATTTTTTTTACTTGAATAATCACTAACTCTGAATCACGAAAAGCTTGCAACATGTTTGATACTTGTCTTTTTGTCCAATTGTAAGCCATGAATTAATGCTTTGCATTCAACTACGTTACAAGTACATGAAAATTATAGACTTAGAGATGAAAAATACCTTTCATTTGTAGGGGAAGTAAGCATCACACCTACACCTTGTCCTTTCCTATTCCTTGCTCCATCAAAATGAAGATTCCATAGAACTTTTTCTTTTTTTTTGGAAAGTAAGGGGATTGGTGCATTTTCTTCATACAAGCAATAAATGCCAAACAAATATTCCGCTGCTTCTTTGAAAGGATCATAAGCATGTTCTTCTTGAGTTTTTTCATCCATAAACAGATTAGAAACACCATCTAATGTAGAAACATGTTTTGTAACATCAAAACCATATTGATCTAAAGATGAATTATTTCCTGTAACATTTGAAGCACGAGGATCAATATGAAATCTAGCAAGAGGCTCTAAATTTAAAGTAACTTTAGTTCCATATCTTGTAGTGAAGAATAAAAAATACCAATTTGAAGAAAGATAACCTCCTATCTTTGTTGTGAAATCTCTTGATAAACATAAGGAAAAGTAAGGAGGTAAATCACAAGAGTAACATCTTGTAAGATAGTAACATTTGGGAAAGCATGTAAAGTTACCTTCAAATTTTTGATGATGCCAACTATGTTAGTTGTTGTTCTTCCTAGCTGCAACACACTTTTTTCTCTAGGTTTATATTGTAGGCCTAATTTTTCTACAATTTCTTTAGGCATTACTGTGATGCTTGCACTAGTTTCAACTATGCAGTTATGAACTAAATTTTCTCTAATAATCAAAGATAGATAAAAGGGTGTTGGTTGCTCGATATCATTTAAATTTTTTTGAATTATACACTTAACCTATTTCATGTGATCTTACTCTATTATACCAAGGACCATATCTGCTTTCTAAGCTTCCTTTTCTATTGGTTTCGAAGAAATCTACAACTTAGCAAGATCATGAGAAAGTAACTCTTGTTGTCCTAGAATACTTAGAGCAACCCACAATGAGATATTCATATTATGATTTTTCATTACCTCAACAATATTAAAATAAGAAACAATATTTGAAAAAATTTCTACAGTTTTAGCATAAGCTTTAGCAATAATTGACTCTACTTCTTCAGATTTTGAAATCTGAGGTATAAATAATCTTCTGGGATCAGGATATAATTGTTTTTGTTTCTCTTTAAGAGTTGAATGGTTTGTTGTTTTTGAAGGAACATTAGAATTGTTTGTTGTTTTTTACCTATACTTGTTGTTTTATCGTTGATTGTAGGATGAACAAGTCTATTTTGTATTTTTTCTTTATCCTGAGCCTTTTCTTGAGACCTAGTTGTGACTGTAATAAAATATTCCTCTCTAAAGCTGACTAGATTTTGTTTTGGTGGTAGCTGACTAGCTAACTATGAGCATCTTGCTACCCACCCTCCATTTGTAGCATGAATAATGCTTCAGATTGAGGTTGTGCAACAAGGCTTAGATTCAGGAACACATTTGGACAATTAACAGATGAATGAGGTTGATTACAAGGTGAACACCATTCTTCTGAAACCATATTTACTGGAACAAGATCGCTAGATGAACTAGGATCATTTGGATCAAGTTGCCTTGGCTGATATGGATGTCTATAGTTCTGATTTTGCTGGTAAGCCTTCGTATTCTACTGATTTTGCTGATAAGAAGCTTGGTTAGGTCTGCTAGGATGAACTAGTTTGTTCTCAAATAAAATTTAACTTATTTTCCATAGTCTACAAAGCCTTAAATACATCATCTATTGGAGCTATAACATCAGGATCTATAATTTTGATAGGTTGTGGAACATGTGTCAAATATGCGATAAGAGGCATTGAAGGCCTTTAAGATAATTTTCCAACTTGAATAAGGTTGTTTTCAGCCCTAATGGCAATATCATAAACTGTCGGGAGAGTTTATCCTCCCATAGACTGAATCATAGCAAAAATATCACTATTTAAAGCTCTGAGATAATATACAAATGCATGACCAACTTGAGGCTTAACACTAGTTGGAATTTTTTCCCAAGTTCTAGCAAATCTGAGGTTGAAACTAGCCATAAATTCACGAGGATCTCTTTTTTATTGTAGACAATGGTTCTATGAGAGATAGATGATTAGAATGATCTTGAAATTGCTTAAGTAATTTCTCTCCTAACTCATCCCAAGTTGCTATGAGCCCTATTTCTAAGGTTTTGTACCATTGCAAAGCTTGTCCTTTAAATGAAGCAACTAAAAGTCTTTACGCTACATCTTCATGAGTTATATTATGGACATCACAAAGGGCTTCGCCATCTTTAATGTGATATTTAGGGGTAATCTAATTTTCACAAGTGAATGAAGGTAAACTTTTCAAAGGAGCAACAAATATATCATGATAAACTTGAATTACTAAAGGGATGCCATTATTAAAGTTCACAAAATTTCTAGGTGGTTGAATAGCCATTGGAATAATAGGGATTTTAACAATAAGATTAATATGTGGTGAAGGAAGATTAGGAGGAGGGTTGTCAAAACCAGGCCTATTATAAGGTAAGGTATTTCCAACTCTTTTTCTTCTTGCAAAATTCAAATGTAAAGAAATAAAATCAGTAGGAATTCCATTTACCGATGATCTTGTAGTCACTTCAGGCATGGAACATGCTCTAAAAATTGTCTAAAATCAGCCTTACGGAGTCGCCAAATAATTTTTTTGATCTTTAGAATAAATTATTTCATCTTTCTTCTCAGAAAGGGACTTTATTTCATTGTAAATTTGATATAATCTACTACAGATCTGATCCGTGTCCCACCAAGCATATCAAAAAAAATTATCTATCAAAAGTGCACCCTGGTTGAGAGATGATAACAAGGGTTCTAATCTTGCTATGATTTCTCACTTTTTTAGATACAATGGAAACACCTCAAATCTATGGGTATACCTATTATTGAGGTGAGTCTCTAATATCAAGGTCGGTTCCTTACTGATGTATCCTAAACTAATTTTTTTGGGGTTTTGAGGGTAAAATTATGACTGTAATTGAAATTAAAAATGGGTAATACACCAAACTTGTTGAGGGCTTTGATTGAGTACATGCATGATAAAATTGAGAATGAATTTTTGATTCATGAACCAATGGTTTTTCAGCAGAATATTAAGGCAAAAACACTTATGTATTGAGGCATGAATCAAAACAACACAACAAGATAAACATGCACACTAAGATTATGTAGAGAATATCAAATTTGGAGCAAAGTAAGATGATCAAACAAGGAGTTGACATTCACAATAATTAATGAAGAGATACTCACCACTGCAAATAATTGCAAAGGAAAAAATCAATTCTCATTCAAGGAAAAACTAGCAGAAAATTGCTTCAGCACTCCTATGTCTAAAAATGTCCTCCCCTGTGATTTTCCAATGCACACAATATATAGAAAAATTATTCACACAACCCATCCAAAAAGTAGGCTAAAATTTGTACTTGCCCATGCATGCTAAGTTTACACTTTTATCATGAATAAATAAAGGAATAAAAATAGACATGTTGATTACAATGAGGCATTAATATTCTTATTTACAAAACTAAATTTCAATCAAAGTCCAGTTGACTAATCTATTTTTAATAAACTTGGATGAATAATTTAGCTAATAATAGCTCTTTCTTGCAGTGCAAGTATTCTCCAATATGCATGTAATATTTGCCTTCTTCTGGTTGATGTGACACTTGCAATGATAAATTTACCACCTTTATAATTTTTCCCCCTTAGATGCACATGCAAAAATAACATCCCTGTGTAAGCAAAAAAAATTCCTTTGTCTTCAAACTTGGAAAAAATTCACTCAATGTGTGGGGACAACCTACAAGCACGTGCAATAAAATAATACCCTTATTTTGTGAAAAATAAGGTAATGGCCTTCATGATCTTTGATGTTGACATGTGTGCACATACTCAGCTTTGGCTTTTGTTTGTTTTGTCTTCTAGTGGATGACATGCAAAATTACTTCTCTGTAAGTAAAAATAATGATTTTTCTTTTACACTTACCAAAATTTATTGAACTCTAATTCACCCAATGTGGAGACCACTTGTAGGCATGTGCATACTTTATCTTCTTAGGTACAAAAGCATTTTTTGTAAAATTCGAGGTAAAAATTTACCTTTTTGTAACATACCTATCATGGTCACCTTTCTAGTAAATGGCATAGACAAAAGTCACTGGTATGAAACTTTAGATTATTGGTTAATAATAACCAAATTCATTCTTGGCCATGTGGTTGGTCCCCTTTGATTTTATGATTGAACATATAATATATGGCTCCTTTGCATAGTTTGTGGCATGTATATCATTGGTCCCTTTTGTGTATTTGATGTTTAACTTTGGCCATAGTATTTGGCCCATTCAAATAATCATCAACATCATATACTCTGACCCCTTTTGTGTTATCATTCCATGTATAAGATTTGACTTGGACCTTAGAAAGGTCAAGAAAATTATTCTAAAGATTATTGGGGCTGGTCTTGTCCTTGCCATGAATCAACCCAATGCTCTCTTTGTCGATGATTATACTTAACTCTAGTGGATTTATGAACCGTGGTTGTGTTAATTGCATCTGATGAGGACCGTGCATCTTTTTCCAGACTAATCTACATTGCTGATCTTCAAACCTGGTAGATGGGGTAGTTGTATTGCATTGAATTCACTATTCATATACTACTGTTGATCATAGTACTTTGATGATTGAAAACCACCAATTCATTAGCTTGGTAATTGTTATGTGGCTTGCAATACACATCATTTGATATTTACATGATTTGATCTTGATCATTGAAACTTTGAAAATGGCAGAGGGGTGAGTAGACCATGGTTTGCATTTTTTATCATCTGATCTTGTACTATGATCATCTCAGTCATTGTACCATTAACTCAAGTGGAGTTAGGTTTGTGGGGGGGTATAATTGAGTTGGTAAAACAAATCAACCCTAAATCATTGTTGACTTTGAATTTTTTGAGTTGTGGGTAAAGTGCTGGCAAAATTTTCAGTCCCCACCATTGTTGTGTGATCTCGAGATCAATTTTGATCTTCTCTTGATTTATGAAGCTTTGTATACGCGAATACTTACACATTTTACCATTTTTTCTCTTGTTTGATCTCTGAAAAAGTTATAAGGCTGCCATTTTGATCGTTTGAACCTTGAATGAGCTGATACTTGGAAATTATTTGGATTCTCATACCATCGACGACTAACCCATTCAAGGTAAATGTTGTTTTAAATATTTGAATATTTTTCACTACACTTTTTTCTACTTGCTCTCTCTTGATTAGTTTGGGTTTGTCATGAATCTCTTTGATGATTGATATTTTTTCATTTTACTCTCTGTTGAGGATTATGATGTTGAAACATGAACAACTTCCATTATCGATATTTTTGAGCTCTGATATGATCCTATGACTCTTGGCCATTACTGGAAAGGAGGTGAGCTTTATTTATTGATCAATGCGAACATTACTTCACACTTCTTGGATTCTATATGCACTGATAATTCAAAATGTTTCTTCTATTTGTGTTATTTTTTGAAATTAGGTTCGGAAACATGTTCTAGATATGTCATTACTTTTTGTTGCATATGGAGATCTTCTGTGGGTATCATGAGTTAGACTAAGTATTTATTGTTTGTTTGTTTGTTTGAACATGAAATGGTTATCTTCTTTGATTGTTTTCCCATATTCATGGATAAATGTATGATGTGTTCCCACTGAGTAGGTTCATTTAGTTGTTATGTGTATTATTGCTTATATTCTTTCGAAAACTCGAGCTCATTTCTTCTTTGCAATTGCCATTATCCTTTTCGTGCTCTATTTGGACTCACTATATTGAGAAGGTAAAAGTAGAGGGTTTCAAACCATAGTTACTCTCATTCATTATTCCTTTGCATATAAATCTCTTCTTTTTTTCTGTGAAGTTGATGAATGAACTGATTTGGATAAAACTATGATTTTCTTTTGTGTTGAGATTTTTTTTCTGTATTTGATTATACATATACATATATCAGACACACTGTTATTTCAAGTTAATTTCCTATTTGCATAACTCAAATTTTAAATTAGAATTGGGTGGAGTAATTTCTCCTTCAACTCACCATTCTTTTGCTTAAGGTTGCACCATTATTATGCCTTTTTTAGTAGATACTGAGTTTCTTATGTCAATACAACAGCAAATTTATTTATATAAATTGATTGTAAGATGATACATTGTCTGATATTTCATCTTTGAGTAATTCAGTCTGATAGAAGCCCTTGATTTATTATGTATCCCTCAAAACTTTTATCTCTGTCACATCATAAAGGATCAAAATATGTGAAGTTCTGCATTCTATACTACTATCTACTTCAAAATTTGCTATTTGTGCTATACTTTGTGTATATTGTTCTTCATTAGTGGAACTATGGTTTCTCCATTCATGTTCTGGGATGTTATTAAAAGTTTGCAATATTTAAACTTCAAAACCTTAGACTTTTCATTTCTTTGTTTGTTTACTATGAATGATCATTATGTGACCAGTAAAAACTTATGTATCTCTAAAAGGAGCAATATACCATGTATTGTAGATTGAAATGAATTATTTGAAACTATTTGTCCCAGGTTGAATTTTAATGGTTTTATTTCTTCTTGATAGTTGTAATATGTATAATGTCCATTCATCTAATAGTGGCCTCTCTTGCTGGTTATAGTTACACTTCAACTATAGCTTGACTTACATTTGAATTCTATTTATTTAATACTTGAACTATTCTATGTACATGTACTTGATCACTGTAACTCAACATATGTAACTAATATTGTGACGATTTCTACTGCTGCAAGGAGTTGTATTGTCATTTCTAAAAAGTTTTTCACCTTCTCTTGAATGGAAGTTTGAAAAGTAGATTTTTCTTATTCATGTTGAGTAAGCCTTTGCTTTTGTAGATACTGTACCATTGAAGTGTTTTTGTTACTCAAGTACCATGCACAATGACACAAACCCTTTTGAATGTTGTTATTTCTTAGTTGTTGATCCTTTATGAAGTCTGAAACATGTGCATTTGGCACTTGCTGAAACTGATTGAAAGTTTGTTACTTTTCAAGCTATTTGCAGCCTTTGTATTCTTTTGGAAATGCATGCATGTTCCTTCATGAAGAAAGAATGATCGCATTATTTGATTCTTTTCTTATTTATTCTCTCTTTTCATTGATTTTTCCATCCTGTAGGAAACTTTGTTTGTTGCTCCTAAATTCAACATTTCACCTAAACTGTTATTCATGCCTTCATCAAGGAAATGTATTCATCCTTCGGGTATTTTTTTTTTCCTCATTGAAGATGAACATGGAATGATAGTCTATGTGAGGTGTTACATTTAGTAAAAACACACATAGCTACAAATTACATGTAGTTAATCAATTTTTGCAACTAAAAAAACACAACAAAACTATAATGCATCCCCATAGTTAGGTCCATTTCATCAATTCCTTCCATCGAGAACAAATTTTCAAGTTGCCCTTTTTTACACAAGTGTAAAAATTGTCAACATCAACATTGTAAATTTATTAGTAACTACTTAGCTGCAGCGAGTGTAGAAGTAATTTCGTTTCTTTTTACTCTCATCGTTAAATAAACAGAATGTTGTTTCAAACAGTGCTAAACACAACTTTGTTATATATGTTCAAAATCAGTACCATGATAAGTTTAATCACTTTTGAAAATTTCACTAATTTGGATCTGTCTATGCATCTGAAGCATTTTCATTTGTCTGTGGTGTAAAGGAAACTAGACTTGTGGCTTGGGGATGGGGCTTAGATATCTGCCAAATCATAATGGATTACAATGTTTTTGTTTGAGATGTTGTAGTTTGGAGTGTATTGGTATATGCCAAGAGAGAATATTCATGTGGATACATCCTCCATTTGATGTTCTCCTTAACAATCCTCGAAATTTGTCTTAGAATCTAAAAGTGCAAAGTCATTACTCAAAATTTCAAATTGAACTAAATGAAAACAAGAATCCAATGTGATGGCACATTGTTTATTCCCATCATCTTCCACCAAAGCATCATCATCAATATGTCGGGGGGAAAGTGGTGGGCGGGGTGATCGCTAAAGAGAAAGAGCACTAAAGAATTTCTTGTCACTAGAGGTACCTTTGGAAACAAAGGTATCATGAGAAGCTCATATCTTCTTAGGGGTGTGAATGGATGTGGTAGTAGGGGAAAACTAACGAGGATGATGTAATTTTAGAGGGTGGTGGTAAAGAATAGGAAGAAGGTGCTTTGACACCTCTTAGAGGCTTGAGAGATGCAACAATGGTCCATTCCGCTGCTCAATCAATCAGAAGAGGAATATAAGAGGGGCATAAGATAAAGGATTTTTTTCAACGCATGAAGTGGTAATTAGGGATCCAACGGTAAATTTACTGGCACCAAGAATAAGTGTTTAAAAGGTTGATATAAACCACCTTCTTCAAAAATCATGTTTCACCAACCTGCACATGGATGTAATCTTCAACTGTTGGGACAAGTCAACATCTACACATACTCACTTGTATGGACATGCAAAGAAAAACTTATGTTACTCATGACATATAACACACCCAATAGGACTAGTAATATTGTTGAGGAAAACCCAAGGTGGGTGGTGGGGGTATAGGGGTAAGAGAAAAAGGGCACCTTGTTCTTTTCGTGTGTTCTTACCACCTTATGAAATTTTCTTGAAAGATTATTCCACAGCAAATAAAAACTTCAAGACTTTGTGTTGTTCTCAAATAGGATGGATTGACTACCTGTTATCCAAAATTCACTCCTCGAGGTAAATTTTTATAACATGCATCAGATTCTTGAGTCCCGAGCAAGTAAATTGATTCAATGCCCAAAATCATGTTTTGGGGCCCCTTTGGCTTCTCTCTAACTCTCCCATTCAAGGAAAAATCCCAACGAGTTAGAAAAAATTGAAAAAATGTAAAAAATGAAGTTGCAGGCTTGTTTTAATGCATTGTGGGTTTGAAGGCTTTGGGTCATACCAGTGTGGATCATACTAAGGTTCATCGTACCAAGTTTGCGACCGAAATACAAAGGAATCGACAAAGTTAGAACTTTTTGTCCCAGGCGGTCCGCAGGACTGTTGGGAAGTCGGGATGTGTAAAGCTGAAATGGCCATAGGTAGTGAAAATTGGCAAAAGCATAAGTTTTTGTTCTGCGCGGTCTGGGACATCTGGGAGAAAATTATGTGTGTGACACGAATCCGCTGATTTGCCATAAGTTAGCCAATTGCGGGTGGTGCGAAGATTTTCATTTGGGACAGTTTGGACAAAAGTACGTGCGGGACATGTGGGATGCTAAAAGGTGAAATTGCTGTACAAAGATCCAAGCTAAGCCCAAATCGGATGATGCGTAATAATGTGTCTGGGACAACTGGGACACACGGACCTAATTTTTCCGCAATACCCACAATTCAAAGGGAAAAGTCAAAGTTTTACCTCCCAAACTTCAAATGACCATAACTTTTGACTCCGAGCTCTGATTTTTTTAAAATTGAACTTTCTAGAATGAGGGTAGATATATTTAAATAAAATAAACATAATCGACCCCAGTTACTTAATGCTCATTCCCGTTAAATGATAGAAAATGCCTTCCAGACCCAAAATAGCTTCTCGCACTCAGAAGGCCATAACTTTCATATTTCTCAACGAGATCACACAAAATTAGTACCGTTGGAATTGTGGCTCTGAGCCCTATGCAAAAAAATTAATAAATTCTAGATTTGATGAGAAATAGATGGTGATTTTTCATAAAACATGGTTGGGTTCATGACAGTGTTTTATTTGGTAGTTGGGAATGCAATTAAGAGGCATGGTCATCATTCTTTCTCCGCTACAGCACCTGGGATAGTATGGGGAGCATTTTGCAAGTAACATACAATCATTTCACTCTATTTAGTGCCTCTTAAAAGTGGATGATGGACAGATTTCAAGATTTCCATATTCCCCTTCTCTCTCTCTTCTCATTTTCCTATAAATTGGAGTGTTGGGCTCATTGTAAGAGGAGGTAGTTTTTTGTAACAAAGCTCTATAAAAATTTCTCTGTGAGGCCAATGTGATGAAGCCTCTTCTGGTGGACTCCTTGCATGGTGATTCAGGCCCTTACCTTGTAACAAATTGAACTGTGCATATCATGAAGCAATAAAATATAAGTTTGTGGATGCATCTTCCCCTGCTATGTTTTCTTGCATTCTTCTTACCCCTTCAACATTGATTACAAGTGTATTGTGTATATATTTATGATCTTGCAAGGATCCATTATTATTGTGCATGTATGAAACATTTTTGTGAATGCATTTTCTAATTGTGGAGAATTGTTATCTCACCCCTTCTAGTATGCACTTTACTCCTAGTTTTCATGCAATGGAAGACTACTCCCACAACCTCCTTTTTTGGTGTATCACCACTTTAGTGTATGATTTTATTTTATGAATTATCTCTCCTCGGTCCCTTGTAAAGTTAGATAAGAACAATTAGTTTACCCTGCATTAGAGTAGATTGTGGCAGGTAGTTTAGGAGCAAGAACCAGCTTTCTCTGGAGGTCTATCTCAAGCAGCAAGTCCCACAACTTGGAGATAATACCCATGTTATCCAATCACACCGTGAGTTCAAGTATATGAACTTGTGTAAACATAAGGGTGCTGTGATTCGGTGATAACACTACCTAAAGAAGTATTTTCGTGCTAAAATTGGGGGTAAGTTTTAAAATATTATAATTGAGAAAAGAACTATTAAAGAACAACTCTTTGAAGTCTAGGTGGTTTTTGGTGTGGGGACGTGTTTTAAAATATTACTATTGAAAAATGGACAGACAAAATTACTTATTTTTTTACCATCCTAAGATAATATTGGGACTTTGTACTTAACACAATCAACTATTTTTTAACATCCTAGCAAAATATTATAAAATTACACAAATAATTATAACTGTTTCTTTTTCTTTTTCCTTACAAACGTTTCTCATCTAAAGTGTCTTTTACATGAGGTAATTTTGAATCGGTACAACTTTACTGATCAATCATTCTTTTTCAAAGAAACATTAAAAAATGCATACGAGTGAACAATTAAATATGACTCGGTCCCCCACACGAAAAGCAAGACTTGTATCATACATTACCATATATAAATACATAGCCTCAAACCCTCAATCATAACTACACTGCAGCAACTACAGCAATAGCACAAGAAGAAGATTTGTCTCGGTAGGGTACAGACACAATGGCCCTTCTAATGGCTACGACGTTCTCTCTAGTGGCAGTGGCAGCAGCTGAGTATGATCAATATTCACCTCCTCCCTATTATTACAAATCTCCACCTCTACCATCTTCATATCCTCCTCCCCCATCTTATTACATGTCTCCACCATCACCATCTCCTTCTCCCCCAACACCATACATATACAAAACCCCACCTCCACCACCGTACTATTACAAGTCCCCACCACCTTCACCTCCACCTCCTCCTCCACCATACTACTATAAATCTCCACCTCCGCCATCTCCATCACCGCCCCCACCATACTACTATAAATCTCCATCTCCACCATCTCCCTCTCCTCCACCACCATACTATTACAAGTCCCCACCACCTCCATCTCCATCTCCTCCTCCTCCATACCACTATAAATCTCCACCTCCTCCATGTCCATCACCGCGCCCACCATATATCTACAAAGCCCCACCACCACCCTCTCCATCTCCTCCTCCCCCATACTAGTATAAGTCTCCTCCACCACCATCTCCTTCGCCCCCTACACCATATTATTATAAATCACCACCTCAACCATCTCCTTCTCCCCCACCACCATACATCTACAAATCTCCACCACCACCATCTCCATCTCCTCCAACACCATAAATGTAAAAATATCCACCTCCACCATCTCCATCTCCTCCACCACCATATGTATATAAATCTCCACCTCCACCATCTCCCTCTCCTCCACCAGCTTACTACTACAAGTCCCCTCCACCTCCATCCCCAACTCCTCCTCCTCCATATTACTATAAGTCTCCACCTCCACCTTCTCCTTCACCGCCCCCACCATATTACTATAAATTCCCACCTCCACGATCTCCATCTCCTCCATCGCCATACTACTACAAATCTCTAGCACCACCATCCCCATCTCCACCTCCCCCATACTATTACAAGTCCCCTCCACAACCCTCTCATTCCCCTCCTCCTCCTTATTATTATAAATCTCTACTGCCACCATCCCTATCAGCCCCACGTCCATATTATTACAAATCCCCTCTACTGCCATCTCTATCTCCTCCACCTCCATATTATTATAAATCCCCACCACCACCTTCTCCATCTCCTCCTCCTCCATATTACTAGAGATCTCCACCTCCTCCACCAGTTCAGTACAAATAGACTTCCCCTCCACCACCCATCTATTGATTTTTCAGACTCAATCTCAAAGTGATTAATAAGAGGTCAGTTTCTATCACAAAATTGTTGTTGTTGTTTATTGCTGATGGTAAACTGTTATAATTTTACGATAGAATCTGTAAGGCATTCTGGATCTATATATTGTTTCTTTCACTCCTGTTAGAGTTTATATAGAATATCACAACAATATGTTCTAAAGATCTAAATACGTACACTTTTTTAGTGCAGAACTGTTCCAGCGCTATGTAGATGTGGATCTGTGCAGGCATGAGGAATGGCAGGCACTCTATTCTATTCTACTAATTCATAATCGAATAAACGTTGGACAAAATATTAAGAGTTTGGTCTGTAATAAGTGGAATTGCAGGCATTCTACTAATTTATAATCAAATAAATGTTGGCGAAAATATTAAGATTTTGTTTTGTAATAAGAGTGTCATGTAATTTGTTTGAGGAAGGAGAAGATATTATTACATGGTTATTACTTTTATTTGCAAGACTATTTATTAGTCTTGGAAATGCTTATTCAATAATTCCTTGAGTTGTTAATGTGTTGAAATTAAGTGAAACGACGTTTGGTTTGCAATGTGTTAGGATAAAAAATAAGATTCCAGAGTGGCTTATTGTAATCCATTAAAAGACTTGTCACATAGTTTGATATATTACAAGATTATTTTACTGATTCATTAGTTTATTATTTTCTGGAAAATTTATTTATTGATGGTGAAAAACTTCAGTTTAATTATACAAATGATTTTATATTTTATTGTGGCTTTATTTTCATGAGTTAATTGAATTGAGTTATTTTTAAGTCACAAGGTTCAAGGTTCGAGTTCTCTTCAAGTTCAACGTGGATAAAATTTGGTTCGAAAAAAGATTCGTTATTATATTCGACCAATGAAAAAATATTATTCAAATATTATAAAAATACATTAAACATAAAAATAAATCAATAATATAAAATGTAAATGGATAATAAAAAAATACATTAAACATAAAAATGAATGTAAAAAATATTAGATATAAATTATAAAGTTCATTACGATAAAAATATTAACATAACAACTAAAATTCATCATTATAGAAATATTGAAATTTATAGAAATATATATAACTAAACTTAAGGTTTATTTAATTTTAACTTAATTTTAAAGTTTAAAGTTAAAGTGCGTAGGAACATAACAACTAATGTTCAAATAAATATTAAATCAAATGTAAAAGTAAAAATTAAAAATAAATTAAAATAAACAAATAAACATAAAATAAAAATGTAGTTTATAACCTAAAATTTATAACAACATGACACGCACAAAGAACTTTAGCAAGGTATGTTCTACCGCAAATGGATTTTTCTATGAGCTACAAGAAATACGTCCAGTCTTTCAATGACGATGACTGTTATTTGGAGATTCATCCATTGTATAACATCATGGCTGCATCTTAAATTAGGGAAAAATCATTCATAAATAATCCTTCATGCTTTTCAAAGTCTACAACTAGGGCATGCTCCCTTACATGTTAAATTTTTTCCTCATGCTCAAGACGTCCACACATATTTGACTTGTTTGTTTAAGCGACTCTTCTTATGTGATATTTTCCCATCATTTTTAGCCTGTAATGCCCCTTCATTAATTCCCTAAGCCACCTTTGTCAGGGCACTTGTCAGTTGACAGAGAATGGAAGTGACACATCCTGAACTCCTTTTCAGACATGTCAATTGCCTGGCATAATTAAATATATTCACTTCATTTGAGATCCTGATGCATGACCAAGATGAAGACAGAGTTAATCCCAAGTTGACATTGTAAATTTATTAGTAATTGGTTAGTTGTAGCGAGTGCAAAACTCATTTCCTTTATTTCTACTCTCATCATTAAATAAACAGAATGTTATGTCGAAGAGTGTTAAACGGAGCTCTTTTATAACCGTTCCAAATAAGTATAGTGATGGGTTGAATCAATGCTGCACATGTTGATTAAGAAAACCATGAATATCTCTTCACATTACTATACAAAAATTTGACTGTGTTGGTCTGTCTATGTATCTGAAGCATTTTCATCTGTCTGTGGTGTAATGGAAACTAGACGTGTGGCTTTGGGAGGGGGCTTAGAGATCTTCCAAATCATAATGGATTACAATGTTACTTGTTCAGATGTTGTAGTTGGGAGTGTTTTGGTATATGCCAGGAAAATTGAAGCTGGAAGCAGATGATTATCTAACACTATCTCATGTAAAGACAAATACTATTTAGTCAATTAATAAGACCCAAAAATCTAAAGTGTACATTACTTGAATAATGGACTCAGGAAAAGGAGGCACTTCATTTTGTGTAATGTACAACCATGTTGGTTTGGCTTCTTCTACTTCTGATCACCTGTGCTACACACACTTAACCATGACAACATGTTTTCCCTACTCTTTATCTTTTATTTTGAGTAGTAGTTATTTTTGTTAAGACTTTGAAAGTGCCCATTTCTGCTTTTCTGCTTATGTCACGGAAAGATTTTTCTCTTGTACTCTTTTTTCCATTCACAATATTGTATAGTGATGGGTCGGTTTATGGAGTGTGGTGATTGATGGAACTCATTTATCAAAAGAGGACATATAGCAAGGTTCAACCAATAATCAGTATTGAGCTGATGAGACAGTGGATGTCCTATTATCTAGTTGGAGATATTCTGCCATTAAACCTATATCTGAATGATCCGAGGGCTTCTCAGCAAATCCTTATTGGATTTTCCTATAGCATGTTTGATCCAAATAAAGTCTCCATAATTGAGGATTGGGCTCATTTCTAGTGTTCGTTATCCATGTAATGGGTTATGCCAATAATTATCTTGTGTGCATTACAAATTCGACTTTTATATATGAGGAAGCAATAATAGAAGAGGATATCAGATGGTTTGGCGACATTAGTGGTGGTTGGGAATCAAGAAAAAGACATTAAATTTGTTCAAATAGATGCCTCGTAGATATTTTCTCTCATGGATTGTGTTCGTGGAAATAAGTGCACAAAGTGGAATTTTGTATAGAAATTAGAACTTAGCCTGCAATTTTTTTTCTGGAATGCCTAATGCTGATGCGGTCTCCTCAAATGTGGCAATCGTGGGATTAGTGTAAAAGGTATGGATCACTCTTCCTCTTGCTTCAAACTAAACATTTCATCATTTATTTGTTTACCATTGGATTTCAATATGTTGTATATAATAACAGAAATTCAACTTAGAATTAATGATAGGGTTTATACGTTTCGCAAAAATATTTTTCCTTAAAATTTTAATAATAAAAAACAATTAGGCCATAAAACCATGCGAATGGAGTGCCATATCGAACTGTTGATGGGAAGCAAAACCTCAAACAATATCCATGTCAATCCAAGACACCATGAAAATTCTTAACTAAGATGACTAAATCGATTAGATGCCTTAAGCAAGGTGATATTCGATACACTTTTAACACTTCAGTAATTTTGGTGACGTTTTCACTTTAAGAAATTGTGATCGGTTTTGGCTTACAAATGTTATATCGATTTGGGGTGACTATAAAACCCCTTCATCTAACTCTAGCACTCCTATGTGAGAATTGAAACCAACTCTCAGTTTCATAAAAATAATTTTGTAAGTTAGAGTTTTATGTGGATGTTACGACCCATCGATTTCCATACAAAAGAAGTTTTCGATGTGTTTACAATAATTGGGCTCAAAGTCACCTTCATTAATTGAACCTTGTTTGAAGTAATTGAATTCCATCAAATCCATCAAGTTCTTTGTTTATAGGATATAGGTAGGGATTGATTAAATTTATGTTTGAACTTAAACCGCATGTTTTGGGTAAGTGCACCAAGTTGATGGACAAATATAGGGTCATCCGTGGACGTCATATTGCAAAAAACAGTGAAATCTCAACTTGTAGGGATTATTAGCTATACATGCACTCTAAATTAGAAAAAGTTATATAAATATGAATCGTAGCATTCGGAATCTAGTTTCTAAAATACTAATTTTTGTAAAAAACGGACAAGTTTAGCTATATTAAACACTTAAAATTATATGACTTACTTTTTTTTTTCGAAAAAACTTATAAGATTGTAGTCCGTTTGCCCGCATTTTGGATGACCAAATCTTGTTATTTTTTTTTTTCCTTTGGTGAAAAGTTAGATGTAGTTGTCTATCTTGGGATGGATTTTATTTTGTATTTTTTTTAGCAATATTTTTTTTTTTATGATTTTTTCCGTGAAAGTGGTCTGAAAATATTTAGAAAATGGAGCGCTTTCCGTTTGCCCGCCATAACTATATCAAAAAATATCGAAATCAATTTTTTTTTTTTTAAGGTGCATAGAATTTGTCCACGCTTGGGATGGTATAATTTTTATCATATTTTGATAAGCGAAACAAAAGTTACAGTCTTAAACGTAGACATGAACATTCACGGGAAAAAATGTCTTAAGGACCTATTGTTAGTAATAAATTATAAAATGATATTTATCTTATTCTATTCACTTTAAAAACAATATTTTTACAAAGCTAAGAGTCTACCCTACGTGATGGCACCATTTTTGTGAAATGTTTTCAGTTTTTTAGCATGGTTCAAGTCTTTGGAAGAGCAGATTTGAGGTTTTTTGATCTTTTGCACTTCATAATGACCTTCCATAGCTTTGGTTGGGGAAAAACAAAGATTTTCCGAGGCTAAGGTTCGGCAAATAGCTCCGCGATCGTGGTTTTTTTTGTAAAAATACCACGAACGGTTTAAAAGCGCGGTTTATAAAGCGCGCTCGCGGTTTATAAAGAGCGCTCGCGGTTTATAAACCATATTTACACACATCCCAACGTCCGAATTACAAATCAATTTATTAAAATCGCAGGTACTTAAGAGCCATATACAAAAAACATGTACAAATCAATATTTAGTTACTCAAGAAAGAATAAAAATACATTATTAAATTTTATCTTCTATTTAGGCTAAATACATAGGATCTATAAATGTTAGCACGGAGGCCATCTATCTTCATATGTATTTGTGTCCAAAGGTTGGGATGGAGAATACTCGTTATCTAGTAGAAGCGAAGTGGATATAGAGTGAGACATTGGTCACATTGGGAGCTTTTTGTACAGGAATAACAACTTCAAAATCTGTGATCGACTGATATGTGTTGCTTGAACAAGGAGAATGAGGAGGAACATTCTCCTTTGCCGCTACATGCGGTTTTGATTTAGTGTTTCCGGTCCTCTATGTTTCACCCACGGATAACCCCTTGTTTACATGATCTGTGATCTCTCTCAAAGGGGTTGCTAGGAAAGATTTGACCATGTCTTCCTCCTTAGTGTCTGAATTAGGGATTTACTTAGATTTAAATACGATATGTTTAGGGAGGGCATTTATCCACCAATTATTATTCTCTTTTTTAATGTTTTACCATCTCACAATTAGGAGCAGAATGCCCCAAAAAAATACATCTCCTACATCTGAAAGGTAGGCCCTTATAGTCCAGAGGATGAGTGCAAGTTTGATTTTGCACTTTAAGATTAAGGTGGGTTGGAAGATTCTTTGAAGTATCAATCTCAACTAGGATTCTTGCATATACATTGTATGTGTGAAATCATAGGTTTGGGATTCGACGTTAATGATGTTTCCCAAGGTATTTCCTATGGATATCAGACAACTATGGTCCTAAAATTATAGGGGTAAGTGGGGTAATTTGATCTAGATTGGTTTGTGTGATAAAGATTCAGTGAGAGGGTTGAATGATGTGAACCATGGTTTTAAGATAAGGTACCTTTGTTGGAAAACCCAAAGTTGTTTAGAAATTTTGTCCTTGTCAGCTATAGAGGGGAAAAAATAATAAAAATTCCCTTAGCATAGGGGTAGAGGTCTAACCTACCCGCTAGAAGCGGGAACCAATTCTTGGAGATCTAATCATGGAGGATATGGAGGCTAGGCTAAAGATGAGTGAATCTACAGATCAAGGCATGATCTTGGTAAAATGAATATATTTCGAGGACTTCATCGCCAAAGGTTACACTTGGGTTTCTCTTAGTAGGCCTCATGGTTTTGATCTATGTCTTCTTTTACAAAACCTCATTAAATGAGTGATTGACTAAAGCTTTAGTTGTAGCAGGAGTTTCCAAGCTATCAACAAGGGAGAAAACCCTAGTGTTTGCACCCCTAACAAAGATGTTAGGATTCACTCAACCTCCCAATGGGTTATTAGTGTCCCCAACAAAGATAACAGGATTTTCCATTCCTCCTTGCAAGTTCTTGGCAACATTGGTGCCAGTAGTGTCAGATCCAACCCCAACAATGGCTCCATTGCCACCTGCAGTTTGAGCAACTGAAGCCCCACACCCAGTGCCCAAGAATATTTCTAGAAACAAACCCTTAGGGGTCTACATGTTCTGCAGAGGGGGATGTAGTTTCTAAAATGAAAGGACACCTCCATCACGTAATTTCACACAACCCTACGTGTGCACATATATATGTCCGCCGCCTCCAAATCTATTAGGGTTCATATGAGTGGTGGAGTTAGGGTTCGCAGGAGTTGTCATAAATTGGAGGAGCTGTCTATTAAGGGTACAATGATGTTGTAAATTCTTAAATCTCAGTACACCAATCCATATAAAACTTATAATCATATGGAAAGGACGCATAGATTTTTTTAGATAAAGGGTACGAGAGGATTTAACCTTTTTTACATTTCTTCATCACTCTTATCATTCATTAAAGAGATTTGTAACTAACCTGCGTAAAACTCACGCGAGGCATGCCAGTAGCTTCAGTTCCCTGAGCAGATGATGACCCGCCAGGCTCCTGTGTATAAAAGAGAAAAATATTAATACATGTGCAACATACACGTGAAACAAATTATAATAATAATCTAGTGCAATTAAATGATTTATTAAAAATGTAAGTTTGTACAACTTGAAACTTACATTTGAAACACGCCCAACCGCAGTAGCTAGCATGTCAACACCGGATGTTTCCTTCACCGGCTCTTGCTATTTAAAATAAAATAAAAAATTAGTTTTTTACATGTATGTACATGAAGTACAATCATATATATATTAATATCTCAAACATGTGAATTAAACTATTGTACATATATATATTATTTAAATTTATTTAAAATTTACCTGTGAAAGACCAATATCAGTGGCTCCAGTTCCAAAAACATTCCCCAGCATCTCATCTATAGAAAAAAAATCCTGTGAACCAGCAAATGATGTCTCGCCTGCAGTGCATACGGCACCACATGATCCACAGTGGTGTGGTGCACTAGAACTGGCACCTCCACCAACATCACCGGATGCAATCTGGGTGCTATGCTGGGTGAGAGTGTCAGTGAGCTCCCTCAATGCATGCAATGTATCAATCTCCACAACCTCCTTCACTGTAGGAGGGATAACTGAAGGCAATGGGGGTTTTGGGGCATGGGGGATCCTAGGCTGACCTACGCGTGCACCAGGTCTGCTCTGTGCAGAGCCACCTCCTCGACCAAAAAAGTCTGAAAAGTCAAAATAATTCGGGACCTCATTGAGCACAAACTCACAATATAATTTCTTCAAAAAATAAAGAGGAACCTCATTGTTGTTGCATGGTGGATAATCAAAAACCATCCACCATCGGTCCCAAAAATTGTTTTTGATTCTATCATCATGGCACCAATGGATTGGGAACCGTTTGCAAGTAACTGCAGGGGGGGCATTGGTTCTAGGGTCGGTAAATAATGCACAAATTAGGTCTTTTCCAATTTTTTTGTCTTTGACGGCCGCATGAGATAGTTTATCCGCATACCACCGCCTACAGTCACTTCTAAAGGTGTTCCATCTATGTATTTGGTTGGTTACAGACTCGACTTCGCCAATCAATGTTTGCAATGTATTGGCTAAAGTCATGCGGGATGGATTTGTAGCATGGTTTTGTCTTATAGTTTGAATTAGGTTCTCAATGACAATTTTATTTTCTTGGATTCTTCCAATGATATTATCTTGCGTTCCTGTTGGCTCAGTGGGGACAGAAGGAGCCACAGGGGGCGGATCTATGTTTGGAGGAGGGTTTTGAGGAATGTTCGGAGGGTTTTGAGGAATGTTCGGTGGGTTTTGAGGAATGTTTTGACGGTTTGCACGAGCCCGAGCTTGCCGACCAACTGATAAAACAATAAAATTGTATACATAAACAAACAATTCACAAAACCCATGAAAATGCCAAAAAAAACCTAAAATGCAAAAAAAACAACCTAAAATGCAAAAAAATGATTACAATCGGGGACTTACCTCCTCGTCTTGGCGGCATGGTTGAATCTATCGCTATCCAGAAGTCCGATGAGCAATTTTGAGATAGTATTGAAAGTGCGAGTGAAAAACGTTTAGGAAAAGTCGCGGTTTGAATTGAAAATTAGGAAAATAACGAGTCGCGGGACTGTTAAATTTTGTCTCAGAGTTCCGCGATCGCGGTTATAAACCGCGATCGCGGAACTAGGTTCGGTAATTACCGAACCTAGAATTCAATAACCGCGATCGCGGTTTTAGGACCGCGCTCGCGGTTTTAAAACCGCGATCGCGGTACCTTTATTTCGGGTTTTTATGTCCACGGAATTGTCCACCAACTTCGTGCACGAAGTGTGAATGTGTGAGGAAGTTAACTCTCTTCTCTCTCGTGATCTCTACCTTTCTTTGTACTTTTTTTGGAATTATTTAAAATGATGACATGTTTTGTTTTTACTTGAGTGTAAGGTTTTTCCATACTCAATTCTAGGACTGACGCAATGTTGGTTGTAGGTACGTGAACAAAACGAGTAGTGAAAATGACATTTATGTCTTTTATTAGCATGTTATTTGAAGGAAATGTAATCATTTAATATATTTTAGTGATATTTTTATGAATATAATGTATTATTTTCATTATTTCCATGATGAAAATGATAGTGTTGCATATTGGGAAAATGTACTATTTCCTACGTAGTTATACTTTTGTGTATTTAACGAATGTTAATATTAGTTGTAATTGTATATTCTGTTAAGTAAATGGAGTTGATTGTAGTATGTACTTTGGTAAAATATATCAAATATTCCTCCTTTTAATGTCAAAATCAATATAGGAGGATGACATTCGAACCTTGTCATTTAAAATGTTTATTGTAGCCTAAAAGTTTTGATATGATTGTGCTAGTAAAATTGTTAACAAGTAATATATAATGAAGGGATTTTACCTATACCTGGTGTTACAATGACCTAGGATATCAGTTAATCTTGAAATAAAAATATCAACATACATTTGTGTGTTTTTTCATATTGAGTGAAAAGTGACTGAACAAACATATAACTCAAAATATTTACCTTTGTTGAATGTAATGACCTTCTCCAGTAAGCTCTAAGTTAGGCTAGCTCAAAACATATTTTTTAGTCCTATAGACTTAGAGATATTGTATGTGATGTGTGTTCGTCTGTAGGAACCTAGTTGAGAAATTTATCATGGGTATGAACGTGTGTAAGATGCGTTAGTGTGAGGTATAACGTTACTTAAGTTGCATATAAGATGACATGTTGAGATTGAAATATCATGTATTTTTTATAGACTAGATAACATTTGAAGTGGAATGTAATGAATAGTGGGTGTGACCACAAAGATAGTTAGGTTGTGCATCAATTCACTATTAACCTTTTGATCATAAAGGAAAATTTGTAACTTTTCCTCATTTAGGAAAGTACCATTGTGATGTTGATCTAATAATTTTAAGTGTCATGGAGATTGCTAGAAACATATTAAATATTTATTAGGATGTGAAAATGGATGGAATTGATCCGAATGAGAACAATTGAATAAGAATACATAGTTTCCAATTTAAGAATCAAACCAAAGAATGTGTATGTATGTTAAGATAATTCAAATTATTAATTGAGTGATATATTTTTATTAGAAATTAAATAAAAAATATATCTAATAGAACCCTTTAGAAGATAAATGTTAAATGAAAGTGAGAAGTTTTTTTTCTTGGAATACCTCGAGTGACATGAATGTCTTACAAGACATGGACATTCGATTTCTCAAATTTTATTGTGTGGTAAGGTGTATGAACCCTCAAGCACTAATAAATGCATTTTATCAAGTGACCTCTCTTGATGTTATTGGACAAAAGGGATATGATGTATAATTATCAATGATTGTAAATATGACTTTAGAAGGTTGTTGAACAAGTAAAATTTAATAGGGTTTACATTTGTCACCCCTTTTTCAAAGTTAGATAAATGTGTCCCTTAGTATGTACCAATGGATTACAATGTGTTTCTCATATGGGGTAGTTTATCCACCATCCTTGAATGCTTTTGAAACTAGGAGATCGTAAAGATTCTCTTAAGGTTTTTGGCGAAGGAAATGCTAATGCTTATTCACACAAGGAATTAAATTAGTTCCCCTCGGAAGAAACTTTAAAAACATATAGTTGTTGGGTTGTTTGATTATATGCTCTAATAGTTCGAGTTTTTAAAAGAAGTGAAATGATTTGTTAGGTATAGGGTCATCACTCCTTGTAATCATGAATCCCTAGGGTTACATAAGTGTTATAGAAATTATATTCATTCCAAAATGATGATAATACAGGACCAAAATAACCATGTAAATGTAGTTAGTAAAAAGTGTAAATAATATTAAATTTAGGATCACTTAGGAAGTAAAATTTATGGTCGAAACATGTAATTTTACCATTTCTAGTTAGATTAAATCCTTAAGATGATGAAACAAAATTAGTTTGAACTTTGAAACTCATCACTTAAATTTAGAGAAAAATATCTATAATGGGAAAACAGGTGTAATGCACCCTTCCATGTGCAATATGATTGTGAAAATATGAATTCATAATTCAAGTAATGGATTGTGAATCAAAAATGATACAACTTAATTAGTTAACCTTCATAGTTGGTTGTAATAAATTAAAGATTAAAACAGTATATTGCTAGTATTAAACAATGTTATGAAATAAACTCAAGATAGGTTTTCTGTTGATTTTGTAACTTTCCTTTTTTTCAAGGTTATTTTCCTCCTTGTAACGAGAGTACTTTTCCAAACCAAGTAAGCACGAATCTCTCAAATAAATCCTTAGATAAAATATTAGAAGAAACACATGTGGATATATGGTCCTAATGACAATCATGTTATATAAACTTATTTCTACAATAGAAATGAGAAAATTCTAAAGGAGCCACTTTAGGTGAAATGTTAAACCCAAAAACATGCAGCCTAGTTATAAAGGAATGAAGAGTCCCATGTTATGTGTTCTTTAGAAAATTATAGTCAGCTAATAAAAGTAATATTGTATTAGATATTTCACCATGAAAAATGATGAGTTGTGGGAAGTTCCTATTAGTAAGTGTATTTGGTCGTGGTTCATTGTACCTTGTCATTTTCAGATATGTGGCTTTGATGTGCATCATGTGTTTCATGATATATATGTGGGTCTAGGTTTACACAAATGTCTCATGTGTTGTAAATTATTCTAAATGATCCTATGTGATGTTATGTATCAAGCAATGTAATCCAAAAAAAATTATCCTATTATTATTGGTGTTGTATTTTTGGGTGTAAAATGTTGGCGTCACATAGCTGAATCATACAGAACTTTATCAAACCTTTTTCACATCTTTGAAAAACAACAATTTTCGAAATTCATGGATGAAATTCGCCGAACCTTGTGACATATTTATCGCATAATTTCATCTATTAAAACATTATTTTATTGATTAACAATAATATTATTTTTGGGAAAAAAATTATTACTCATTAATAATAAATAACCTAGATCTAGTTATACCAATGAATTAGTGTTTTGTTCTAGACTTACTTTTACAATTTAACTGATTTGTGTTAATTTCAAATATTATATATGAAGGAAACATAACAAACTAAAAGATATCCCGCTATTATTCAAACAAAAAATAAAGTTACCTTAAAAAATAGATTATAATAATTCTTAGCTTAAAGACACACAAAAAATGTGTAATACAAGAAATAAAAAACGCACATGAAATGAGGAAAACCATTTTATAAGATCAAATCATCATACTTTTTGGTCTAGAAAAAATCAGTTACATCTAAAGAGGCAACAAGCACATGGAACATTTTCAATACATTTGGAAGACATTTTGAGACCTATATAAATCCCAAACAAGTTGATGAAACACCCAAATATAAATCTAAACTAGATAAGTGAACATTTCTAAATTTAGTTCTCTTTTACTTGCTTAATTGAATATATACAAACAAAACTTTAATGTTTGAATTTTTATATTGTTTCTTTATTCAATTACTCCTTTAAGATTCTGTAGTTAGTAATATTTAATATTACTTCATGATTATTAATTTTGGGATCAAATCATTTAATGAACCTTCATATTGTTTGAACAAATTTACCTATTCATCTTAGGTTCCCAATCCCAATTAGTCCTTCAATCAAAAACCCTAGTTTCCCTAGAGCTTCCATTTATCGTAACTATCCCTTACCTTGTCGATTATTTTATTCCTTACCCTAATATTAGGTTTTGTTCTCCTTTATTATTTCAAGACATATTATACCCATTTATTTTCATTATCTTATGTTTATAATGATGAGTAAGCCTTTGGTTCTCTAGCCGATATCTCTTTATGTGAGGAGGTTAGTGATCATATTGATACTATCTATATGTATATAAGTATGAAATTTATCCTCCAAAAAAATAATGAAGGGATACAACCACCTACTCATGTTATGCTTCCGATTATTATAGTTAATCAGCCATTGGTAAGAGTAAATTAAAACAAGAACAAGTAGTGATTAGTTTATTGTCATGATCAATAATTTATTCATCTCCTCATGCAACTGTTATCCAAAATGAGCTCATGCTTATTTTTGGTTAACTGCACCCATTTTTCCTCTTTTAGTGCTTCAATTCAATTTTTATATATTTCAAGCACTTAATGTCCATTGAAAGAATTTCCATCAGATAGGAAATTTCTTCCCCTTTCCATAAATATAAAGAAGTCCTTATAAATCCTCATATTTTGCAAGTTACATGTCGGCGGGCCTTGGAAGGATTTTTTGTCAAAAGCGGGCCGATGGGCCCGGGGAAGACTTTTTGCCAAGGGAGGATTGTAGATTAGCGGACATGGGGAGATATCTTAGCACTTTGGACTTTTCACTAAAGGTCATGATTTGTAATTGTGGTCCCGCGAGCCCGCGGAGGACCTTTGCACCAAATAAAGAAAAAATGCCTAAGGCACACAAAGGGACACGTTGCCATGTTCAAGTCAAAATGGGAAGGTGGGTCACTGGACGCACTTTGAAACTTTCAGATTTTGTTTTGAAATTTTGTAAAGTATAAAAGTAAGTTGTACCTCCACCGACCCCCAGAGAAGCCACGTGTCAGGTGTTTGTCATCTAGGGGGAAGCGGGGCGTCGGGGAAACATTGGAAATTTTACAACTTTTACAAATGGCATAGTTTGCAAGCACGGGCCTGTGAGCTGAAGAATGTTTTTATGAAAAATGCAAAATGTGAAGTTGCAAGCTTGCGGGCCTATGGGGAACATTTTACACTTTTGTAATTTTTGTGCAAAAAGTGTTATTTAAATTTTGAGCCCACGGAGGTTTTTTGGCTAAAGTGATTTTCAAGCCTGAGAAGCTGCAAGAGGTTTTTTAAAATTTTGCATTTTTTTGCAAAAGGCGCCAAAGAGAATTTTAGGCCCACAGATCCGTTTTGCAAAACTGGTTTTTTTTCCATTCTGTATGGATTCAATTCAAATTTTTCAAATGGGCATATCTTTCGATCTAGTGCTCAAAATTCAACAAATTTGGTACCATTGGAAATATCTCAACCGTCTATACGCCATGGAAGCATAAATTATATATTTCAGTAGGCTTTAGTGTGTGAAAATAGGAAAACCTCTTTCCTACCATTAATGCATGATTCAATTGCTCCAACAACTAGATTAGATTCAATTTTATCTGCCAGTCTTCCTTCTGCAACATGCCAAAGACATGTGGAACTAGAATTGACAGATTGTAGGTAGATTTATAGGAGCATTGATGGTTGGTGGTTGATCTTGCAGGGCAAGATCCAATTTTCTCTTCTTTCCCTCTAGTTTTCATTGTGTATATATTAAATCACTTCTCATTTGAGAAGAGGGAGAGATTCTGGGTGTGCGGAAACTCTGTCAAATTTGTTTCCCGACTCCATTTGAGTTGTAAGCCTTCTCCTATGCCTAGCAAGAGGATTTGTGCCTTTGAGAAAAAGTGTAATTATATGTGCACCTCATAGGGCAATAAAAACATGTTTTTGTGGTGTTTTTCAACCCTTTGCATTGTTTTGTTATTTCTTTGTGCCTCTCGATTTTGTGGTTATTTCTTGTGCATGTATTTCATGGATTTTTGATTGTGGATTAGGATATGGGGTTTACATCACTTCTATCTAGCCTCCCTCATCTCCTTTTTCCCCTATTTCATCTCCCTCAATAGAGTATCTCACCTCTTTCCTTATCTGGTGTATCACCACTTTAGTGTAGGCTCTCTTTCACTCTCTCTTTCTCTCTGGTTCCTTGGAATGGTTAGAATAGGATATTTTAGTTTTTCCTGCATTAGAGTAGATTGTGGCAGGTAGTTTAGGAATAAGAACCACCTTTATCTATAGGTCCATCTCAGGTTTGGAATTCCCACAACTTGAGAGATGGTTCAATGTTATGTAGATCACACTGAAAGCCCCACACAAAACCATGTCATTCGAGAGTGTTGTTATTTTACACCAATAGTTTTGGCACACTTAGTGGGACAAGTCTGAAGAACCTTATAACTTCATTTCATCAAGTTGGTGTGATCTTAGAGAGATTTAGGCTTTTGAGACACATGTAAAGCACATTTGGTGACTCCATATGGTAAACAATCCAATCTCTGAAGTTGCAGAAATTTTCTATCCATTTGAAGCCATATTCATTCATCTTTTCTTCCATCTCTTTCATTTCCTTCCATCCCATGAAATTGTGCAATCATGACTTCATTTCCATCTTGGAATTCACACTTATAGTAGTGCAGTCTACCTCCAATGTATTTCACTTCTCCATATCAATATTATGATCAGATCCAAAATAATCATTCTTACCCATATGAGTAGTGTTAAAATCAGTTTGTCTATGGATCTTATCAAGAACAAGGGTATGCATACAATGACAACAGTCAATTGGAGAATGTTGATCTGTTGGAGAAGATTCAAAAAATGTAGGCTTACATGGTTCAGTTAAGGGCTATAATACAGATAAAGGCATTCAGGATTGCTTTTAGGGCCCATTATTCATGGGAGGGTCCATTTCCAAGATATTATAGCCCTTAGGAGCAGCTTGACATCATGGTTGAAATTTCTCATCAACTTGCACAATGGAATGAGGACATTGAGGCATATGAGCAAAGTGCGAGAGAAAATTTTCTATGGGTAAGTCATTTACTAGCTCCTTGTCGTTAATTTTCTCTTTCAAAAACTTTATCATTTCAGCATGGTCAAGATTCAAGTCCATTATTTGCTTTCCCAAGTTTTGATTTCCATTCTCCATCTCCTAATATTCCATCTCATCTTAATTCTTCTACCCTTTTCCCTTCCAAGAAGTCGTCCCCTCCAAACAAACAAGAAGTTTCACTTCCCTCTCAACTACAAAAAATAGAAAAATTTGTTGAATCCCAACCTACCCCTCCTCTTGCATCCCCAAATCCATGTTGGGATGATGAAAACTAAACAAATAGCCAAGGGAAGCAAGAATAAGAACCAAATAGAGAATAAAAGATCAAATTCTTGGTAAGATTGGCTCTCAAATTTGGGATTACAAAGATCCCCTTAATGGTTAAGCCAATAGAGTAGGTTAAGGTTGAAAAACTAGTGGTGGCTAAGGCTGAGATTACAGTAGAAGAAGAACAAGAACAAGAAGGAGAATATCAAAAATCTTCTTGCTCTAAATGTAGAGTCCATAATGGCATTTTGTTTGAAGAGGATGTTGATCAAATCCAAGCTGCACAATCAGTCATCAAGGAAGAAGAACAATCTGCTCCAATTCCTACTGAAGAGGAGCAACAGGAGGAGATCAAATCAGAGTTGAAACCACTTGATGAAGAAAGCATTATACAAGATTTTTTGATTTCATTTCAAGAGCCTAATTTTATTGATGAATCCATGATGGAGGAGAACCATACAGTTCAAGAGGCATCAAGTATAGAGAAGGCAACATAATAACCTTCAGTTCTTCCTCCCACTTCATCCCCTTCAAAATCTAATGTTGAAGAAGAGTTTGAGCTTTCAAACTTCTTGTTGGAAGATGAGGGGAACCACATGGTGAACAAGTTTTAGATCAGGAGGACACCATGGAGGAGGTTGAGCACATACAACAGGACAATAAGGAGGCATATTACCTATCTAACTTGGAGGATTTATTTGATGAAGAGGATCCCATGGATATCACATTATTTTCTCCTCCATCATCCACCTTCCAAGAACATGAGCCTACTACCATGAAGGAGAGCATTCAAAGACAACAACCTACACTGTATAACAACCCTCTAGAACAAAGGTTGGAAGATATGAATCTTCCATGTTCTTCATAGAAGAAGTAAGGGAAAGGGAAAAAATATGTCATCATTTCTTCCACACCATCCACCCAGAAAGATTTGGAAGAAGACTCCATTTTTGGAGTTAACTATCAGAGAGGTGGGAAATTTCAAAGGACCAGACCTTACCCAATTAGGTACTTGGCTTCATTGGAGCCAAGGGAGAAGTAAAAACCAGTCATGATTGGCATCTAAGCATGAGGGAGAGCCTCAAAGTGACAAGGATGAACAAAAATATCTCTTGGAACCAAGTGAGCAGTAGAATCAAGAGGTATTTGTTTTGTTTCCATTTGATACCTTGATGGAGGGAATGAAAAAACAATTTTCCGTCAACCTTCCACTCCTAATAACAGCCATATTCAATGCCAAATAATTTGCATGGCTTCCAATTGTAATGAACGGAAGTTATTTCTCATCTCTTGTACCGGGTTTTGTTTGAAATTGCCGATCTTTATGGTTAGTGTAGAGTAGGTAGGTTTGCTTTTAGCAGAATAAGTTCTTGTGCACACTCTGCATATCCCACTTTGGGTGTGTATGATTTTGCATTTTGTACATAGTCTGTTGTGGTGTTGTTTTCTTGTGCATGGTGCATTGAAAATGGCATTTTGTGAGATTAGCTCTAGATCCAACAGTTTCCAAATGGCTCAGGGGTCAAATTTTCAAGGTTATGATCAAATTTATGTTTAATAGGCTATCATTAATGATTCCATGCCCAAATGGATGTTTTAAGGAAATTAATCATTTCACCTAGTAGACAGGTGATCCCCATGAGTCGCCAAATTTTTACCCAAAATAAGCTCATGCTTATTTTTGGTTAACTACACCAATTTTTCATCCTTTAGTGCTTCAATCTGGTTTTTATATATTTCAGGGACATAAGGTCCCCTGAAATCATTTCCATCAAATAGGAAATTTCTTCCCCTTTCCATAAATATAAAGAAGTCCTTCTAACTCCTCATATTTTGCAAGTTACGGGCCGGTAGGCCTTGGAAGGATTTTTTGCCAAAGGTGGGCCTTGGAAGGATTTTTTGCCAAAAGCGGGCCAGCGGGCCTAGGGAAGAGTTTTCACCAACGAAAGATTATGGACCGGCAAGCCTGGGGAGATATCTTGGCACTTGGCACTTTTCACTAAAGGGCATGATTTGTAATTGTGGGCCCGCAAGCCTGTGAAGGATCTTTGACCGAAATAAAGAAAAAATGCATAAGGCCCATAAAGGGACACGTCCTCATGTTCAAGTCAAAATGGGAAGGCGGGTCGCCGGAGGTAATTTAGAATTTTTGGCTTTTGTGTTGAAAATGCGTTAAGTCTGAAATAAGGCCGCACCTCCACCGACGCCCAGAGAAGCCATGCGTCAGGCCTTTGTCAGCTGCGGGTAAGCGAGTCGTCGGGGAAACATTGGAAATTTTAAAAATTTTGCAAATGGCGTAGTTTGCAAGCACAGGCCCACGAGCCCGATGAGGTTTTTCTACCAAATGCAAAATGTGAAGTTATAGGCCTGTGGTAAATGTTTTGCACTTTTGTAATTTTTGTGCAAAAAGCACAATTTCAGTTTTGGGCCCGTGGAGGTTTTTTGCCTAAAGTAATTTTTGAGCTTGCAGGGTTGCAGAAGGTTTTTTATAATTTTGGATTTTTTTGCAAAAGGCGCCAAAGTGAATTTTAGGTGCACGGATCTGTTCTGCAAAATTGTTTTTTTGCCATTTTTGTAAGGATTTGGTTCAAATAGTTAAATGGGAATATCTTTCGATCCAGTGCTCAAAATTCAACAAGTTTTGTACCATTGGAAATATCTTGACCTCCTTTATGCCATGGAAGCATAAATAATTTATTTCAGCATGATTTGGTGGGTGAAAATAGGAAAACATATTTCCTTCCATTAATACATGATCCGATTGCTCATAGAACCCTATCATAATTGATTTGATCCACCATTATTCCTTCATCAACACGCCAAAGACATGGAGAACCAGAATTTATAGATTATAGGTGGATTTACAGGAGTATTGATGGTTAGTGGTTGAGCTTACAGGGAAAGATCTGATTTTATTTTCTTTCCCTCTGGTTTTCAGCATTTATATACTAAAACACTTCTCATTTGAGAAGGGGAAGAGATTCTTGGTGTGGGTAAACTATGCCAAATTTGTTTCCCGACTCCATGTGAGTTGTAATCCTTCTCCTACACCTAAAAAGTAGATTTGTGCCTCTGAGAAAAAGTGTAATGGCTTGTGCACCTCATAGGGAAATAAAACCATGTTTTTGTGGTGTTGTTCAACCCTTTGCATTGTTTTGTTGTTTCTCTGTGCCTCTCCATTTTATGGTTACTTCCTGTGTATGTATTTCACGTTTTCAGGTGTAGGGTGTTGGGTTTCATGGAGTTTCAATGGTGGATTAGGATTTGGGGTTTGTGTCACTAATGGTCTAGCCTCCCTCATCACCTTTTTCCCTTGTTTCGTCCTCCCTCAGAAGAGTATCTCACATCTTTCCTTCTTTGGTGTATCACCACTTTAGTGTAGGCTCTCTTTCACTCTCTCTTTCTTTCTGGTTCCGTGGAATGGTTGGATTAGGATAGTTTATTTTTTCTTGCATTAGAGTAGATTGTGGTAGGTAGTTTATGAATGCCATCTCAAGTTTGCAAGTCTCACAACTTGAGAGATGGTCCAATGTTATGCAGATCACACTGAATGCCCCACACAAAACAAGGCCATTCGGGGGTGATGTGATTTTGTACCAACAACAACCTAAGAATGCATTTGATCATTTATCCTTTCATCATCACTACTCATAGATAACTGAGAAAAATGCATCCCATTCACAAGTTATAACTCCCACATTACTTTGACACAATGTACATAAAAAATCTTCTTATCATATTATAATCAATTCAGGATGAATTATTGAGTCTAGATTGACACATGGTGGATTAATAATTGAGACTCAATTGAAATCATATAAAAAATGGAGACTCCAAAGCATCGAGTTTTCCTCCAATTCACATAAATAATGGAGCCTAAATGAATAGGGTTTTATCGTCGATCCCATTAAAAGGTTTACCAATTCCTCTAATATTTTGACAAATTTTATGCACCTCATCAGATAACTAGTTATGTGTTTTGACATCAATGCAGAGGGATGCCGAGTTTCATACTCAAGGGAACCTCATGGGCTTGTGATATAATACTATTCTTATGATATGGTCCACTTAAAAGTAATGTGTGAGTGATTACTTGTCTATGTACTACAAAAGAGATTATATATATTAACTAGAAACTACAGTAGAGGGATGTAATTTGTACACCGATAGGAAGCAAAAAATGATGCATTTAGTCAAAAATTCTAGGGAGGAAAGGAGATTAACAAAATAATGTGAACAAAAATAATTTTCCTAAGAATGTGAATCTATTTCTATGTAATTCATAACAAGAAATCTCAACTCCTTTGACAACAAAAAGAAATGTGTTTGATTTCATTGAATTTATTACATTAATATCATATGGGATAATATTTACCATACAAAATTGATTCTTTTGTAGGTGCAAGGTCCAATACAGTGTCCTAGACAATAATCAACATATCTGCAATATCTATTAGAGTATAAGGTATTTCTACTCGAGTGAAAAAAATCACATGTTGGCTCTTTACATAGAGTGTTGTGCTTGTCAATGTAGAATCCATGTTTCTACCAAGGATATAAGATTTCATGGAAACACTATTTAAATCAATAGAAGTTGAGTCCTTGACTTCTATTTGGCCAATAACAGGGTTCAAATCTCTTATAAAGGACCACCCATTTTGATATGTACAAACCAAATCTTCTTCCACAATCAAAGCCATTCCATAAAAAATTTCATGATAATATTATTTCTGAGTGAAAGAAGGCATTGCAACAAGTTCAACCATTCCTCCATACATATTTGTTAGAAAGTGTTCCCAAGATATTTTACCAATTTTTAGCAACTTTAGGTGAAGCTCATGTCTTAAATCCTCTACATCAGCTAGATCAATATATTTGATTGCTATGTAGAATAGTCCCTTGAAAATATGAATCTTACCCTATTACGACAAGGAAAGATCTAGATAGATGATTTAATAGATATGAATTACCGCTTCTTTGTTTTCCCATCAATGATACCACCTTAATCTCACCATCCCAATGATTCAAAACAACATCATACAAGCCAGAATAAATCAAATTAGCTAATGATATACTATCTACGTAAGTGAGATTTACTAGTGTGTGAAGGCCATCAAGAAATGGCCTTATTCCATTGTTTTCAGCTTGATTAAATTAAATAGGTACAAGAAAAGTTTGTTTTTGTATCAAGTTTCCTATGGTGCTCATACTCTTCGAGCACCATAATTCATTAATTTATAGAATTTATATGTTCATTGTATTATTTTTTGCAACCCCTCTGTTGCCTTATTTTTAAGAAGTGTAAAAACTATGAATAAAAAAATAACCTACAATGTATAAAGCCAAAAATTGACGTGTGTTATGGATTTTTATTTCAAGATAAAGAAATTCAAATTTAAAACTATATAACTTGTCAAGTGTTTTTTTCATTTAAAATAACTTATGTTTAATTTTATTTAACCATTTCCTTCCTTCAAATAAGTATAGATCTTAGCTACAATTGACAATGGCATGTGGCAATCAGGGATTTTTTTTTGTTAAGGATGCCAACATATAGTCATTACAAAAAGGAGGCAATCCATTACCTTGTATTGGTTAAGTTTTTGAAGAAGTGACTCAAACAGAAGATAAAGTGATATTGGCCACATCATATGACCTGAAATATATGTATGATGAATATGTAAGGAAACACAATGCATAGAACTATTTGTAAAAATTCCTTACACAATACTTGTTTGTCACTCTTTTCATACAAATACATGAAATTTTTCAAAAAAAATTAGTTTCCATTTTCAAGATTTCAAATGTTCTCAATTTTTAAATGCGAAAAAATTAAATTATTATACATACTCAATAGTATCAAAATATTCGCAATGAGATGTGTCTTTGTTTATATATATTGTTAACATACATATAAAATCCAAGTTATTTTGATTTCCAAGAACCATATGAATGTGACCTATAAGGGAAATTGAGCTCAATTCCAAATTCTGCAACATCATTAATCCCATTGTCCATTTAGAAATATGATTGTATTATTACAACAATAAGTTAGTGTCATATATTTTTACATTTTCTCTAACACTTGGAAATCATTATAGATGAAGCAAGTTTATGCCATTTTCTCATATGAAAATAAATAAAGTAGCAGATATGACTCTCAAGTAGGGAATAGCTTAATCAATTTATGTATAAAAAATGTATTGTTTCCTCCCTATGTTAGTGAATCCGAAATTATTATCACTTGATTTGAAATTCATATTGCACAATGCATGAACATCTATGAAATTAGGTAAACTATCTATCAAATATTCTTACAAAACATTTTTTTCCCATGAGAGATTATTGCCTCTCAGTCATATTATTTTATTGACAAATGCAATAACATAGTAGTGTAAATTTTCATTAAAATTAAACCCTAAGTAAGAAATATCACATTAAAATGCAACGAGATATTCTTACATGATTTTGTGGAAAATGAGGTCACTAACTCATTCTTAGTCTACAAAACTCCACAAATGGACTGGAAAAATCATTCCTAATTTTTATAAGGATCTACATCGTCATGTGATGATTAACCTATAGGAAAATGTTAGGAATTAAGGGATACAATATTCATAATAATCCTACAAATAATTGCAATAGTAGAAACTAATATAGAAAAAGATATTACAGATATGAAATAAAAGTGCACAAAATAAAAGAACACAACACAGAGACAATATTTAACATGGTTCATCTAATTTGGGCTAGTCCACCATGAATCACTTGCTCAGAGTTTATTAGAAGCCACCTCTTTCTCTCAATACAATAGCCAAATCTGTTTGGAGCTATGCTCAACAAAATCTCTTGAATTCACACTTCAACTCACACATGTCTACAATGATATTGCATCCCTAAATGAATAGGAAACTACTTAGGTAGTTTTACAATACCATGTGTATAAAAACCATGGGCCAGAACTACCCCATTCACATATGGGTCAAAAATCCCACCCATAATAAGAGAACATTTCCCCAGATATTGGGCATATTTGTTTAGGCCAAAAATTATTTTCTTGTAAGAAAAATATGGAGAGTGTAGAATAATTTTATCGTACAATATTCAACACTTCCAGAAATGAAAACATGCTCCACAACATAACAATCTCCCACTTGGAGACTAGTTTTCATCTAAGCAAGCTTCTAAACCCTTCATTTTCATTTGTGAAGACAAACCAAAGCTTAACATAGCTTGAGTTTCTTCCTTGTGACCACCTTGGTCATCATGTCGGTAGGATTTTTAATAGTATGAATCTTCTCCATATTTAGCTTCTCTTCCTCCAATGTTTTCCTAATGAAATGGTACCTTAACTATATATGCTTCATTGTAGAGGGGAAAACAACATTATCATCTAGGTGTATAGAACTCTAACTATCACTATGTAGCTTCCCTTCCCCCTTCTTATGCCACAAATCCTGATACAATTTTTGTAACCAAATCGTCTCTTTTCTTGCCTTTATGGCAGCAACATACTCAGCCTCCCTGGTTGATAAAGCCACAAGATTAAGTAGCCATGAGATCAAGATCACTTATATCCCACCTATAGTGAAAATAAAACATGTCGTGCTCCTCTTATTATCAACATCTCCAACCATGTCTAAATCTACATAGCCACTCAAAGTCGTTTTCAATCCACTATAGCACAAAATTGTTCCCATGGTCCCTCTCAAGCATTGAAGGAACCAATTTACTTCTTGCTAGTGATCTTTACCTAGATAACTTATAAATCTACTCAGTGCTCCCACTGCATGGGCAATATCAGGCCTAGTGAACACCGTGACATACATCAAACTATTAACTACTAATGATTAATGTACCTTGGACATTTGGTTTCTCTCCTTCTCTAGTTTGGGACCCATCTCCTTTGATAACTTGAAATGGCCTGCCAAAGGATTCCCGAATGGTTTAGCATCTTGTATATTAAATGTATCTAAGACCTTCTTAATGTACTCTTCCTGAGATAAATTCAGATTCCATTCCTTCATATCCCGAGTTATCCTCATACGAAGGGTTTGTTTAGCTACCCCAAATCCTCCATATAAAAGGATTCACTTAGCTACTTCTTGAGTACTTTTATTTCTTGTATGTTTTTACTTGCAGCCAACATGTCATCCATGTAAAAGCACGGGATAATATAAATTCCATATTGAAATTTCTTTATATACACACAATGGTAAAATTTCATCTAATATTAATTTGCTCCATCATGAAGCTATCAAATTTTTTATACCATACAATCTCTCATTTAGTCAACACACTATCTCCCCTTTACTTTTAACTTCATATCCCTCTGCTTAATGCATTTATAGATCCTCATCCAAACCACCACGGATAAATGAAGTATTTGAATCCAGCTCCTCTAAGTGAAAGTTTGTCGGTGCCACTATTCCAAGAACAGTTCTAAAAGAAGTAATTTTTACTACAGGAGAAAAAAATCTCATCAAAATCTATACCTTTTTTTTGTGCAAACCCCTTGACCACCAAATGGACCTTGTATATTTCCTTTTCTCCTTCTTCCTCTTTAACTATGCACAACCAATTGTTCTGCAATGCTCTTTTTTCTTCAGGTAGCTTCACAAAATCCTAATTATAGTTCTCCATGAGAGACAAATGTGCTTCATCCATGGCTTGCTCCCACTTCTTCTTGGAATCTACCTATATTACTTTATCAAATATCACTGGTTCTCTACAATTAGTGATTAATAAATAATAAAGATAAGGAGAAAAACTTTCAGGTTCTCTTCTTACCATAAAATACATCCTTAGTATAATATTTTGGGGTTCCCGTTGAGTACGTTATTGAACTAATTCATGTGCCACTTTCCCATCCAGAAGATCCTCTGGCACTACATATTCTTTCTTGAATTCTTCCCTATTTTCCTGTAACTATTGCTTATATATAAATTTCCCATTAAAGATCACATCTCTAGATCAAATGATTTTCTTTTCCTTAATACTTCAAAATTTATATCAAAATTCATCACCACCATAACCAATGAAAGTTCATTTTTATGACATAGACTCTAACTTTCTCCTTTCGTCCTTTTCAATATGGATAAACACCTCAAATCTAAAGACTCTAAGAAATGAATAGTCAACCTTCTTACCAGACCAAATGTCCTCAGGTATAACTCAGTCTAAGGCACTTGACGGTCCTCTATTTATCAAGCACATAATTATACTCACCGCTTTTGCGCAAAATAAAGAGGTTGTACCATAGGCAACCTCATGCTCCTAACTCATTCCATTATTTTCTTGTTCATCCTTTCTAAAACTCCATTCTGTTATGGATTTCCTGGAACCATATTTTTCTTTTGGATTCCATTCATAGAAGAATAATCATCAAACTCATTTCTGCAATACTGCCCTCCATTATTTGACCTGAGATGCTTTATATTAAGACCTATTTCATTCACTGATAAAGCTTTCCATTTAACAAAAGTGTCAAATAGAATATACCCAAACATTCCTTGTTGCCTCATCAATAAAAGTAACATAATAATTTGAACCCCCAAGAGATAATACCTGAGCCAACCCACACACATAACAATGTACCATCTCCAACTTACTATCTTTCTTCATAGGTCCAACCATGAGAAACTTTACTTACTTTTTTTCCCATATACACATTTCTCATTGAAATCCAAACTTTTTTTCTGTAAATCTGGGAAAATTCCTATTTATGATCTTCATGCCCTTATGGCTCATATGACAGAGCCTATAGTTCCCCAATGTTTTATCTGCATCTGAAGCCACAAGATTACAAGAATTAGTATTACCAGTGGTTAAATACAATGTTCTAATCTTCTTTCCTCTTGCCACCACAATATTACCCTCAGTAACCTTCCAAGAGTCTACTATAAATATCACTATACAACCATCATTTCCTAACTGCCCCATCGATACCAAGTGTCGTCTTAATCTAGGCACATGTATGACATCCTTTAATAGCCATGTATTCCCATTCTACATCTTAACCTGACCAAAAAAGTTTCAAACTATGCTACAAGGCTCGTCATCACCAAGAGAAACATGCCCAAAATCCCCTTGAACATAATCAACAAAATAATGCGTATGTGGAGTAGCATGGAAAGAAGCCCCTGAATCTAAAACTAAAGATTAAATAATATTATGTAATAAATAATCAAAGCATCTTGGAAGACATTACCTATTGCCACATTCACCTCCTTATTTTCTTCCAATTATTTCTTCTTATCCCGACGCTCCTAAGAGTCCTTCTTTGCAGGCCCAAGATTTCCATAGGGCCAACATACCATCTTGCTTTTGGATTTTGACATTGCCCAATCTTTTGATTTTTCATGGCTTTCGCTATTATTCATTCTCCCTCTAGTTTCCATCATCAAAGTATTCCCTGAAATAGAATATTACCCAAATATTTTTCTTCACATTTACTCGCTTAGAATCACCCCTCAACATCATGGAACTTCAAATTTGAGTTAGTTAGAACCAAGGTTCTTACCGCCATTACTAGGCTATTCTAGCTCTTAGGTAAGGAAAAATAAAATTAATAAATCCCTAATTTATTCATCAAATTCTATTGTAACTTAAGCTAGCATATTCAAAACCATATTAAAATCACTCAAATGATCTGCTACTAAACTATCCTAAGACATCTTCATATTAAACAACATTTTTATTTAAACATCTTGTTAGAGAAAGAGGGTTTTCATATAACTTCCCTAATCCATCCATGAGTTCTTTTGTAATCTTCTCATTTGAAACATTAACCAATACCGAAGATGCAAGACATAGTTGGATTATTGCAAGTGCCTTCCTATCTAGAAAATACCACTCTGCATTTTTCATACTCGAGGGTTTGTTCCCTTTCTAATACATTGGAATATAAAAATCCTTCTGATAAAGGTAATCTTCCATCTGCATCTTTCAAAGACTAAAGTTATGCCCATTGAATTTATCAACCTTTGATCTTCCATCATCTTCCATAGCTCCCACTCAAAATAAAAACTTCCCTGTGATTCAACACTTTAGAAAACCAAAAAAAGATCTAATACCAATTATTAGGAAATAAGGGATAAAATATGCAGAAGAATCCCACACATAATTGCAATAGTAGAAACCAATATGACAAAAGTTATTACAAATATGAAATAAAAGTGCAAAAAGTAAAAGAACACAACATAGAGATAGTATTTAACATGGTTCACCCAATTTGGGCTACATCCATTAATAATCACTTTCTTATATTTTATTAGAAGCCACCTCTTTCTCACAATACAATACCTAGATCTATTTGGATTTGTGCTCAACAAACTCTCCAGAATTCACACTTGAACTCACACACATCTACAATGGTATGTCATCCCTACATCAATAGGAAACAACGTAAGAATTTTTACAATATTGTGGGTAGCAAAACCATGGCCCAGGGTAAAAAACCCCGCCCATATGTGAAGAGCATGTTCCCTAAGATATCGAGAAAATTTTCGAGGCCAATTTTTTTTTCAAACCCAGGCGAGAAAACTATGGCGAGTGTAGTGGAATTTTATTGTACAGTCCTCAACACTTCCACACATGAAAATAGGCTCCATAACATAACAGAAAAAAGAGAAAATAGCACAAAAATTAAAATCTGGAGACACTAATTTGGGTTAAAGAGGAACACATATTTTAATCTCGAACAACAGGAAAATTCACATACAAATTTAAGGACATATATCATTTACGTTAATGGAAAATATGATTCCATGGACCAAATAATTTTCAAAAATAGTGGGAAATTTGAATGTAAAAAAGTATTCCCAAAATTTGAGGACTTAAAACAGTGTCCCTGACTCAAATACCAAAGAATAGCCATTACTTCAACAAAAGCAGAAAATTTGAGCTCTAGAGGAGGGAAACTTAATAAGTACAAATTTTGACATAAAAATATGTCTACAAATTGAAAATAACATTCAAACTCTTATTTTTACGCTTGCGTCTCCCCCTCGCTACTTTTCCTTCACATCCCTGCCCTGCATTGGTCTGCCCTCTTGTGTGGGTTTTAACAGTGTTCATTTGGATTGGTGGTGTAAAATGCTTACATGGTTCCCAAGATTAAGTTGGAGGTGGTCCTTATATAAGATGCTGAGACTGGCTGTGATCTACGATGGTCTTATATTTCTTTCCTAAGCTTCTTGGCTTTAACGTTCCAATGTCAAGAAATCTCTACAAAAGTTGGAATGCAGGAATGTTTATGGAAACCAGTGGAATGTTATGATAATTGGTTATATTTTTATATAAATTTATTTGTGTATAGAAAATGTTAGGGAAAAATGAAAATGAATGCCTGAACAGTAGTACCCTAGAATAAGCATTAAACAAACTACAATAAAACAAACCCTTGCAACAAATTCAATGCCTTGTTTATATAAGGAGGTCGGCTCAACTTCTCTTCTTTGTAATTTCTAAAATTAATTTGTATTATTTGGAATGGAATCACACGTGGAGGAGGAAACTATGATGTATTCTAAATTGGAAAACAATATTATTTCTCATTTTTCTCTTACCCCTCTAAGGTTCTACATGTCGACAGGTGAGTTTAAAATGGCATTGTCCCCTCCACACGCAGTAAACATTAAAAGTATAGATCATCGATGGAAAACGTGTCTTGAATACCTAATATGACCGCATGAAAAAAACACCAACATTGTAGATCGTCTCTCGGTAAACAATGATCAAAGCCTAAAAAATAGTGGTGTCACGAATTTGACACAATATTTTACAGAAATGACAGGTATGGAGATATTGAATCCACCCATACCTTATTAAATTCATCAACCTCTATGTTCGTACAGTGTCTGTCTACGCATCCAATAGTCCATGATGCTTGCATGGTCGTCCTCTATACATCTAGAAGCATGGTCATCGATTTTTCTCTCCCAGGTCATGGAAGCTGGTTGTAAAAACACTTATAGCCGTAATTAATTAGTAAAAATCACACACAAAGGTTGAATTTGAGGGACCAAAACATAAAAGTAGGTAGATGGTGTATAAGAAGGGGTTTGAGATAGGAGAAGTAATTGGGAGATGATATTATTAGGTGAAATCGTTTTGAAGAAGCTAATTTTCTTATGAGGAGGAATGTATGTAACATGTGCATATTCTATTAAATATTCTATGGATAAAAAGGATACGGAACATGGGCCATTCGTAACTACAAATTCAACCTACTGAGCCCTTACGATTCCCTAGAATCTATCCCATCCACGTCTAGATCGTCCTCATTAGGACTGCCCAAAAGGAAGATAACCAACAACCGGATAAGTCAGATAGACAACCCTATCTCTGAATCAGTGAACAAGCATTTTTGTTTGAGATAATGCGAGACGTACAATCACAATCAAATGGTCGTCGTTGCCTAGAATCATGTACTTAGCACAGAGGAGATGAACAGTGACGCAAAGCACCTATAGGAAAATACCTTTAGTCAGATCAAATTAAATTATTATTATGTCATCGATATTTGGATGTTAATCTATGTCGTCCATGTCCCAAGTCATGAACGTTGGTTTCAAAAATTCCCATATACATAATTAATTAATATACAAGTTTAAGGAGTTAAAAAATTCAAAATTAATTTATAAGTATTGGTGAAAAATGTAGAAATAATGGTTAAAATTAGATATACATATACATGTGTGTGTGTGTGTGTCGTGCTTACAAAATGTTTGTTTTATTTATATAAAAGTACATAAAATTTAAAACCATACAAGTCTTTCGATTAAATTCATTGATTTATAAATTAGCCTCTTGCATAGTTTCTAGGAGTAAAATATTGCTATTATACAATCCACGTTCGCTACCTATTATAGTTTTTTATTAAAAAATAAAATTATATACCTATATATCAAAACATATATTTACATAATATACATACATATAGATATATCTATATCTATATGTATATGTATATGTATATGTATATCTATATCTATATCTATATACATACATACATATATACATATATACATACACACACACACACAAATATATATATTTGTGTGTGTGTGCCCAATGCAAATTTAAATACTAATTTTTAAATTGATCATTACAAAACCAACTTGTAATATTGATATGATTATATTTTTTTTAATGAAATTATGAATTGTCACTGTCACTACTAGAAATTGGCATTATATTATGATTCAATTTTTATTGGTTTCCATAACTTGTGCAAGAAAACACAGTCATATATTTATTTCTAATTGTAATGTGTATTTTCTCATGTTTTCTTTTATTCTTATTTTTTGAGTGGAATAAAACAATGTACTTGAAGAACAAAAAAAACATCAAATCTTGTTTACTCATTCATTAATTTTCTTGATCGTTTATTAAAAAAACTTTAGATATGATGAATGTGAATTGAAAATTACATTTTAAATATCCCTTAAAACTACTCAAAATAGAACAAGATACATTCAATTGCTCAACAATGTAATCATGGTTCTCTTACATAACACCCTTCATAATGTGAAGTAGGATATATTGATATCATATCTTATTTTTAGAAATGGTGGACATATTCTTTTGAATTTCATTTACCTTCAAAGAAACACATATTGATGTTGTTAATCTCCTTAGAACACCTATTTCTTTTTTTGGATGATTTCAAACTGTAAGTGATAGTTTTGATTTCATTACAGGTACATATGGAATTTTATACATCTCTATTCTTTGGAACCAAGAAGAGACACATAAACATTCATTGTCCTACCTTATAAAGTGTAAATCACATTATTTAGTTTTAGAAATGAGTGTGTCGAATTAAGATCATAAGGAAGTAACAATACAAAAGTTTATTTTTTAAAATAACAGTTAAAAACTCAAATCTAAATTACATTACTGCATTTCGTTGACACTATTCACATAAAAACTCAATTTCTAAAAAAAATATGCCAGACTTCCAACTTTCTATTTTCTTTGTCCAAAAAGAAATCAATAGGAGGTGTCACTATGAGACATCAACATTTTGACTTCATATTTGACCTTCCCCAAAATTTTCAAACTTTTGGGGCTTTCATTATTAGTACAAATTTGATTTAATAAAAGTGAATTTTTCTGTAAAAACCCATTTATGTATTTCTAGCTGTACGGAAAGTGGATTTTCACTAATTATACACTATGCTAACTATAACATGTTGCAATCAATTTTATGAGACAAAATTGTTGGGAATTCTTTAGTTAGTGCTCACATTATTACTTGTGTGAAATTGTAATAATGTGAGAACTACTTATGTAAATAGTAAATATGTGGTTAGATAGTATCTATGTTTAATTATAATAAACATATTATTTGTGATGGTTAAATTAGTTTATATTATTCAAGATTGTTATTGTTGCGTAACAACAATAGTTAACGTAAATATGTTTGATATTGTTATGGAAAATCATAGGGATATGATTGATATTATTATGGAGATATGAACTCCATAAAAATAGGAATGCCTTTTCTATATAACTGTATAATACCGAATGAATTTTTATTAATAAAATACTAATATAACATTGTGTTCCAAGTTGTGCAATCTAATTCAAATCATCAAATATTCAGTTAAACAAACCCAAATAAATCTAAATAGGTATTGGTGTGTGTGTGTGTGTGTGTGTGTGTGTGTGTGTGTGTGTGTGTGTGTGTACGTGTACGCACGTGTGTGTGATGATATAATTAAACTTATTAAACTTAGGATTAAATATGCTTTTCAACACAAGTGATATTATTTCACCATCTTAATTATTTGAAGAACTATTGACAAATGATTAAATCATAAAATTTATAAGGTAATTTTTAATAGGTCTTGAATGGCTTCAAAGTATCTATCAAGATGGAATGCATATTAAACAAAATTGAGCGAGAAATATGATATATTTTTTGTTCAATATATTAGGATAGAAATAAAAAGGAGTAAATGAAATTGTCATGCAAAAATGTGTAAGTAAGGTACATGGAAAAAATAGGGGGTATTTTCATTCTAATAATATAATGGGAGGGGGTATTATAAATTGAATAAATATAGGTTAAAGCTAAAATTAAGGGTATTCTTCAATACCCTTCGAATGAATGTGTTATACCATACTTTTACTAAGTGAATATCTCGTGCATATAGATAAGTTAATAAGGGAGATTTTTGGGATTTGATGATAGTTTTAAATCTTATAATTAAGGAGACAAATTATATTTTATATGTAGCTTATAATTCATCTAATCATCAATGACTTATTATTTAGTGTGGTTAGGAATAATTTTATTTGGTATCTATACACACTAAAAAAATTAGATTCTCCTTGTAGAATGCCAAGTTTGACCATGTTCCCTTTATAGGACATAGACTCACATTCAAAATCCAATCACCTCACCTCTTTAGATATTTTGTAACATGATTATATATACCCTCTTTTTTATTGTCAATTATGAGAATATTATTTAACCAAAGAAGTCTAAAAACTCTGTTCTTAATAGCATGATTATTTGTTTAAATTTTCTCCTTCTCTAACAAGGACCGTACACATGTGTAGGGTGTGGGGTATGGTCTTGGCCAAATGATATTCTCCTACCCTCTTTTATCTCTAAATTTTATTTCAACTGTAGTATGTTATTTGGGTTATTAAATCTTCCTAAAGTCAATCTTATAAAAATAGTTCACCCGTGGAAGGCTATAAAAGTATGTTAACATCACTTTATAATGCACCTGTCATTCTTAGGAACTCATATTGGAAATAATTTTCCAAAAAAACTTGATGGGTTCCTAAATCTAGTCAAATTAATAGAATATCATCTACATGAGTCCCTATTATAAGTTTGAAGTACAGAACTAGGTCAAAGAGTATAGATTCATCTATTTTGAAGCATGTAAAGGTCATTGCGCTCCATATTATAGAAAGAGAAAATTCACTCCAAGAATTACACAAGGGTTTCAATTAATAAAAGGTTTGGGCACATAGTTGAGTTAAACCACAACTCACTAGTTCCATGTTCGGTAAATTCTATGTACTATGTAGTTAACATGCTATCTTTGTGTCAGGAGATGTGTAGTGCCCATATTTTTTAGCCTCAGTTATTTGTTGACTTCTTAACCCTTAGTTAAGATTTGATAGATTTTTGACATATTTTAGACATTTTGTTAGGTTATTTGATCTTTCATGGACATGTACAGTGATTTGGGTGCATAGCACCAATTCAACTTTGATAAGTATGTTGGCTCTTTTCATTAGATGTTGTGGATACTAACATATTGCTATGGTATTTGGGCCTAATTGATATATTATGGATACTTAGTTCAGTTGCACATCTTGATGATATATTTTACTTGATTATTAATGAAAACAAATGATAACATAGATGGATTTCATTTATATGTATTGCGATGGCTAACACATGATGAATTGTGTGAAATTGTGTATATGTCTCATTTACGATTCCATGTTGATGTTGTAATATTGTAGATTTGCATGTTTAGACTTGATAGTTTATTGAGTAGTTTATTTACACTTGTATTGTAATGAAATTACTAGTATAATTTAGATTATGAACAACAATAGAACACCAAATAACCCAATATTTCAGAATAATGATCTCAATAGGCAATTATAATAGCTTCACTACTTTGAGGGTGCAACCTCCAAACCATATAATAAGACTCAAATGCTCAAATGATGATGAACTAATACCTACAATCCCGTATATATACTATTCATATGTTATGGCCATCACCCATGCCGACCTATTAAGCATGAGAAAGTATAAATGATATAATAAAATGATATGGTAAGCCACAAGTCAGCTACTCATATCCTAATAAAAGTAATAGATTAAGGGCATAGCATGCCCGTCCCCTTCAAAGAAATGTTGTCCTCAATGTTGAATAATCTTGGATGTTGCTACAGAAATCATTCATCCTCCCTGGTTGCATCTTCTATGCTCAGAGTCTTCCACTTGATTAGATATTCCTTAATGTCTCTGGTTCTCAGCCTCTTAGTACATGTTTCCAGAATATTCTCTGGCTCCAAATTATTCTTGCTTCCTCATCAAGTTCTAGAAACTCTGTCCGGGCTTCAAATTTCTTTCCAGTAACCTTCTTCAGGCATGAAACATGGAATACTGGGTGTATGTGCTAAGATGGGGGCAAGTCTAGTTTATAAGAAACATTGCCAATTTTCTGTAGAACCTGATAAGGGCCGTAGTATTTAGAAGCAAGTTTGTTGTCCTTTTTATGTTGCTTTAGAGACATATGTTTTTAATGATGGAGACATAAAAAACTCAGTCACCAATTTCAAAATGTCTTTCACTACGATGTTGATCTACTTTTTGTTTCATCCTGTTTTGTGCTAATGCTAAATTCTCAACATCTCTGACCTTAGTTTGCACCCTCAAGGAGGAAGTGATAGAAGGTGGATGGTAACCATATAATGCTAAAAATGGGGTCATTTGAGAAGAGGTATGAAAAGATGTCTTATACCACCATTCTGCAAGTGGTAGCCATTTAATCCATCTTTCCTGCTTATCTAATACAAAACAACATAGATACCCCTCTAAGCATTTGTTGACCACTTCCATTTTCCCATCAGTTTGAGGATGATAAGATGAACTATGAGCTAGCTGAGTACCCAAACATGAATATAATTTTGTCCATAAATTACTTATGAAAATAGGATCACGATCACTTACAATTATCTTTGGGGTTCCATGTAGCCTTTGAACTGTCTCCAAAAAAATAGTTGTGACTGTACTAGCTATAAATGGATGTGATAGGGCACAAAGATGGGCATATTTTGTGATCCTATCCACAATCATGAAAATATCATTCTTACCCTTTGAACAAGGCAATCCGGTGATGAAATCCATGGGGACCTCCTCCCATCTCTGGCTAGGAATTGGTAAGGGTTGCAACAAACCTAGTGTCTTAATTGTTTCCCCTTTGTTCTGTTGGAACACTAAACACTCAGATACAAAATTTTGTACATCCACCTTGAGTCCTTCCCAAAATAATTCTCTTTTTATTATATTGATATGTCTTCACAAACCCAGAGTGTCCTCCAACATGCAAGGCATGTAGCTCTGCAAGAATCTTATGCTTCAACTCAGAATATTTACTCAAGCATAACAAGTCCTTATACCATAGGGAATTACCTTTCCACTCAAATTTTTTAGATGTCATAGATCCTTTCTTGATATTCTATAATAGAGATTGTGTATCCTTGTCATGATCCCTTTCTAATCTTGCTTCATCCACCCAATTGCCCATCAACATGGACATTCCACATAGTAAGGAATATATGGATGTATCCCTTCTGGACAATGCATCAACTACTACAATTTCTTTACCCTTTTGTATATGATTTAAAAATCATAACCCAACATTTTTGTTACCCACTTTTGATGTTCCTCAGATGATAAAATTGTCTCCAAAAATTATTTGAGACTAGCATGATCAATTTTTACCTTGAAGTGTCCACCCATGAGGTAGGGCCTCCATTGATTAACCACATGAAGAATAGCCATAATTTCTTTCTCATATATAGGTTTGAGAAGATCTTTTCCTTTGAATTGGAAACTCTCAAATGCAATTGGTCTTCCTTCTTGCATTAGAACTTCTCCCAATCCTGATCCTGAAGCGTCACAATCAACAATGAAGGTTTTTGAGAAGTTGGGAGTAGCCAAAACTAGGGTGCCACACAAGGCTTCCTTCAGCTGCTCAAAGGATTTAGTGGCTAAGTCTTTCCAATGGAAGGCATCCTTCTTTAGCAATGCAGTGAGTGGGGTTGCTATTCTACCATATCCTCGTATAAATCTTCTATAGTACCTTGTTAGTCCTAGGAACCCACAAAGATTTTTTAGAGTTTTGGGCCTTGGCCATTCCACCATAGCTTTGATCTTATGAGGATCAACTTTGACAACTTCATGGGATACAATGTGACCCAAGTACTCTACCTCTTGTACACCAAAATAAAATTTATATGGCTTTGCATAGAGAGTACTGTTATCACCGAATCACAGCACCCCTGGAGATATTCTTGAACTCATGATGTGATTGGATAACATGGGTACTATCTCCAAGTTGTGGGACTTGCTACTTGAGATAGACCTCCAGAGAAAGTTGGTTCTTGCTCCTAAACTACCTGCCACAATCTACTCTAATGCAGGGGAAACTAGCTATTCTAATCTAGAATTCCAAGGGACCAGAGAGAAGGAATGCATAAAATGAAAGCCTACACTAAAGCAGTGATACACCAGAAAAGAAGGATGTGAGATTAGTCTCCAAATGTGTGAAATACAGAGGCAAAGTGCACACTAGAAGAGGTGATGACAGTTCACCATAATCTAGCAAAATGCATTCACAATAATATTCCAAGTATACACAATGATAATGAATCCTTGCAAGAACATAATAAATAGACACAATATTCTTATAAGAAGATTAAAGGGGCAAGAAGAATGTAAGAAAACACAGCAGGGGAAGATACATCCACAAACTGGTATTTTATTGCTTCATGATATGCACAGTTCAATCTATTACAAGATAAGGGCCTGAATCACCATGCAAGGAGTCCACTACAAGGGCCTGCAAACACACTAGCTTCACAAAGCAATTTTGGCAGAGCTTTTCTACCCAAAAAGTCTCTCCTTTACAATGAGCCCAACACTCCAATTTATAGAAAAATGAGAAGGAAAAGAGAAGGGAAAATGGAAATCCCGAAATCTGTCCTTCAACCACCTGTAAGAGGCATTAAATTGAGTGAAATGGTTATACATTACTTTGCAAAAGGCTCCCCATACTGTCCCATGTGCTGCAGCAGAGAAAGAATGATGACCATGCCTCTTAATTGCACTCCCAGCTACTAAATAAAACACTGTTCTGAACCAGGCCACGTTTTCTTAAAAATATCAATCAATTTCTGATAAAATCTTGAATTTCTTAATTTTTTTTACATTGGTCTCAGAACCACGATTGCTAACGGTACCAATTTTGTGTGATTTCGTTGAGAAATGCAAAAGTTATGGCCTTCTGAGTGCGGGCAGCTATTGTGGGTGCTGGCAGGCGGTTTTCTGTCATTTGACGGGAATGAGCATCAACTGACTGGAGCCGAATATGTTTCTCTTATTTAATTATATCTACCCTCATTAAAAATAATAAATTCAGTGTTTGTGGCATAGAGGGCATCGTGTTCATTCCAGAAAGTCCAATTTTATGAAAATCGGAGCTCGGAGTCAAAAGTTATGGCCATTTGAAGTTCCACGGGTCAAATGTTGACTTTTGTCCTCTGCCTTCAGCCGCTTCAGCTTTTCCCGTCCCACGCGTCCCTTTGTCCCATTTTTCCCATATGCTGCGTGGGACAAATCCTTCCGAACTACCCGAAATGAGCTTCCATGTCCCTTTTCTGCCGGTGACACGTGGTGTGATCTGATTGGCCTTTGGCTCCTTCTGCTATCCACGTCCTACGCGTGTCCCTTTGTCCCATTTGGCCCAGTGCTGAAGTTCCTTGTTTCGGCCGAACCAGTCCGGTTCACGTACTCTTGTCCCGTGCGTCCCAAACTGTTAGTTCTCATTTCAGCCGATCCGGCCGGTTCGCGTACATTTGTCCCGACTGTCCCAAGGACCGCCTGGACTAGGACTTAGCCATTTTTCGTGATTTTTTCTGGCCCGAGCCTATTTTTTGTGATTTTTTCACCTTTCTTTAGAACTTGCTCTCTCCTTCTTGGACATGGGAGTTAGAAAAATATGAGGGGACCGTAGAAACATGACCTTTCACCCTGAATCAATATAATTGCTTGGGACTAAAGAATTTGATGCATGTTATCAAAATTACCTTGGGGTGAATTTTGGATAACAAGTACGTTTCTCCAAAACTTCCAACACTTTAATTACTTGTTGTAACTATTTTCCCATGTCTTACTATAAATCAATATGTCATCAAAGAAAACTAATACAAATTTCCTTTAAAATATCCTAAAAGCAGTGTTCATCGAGATTTGAAAGGTTGAAGGTGTATTCGTAAGACCAAAAGGCATTACAAAAAACTCATAATGGCCCTCATGAGTCTTTAAATCTGTTTTATGAACATCCTCCTCTTTTATTATAATTTGATGGTACCCCGAATGAAGATCTAATTTTTGTGCAATAAATAGCAGCATGCAATTCATAAAGTAAATCATCAATTATTGGAATAGGAAACTTATTTTTGGTGGTGTACTTGTTGAGTTCTTGGTAATCTACACACATCCTCCATGTTTCATCCTTCTTACGTACCATGACCACTGGTGAAGAATATGCACTCCAGCTAGGCCTGATGATACCTTCCTTCAACATTTCTTGAACCATTTTCTCAATCTCACTTTTAAAACATATTTGCTATTTGCTATCATAGTTAAAACATAATCCTTTTGCTCTCTTTTCTTCCATTTGTTGAGGAGTCAGTCTAATTGGCCTAGAAAATGAAGGGGAAGAGATACTATGGTCTTTGGTGTTAATGAAAGGTGGCCTCCTACTACAAATAACTTTTTCCTCTGCTCGACATGCCATGATAATAGAATTAGAAAGCTTGAGTGGATTAAACATATGTACCTCATGCTCGATGTGGTCATTAACACCCCCAAGAAATAGGTCATTCAGATTCTCTTCTGGTATATTCTCCACCCTTAAGGATAGGTTCTGGAATTGATGCACATAATATTTAACTGATCTTGTTTTTCGTAACTTTGATAATTGACTAAAGTAGTTCTTTAAAACACTGGAACTATAGTGCAATTGCAACTCCTCAGTAAAAATTGTCCAAGTGACACCGAGACCATTCTTCTGCCTCTGAGCACATAACCATCGATACTAAACAAATTGGTCTTGTTCAAGATACAGGTATGTCAATGTCACCTTTTGTCCTGATGGTGTTGTTATCCAATTTTGCGCACATGGCAAGATTGGACAACGGGGTCCTATCACGTTCAAAATGAAATAATAGTCCCAGGAACCCACCTTTGGTTATTAACGAGATGCACTAATTAAAAATAATTCCTAAATTACATATGAAGAGATCACGTAGCATCGAAAGGCACCCAGTTGATCTCAACTCAGTGAAGAGTTCAAGGTCGAATTGATAGAGAATCCGGTGTCAAATCGATATTCATCTCGAAAATCATCTCGGTAGAGACTCTTAGTTGTAAGAGCTCGACGATGGTCTTGTTAATGCAAAATATAGCTCGTTGAAAATTGACGAATGAAAGGAACTGTACAAGGATCTCGATGGAGATCGATGCAAAAAGATCTAAAGGCTAAGTCAAGGAGAGTCAAAGTCAACATGATGCCAGGTTTAATCCATTAAGACAGTGCTCAACCAACCACTTGGGAGAATTATCTTGTTTGACCAAGATGATGTGAAATTATGCAGATATGGGAGGTTCAACATCATTGAATCTCAGGTTTGTAATTATGTAATGCAAGGACTTCTATCTACCAAGGAAGATAGTATAAGCACCATCGAATACCAATGTAAAATTCAGTCAAACTGACATCTTAAAAAGAGATGTGAATTATAATGGTGTTCAGACCTTCCTCGGCCGAGTGTTCGGTGCACAGGCAGTTGACATGTTACAGTATAGTAGAAGTTCTTTTGAAAACTTCCAGCAAGCAGGTCATCCAACTATGTTTTTATTTGTTCAGCATCGAATGCATCCTCAAATTTGGGATTTTCCTTCAAGACCTTTTTATGAAAATCAATTAAGTGACAGTGAGAGTGTTACCGGGAGACCTGATGAAATTTATTACAAAGATTCTCTATCGAGACCTTACTGGTTTTACGATGTAATTCATAGAAGAGAATCTCATAGACGTGGAACTGTTTCATATCAGAATATTCATGAGGCACAATTTTCTTTGCAATTATATGAGAATCTTAAATGAGTCACTAAGTTGGAAGGCATAAAGGATTCTATCAGAATTATCACACCATACAAGCTACAGCTGAAATTCTTGCACCAAGAAAATGATGTCTCCTCACGGTGAGTGGAAAAGAGTAAATCGGTGGCCATCTGTCCAAAACGAAATCTAGCCAAATGATAACGAAACCCCGCACTCGAATCCCAAACGTGGGAAATAAGGTGAGCATTGCCAAGGGAAATGACTTGATGTCGAGCCATTGAAAAGATTCTGTGAATTGGGAGAAATCAGGTCAAATTGCCAAGTGAAGGCACGATCACGGCAAGCCGCAGGTAATTCCGTGCACTGGTGGGAATTGTGGAGGTAAAAACTAAACTTACAAAGTTTTCACGGCAAAGCTGAGGCCGTGGCCCATGGATTAATGTGTCCAAGCCGTTACACGGGGATTTGGAGCTAGTATGCCAAGGTCAGAGATTTGACGATGGCAATCCAAGCTGTTAATCCCGCGTTGAGGTATGAATAGGGGAACTCAGGGCAAGCACTGCCAAGTGGAAATATTGGTTTGGTAAACCATGATCAAACTTCTGTGAATGGGAGAAATCCGATCAAACTGCCAAGCGTGGAAATATTACGATGGCGATCCAACATGATACTTCCACACGGGCCGTGTAAACAGGATCCGAGTCTTTGTGCGAGTCTCCAAGAGGATTAATAAGACAGTTTTGAATTGGAGAGGGTCATGGAGAAAACAACGTGACGTGATACCAATTTCAGCGGAGGCTATAGGATGCTCGTCTCATTATGTAGATATTTGTCAATGATACCGAGTAACATGGCGAGTGGGAGTCAGTGCTTGCAGTTCAAATGCATGGGAAAAGGAGAACATTTCCGAATTTAGCCTGAAGAATCACTCGGTTCACCACTATGAGGAAAGAAAGTGGCTTCGTATCTCACCCAACGAAGGTGATGTGTTAATGGCTCAGTCATGGCTCATATGTGAAGAGTTTGATGGGAAAGCAATGCTGAAAACTCATCCAGATGGAAAGGATGCATGTTGCATGGACTGTGGATTGGGTTCCATAGATCATACGAAGAAAGTGTCTCCTTTCATACAGATTCGCCCTTGTTAGGATTCCACTGAATAGTCCAGACTTCGAATCGACTTTAATAACTTCCACGACCTTCTCCTCGTCCTCTATATAATTCTGAATTTGATGTGGTCGTGAGACAAGCTCCCACACATAGGAAGTAGGCATGTTGTAGTACAGTAGAGGCCATTCTTTCGAGCGCTTCCAGCAAGCAGGTTGTCCAACTATGTTGTTATCTGTTCAGTATCAAATGCATGCTTATCCTTATTCTGAACTCAGATCGAATAGCAGATGCAGGAAACAAATATTCACTGCCATGTATGATGGATTGGAGTCACGCTATTCAAGGCTTCATAAAATTCCCTGAATCAGGAGATGAAGGTTTATTACGGTGCAGAATGAAACGATTCATATTTCTCAGCATGTTTTCTCCTAGAAATGAATTGAATGTGAAGGTCAACTCTGAAATACCTGGTCGGCCGTTTTGTATGCCACATCCTTGTCACTTGTAATTGGTCTCTTTGAGAAACTCTGTGGGCAGTAGGAAATATTTATACCCTTCCATTATGTACGTCCAATCAGACAATAAAAGTATTCTTTTACCAGGTTCAGAACAGCTGTGTTTTTTTACAATGGACGATTATACTGCAGTTTCAAGCTAATTTTATCTAGCTTATTTCTATTAGCTTTGATCCACGACTAAGGAAGAATTCATATGGTTGTTACCTATACATTTTTCCAAGGTCCTCTTGGTTGCCCCAGTGGTTTAATGTATTTTTTGAAGGGCTCTTTGACCAAAAATCAGACTTAAGGGTGTCTATCGAAATGTTATGGGCATGAACCTGGGTCATCATCATGGCAGCATTAGGTCTTTATTGGTAATGGCATTTTCTCATTGTTTGGAATAAATGTTGGGTTAAGCTCAGTATTCAAGTGAGTTTGAGCCCAGGAAAGGTAAGATCGTTTGCTAGATGAAGAGCTTGGTGACTTCGCAGGGAGCTCGTGGTGTTGTTTCATAAAGTTTGAACGTGGAATGCATAACGGGCCTCGAGTTAACCAAGGAAAATGATAAGAATTGAGTTTGATAGCTCACCATTTGAAGGACTCAATGCAAAAGAGCTCGATTGCCAAGGTAAGGAAAGAGTTGGTGTGGGGTTCAAAATCCAGTGCAACACCGAGTTAGAGGATTTGAAGCTCATCGAGTTTGGCTATGTGCAGATTCTATCCACATGGACCCCCCTCCTCTTCAAGTCAAACGGGTCAACGGGGGCGTCCCGACATTATGTTAATTAAATTAATATTTTTATTTAAATATTTAAATAATAATATTTATTATTATTATTTAAATATTTTATTTAAATATTCTTTTAATTAATTGAGAAGACTAGGTCATCAGGAAATTAATGACCCATGATGGAACCTTCTCAGGTGGTTCAACTAACTGTAATAAATACATCATGGGCCTTCATTTTAGGATTGTAATTATGACCATTTCCTCTTCTTTCTCACATATTCCTCTATAAATGTAAGTTGGAAGCTCATTTCAAAGGGTTCGAACAGTTCAGACAAGTTGGACAATTAGATATCTCAGGCGAGTGTATACTTTTCAAGAGTCCTCTCTCTTCTACAAGCTGTTCTTGTGTGTTGAGAGAACTTTCAAGCCTCCTCTTCAAGACTGTAATGGCAACTATTGCCTCTTCTGAATGTATGATGCATTTTGCATGTTATTGAAGCAATGAAAGTGTGTGTTTTGTGACTAATCTCGGTCCTTTCATCCTTTTATGCTTCTTTGTGCCTTTCTCGTACTTGCAGGTACACTGTGCAAGTTTAAGTTTCTATTGTAGGTTCTTGGAGTTATGTGTTTATCGAGTGGTGGAGTATTGAATGCAGTTGAGTTGTAGTGTCTGTTCACCCTTCTTGAGTTCATCCTTCTTCACTGGGAAACTGGTATATTTCTCGGTCTGATAAAGTTTAACAAAGGTAACACCTGTCTCTTAGTTTGTGTTATCCTGTACCCTCTCTAAGTTGCAGTAGGTGAAGTTGACCTGTGGTGCACACACTCTCTTCAAATTAACCCTTCCTGAGTCTAGAAACACCCTTTATTTGTGCATCACCCATCCCTAGTATAGTTTCATTTCTGTAAATCTCTTTCCCTAAAACCCCATGAAAATGTTAGCATAGGACTAGATAATCATTTTTGTTACACTAAGAGTAGTACAACACTTAGTTTAGGAAGAGGAAGTCGGCCTTCTCTAGAGGTTCACCTCGAGCCCAAGTCCCATAGCTTGAGAGGTGATCCCATGTGTCCCAATCACACCGAACGTCCTATTCACATCCTGGCCATTCGGAGGGTGCAGTGATTTGGCGACAACAATTTTTTGCATGCCCGGTGGGACCAAGTTGGTACTTCTCTTCTCACTTACACAAGTCAAAGTACCTGGCGACTCTATATCTCTAGATTCCAAATCTCAGTGCGGTAACTTATGCAAAGAATTCAGACAAGAGCTTCTTCAAAGAAAGGAAAATATCAGCATATCAAACTTTCCTTGTCTCCTCCAAAGAGAAGAAGAAGAGGCATTTCCACATCCCCAGTTGCAGATTTACCTAGTAGGGGTCATTCAACTCCTCCTTACAGAATATTTCCTCCAACCCAGAACAATCAACCTTTCGTTGCTATGGCGAGGAACCAAGTTTTTCCCCCTTTTAATGCAAGAAGTCCTCTTATGTTGGCTCAACGTGACCCGATACCTATTGCGGCGCTCAAAAGTTTACCCTTCTACACGGGGGAAACTCACGTTACTCTAGTGGAGCATATCTTTGATGTAGCCAGCATCTGTATAGTACATAATATCACCGAAGACAACGTTGCAGTTAGACTTCTTGCTACCTCTTTCAAGGGAAAAGTGCTTCAATGGTTTCGCAGGTTATGTGTTGGCACTATAACCACTTGGGATGAGTTGGGAGAAAATCTATGTAAACAATTCGAAGACAAAAGTGATCACATATCACTTTTGGAACAACTTACTACCATAAAGAGTGCTTCCCAAGAATACATGAGTGATTTCAACTTCTGATTCCATAGGACTTGGAATAGGATTCCAACGCTCGTAAAGCCTTCTGCACATAATGCATTCTTGTACTATTTGCAAGCCTTGAATAGTGATGTAGTAGTTATGATCCAGTCCATGGGAGGGACTACACTGCCTGATGCTTACGAGGTTGCCATAAGTGTAGAGAATTCTTTGATTTAGGCTGGAAAGATAGCTCCACGACCACCAATGCCCTTTTCTCCAGATCTTACGAATCATCATCCTATCATTGCTCCTATTCCAGTAGACTCCAAGCAACCATATCAATCTTCCCCTGCCTCTTCAAATGACCTATATGAAGACAAGTCGTTACTACACAAATTTTGGAAATGAGCTCGTTGCACTCAAAAGGCAACAGTTTCAATACAATCGTCTGTATCAGCCACAAAATCAGCAGTATTAAGCTAACCGTTCTCCTTTTCAAGGGAACAATCAGCCTCAAAATCAAACTACAAGTCAAGTTACAAATGTCAGGCCCTTGAACTTTCAGAACCCTCTTGTAGCTAACTCATCTAGAGCTATAGTACCTGTTCAAAATAATCTGGTTCAAGACTACGAATGGTGTTATCCTTTCTCTCAACCTCACAATCAAAATATTTGTCCCAACGGGGTTCTTAGCCAGGCCCTTATGGTTCAAAGTGTATCTGCCCCTTCAGAGTTAAGAAAAAATTCATCTACGCAAGAAGCAGCAGAGCAACCGCAGGCACCGGAAGAATCCACTTTCCTGAACTGGCAAGCAGAATATTTTTGCGGATTGAATATAGATTCTTCATAAGTGGCAGCAAACACTCGTTCCAAAAAGAGAGCAATGGAGCCTCAATCTCTCGAAGCTGATCTGGTATCCACTTCTCAACCTGGGTTACAAATGGCAGTTGATAAAAATGCGGGGAAAGAAATCACCAGAAACACCATCTAGCCACGCCGCAGGGAAAGATGGTTCTCCAGGAATCATGGTACCCAACAAACATTTTCCAAAGGAGGATCCCAATTCCCAAAAAAGTGTCATCAAATTTGGAACAATTCCCTTCAGCATAGTAGAACAAATGAAGAAAACCAATCTGAGTGTTACCATGTGGGACGCGCTCTCGATCCCTTCTCAAAGAAACCTATTGCAAGAAACTCTGAACAATTTTTCTACGACCAGTGGATCACCAAGCCATGGAGTGAAAACTGCTACAAGTTTGTGTCAACTGGAAGAAAAAATAATTCCTACGGAAAACAAACCACTACCATTCTACATTTCCCTGATCATTGGTGACCACCTGGTACATAATTGCATGATTGATTCTGGTGCCAGTAGCTCTGTCATGCCAAAACAAATTGAAGATGTACTAGGCATACAATATGCACCAGTTGCAAGAGGGGTTGTTCAGCTGTATGGCACAACTGTTAAGACTGTTGGGGTTATCAAAGGACTTCAACTTACCATTCATGCATGCCCAAGTTTGTCATTCACCCAAGACATATCGGTCATCGATCTCCCTCCCCTCTTTGCCATCTGCCTATCACGGGATTTCATTGCCAAGATGGGAGGTTTCCCTATCAGCCGATTGGTCGCATATGATTCTTAGGACTCGATACGGAACCAAAGTAACTATAAGGACAGAACCAATCTGCCATAATCATGTAGAACCCTACACTTCTAGTCCCATAAATGGAAATTACACCATTGGTGATCCAGAAGAGGAAGATGTCGATCATGAACCATCCACCCTTGTTGAGGAATTCCCTGATACTTTGCTAGATGAAGTAAGTAGAGATCATCAGTACGATCCCTACACTAATGTTTTGGCAGAAGAAGAAGCTGGTTTGCTGGTTTTGGAAGAAACAAGATTAGGTACCTACTGTATCCATGAAGAAGATACAATCATACCACAACTTGTCAAAATGCCAGGTGATTCTAAAGAACTGTGGTAATTGTTCTTCAATGGCTCAAGAAGTAAGAATGGATCCAGTGCTGGTGTTATGTTAATTTCTCTAGAGGGAGATAAGTACTTCTCATGTTTCCGGTTGCAGTTCAGTTACACTAACAATGTTGCTGAATACGAGGCTCTTATGCAAGGAATTCAGCTAGCCCAAAGGAAGGGAATCAAGGCCCTGACTGTTTTTGGAGATAGTGAGTTAGTTGTTCATTAAGTTTCGGCACGTAGTGCATCCAAAAATGATCTTTTAAGATCGTATAAGAATCGAGTCTGGGACCTGATTGAAGATTTCGAAGCTTTTGGAATCCATGTAGTTCCTAGAGGTCAAAATCAAGATGGAGATAGGCTTGCTACAATTGGTTCACAATACAACATACCAGTTGACATCATGAAAGGAGGGCAGTAATTTGTTAAAATGGTGGTTCGAACCAGCAGTCCCTGATAATGTGAGTAGTTGGCAAGTGTTTGATAGTGACAAGCAAATTGTCCTCTTCCTACAAGAAGAGGCGGAGTTTGCTACAAAGAATCAAGATAAGTTGCAGGAGTCATATGGTGAGAAAATTATCCAATTGAAAAGCAACAAGTTACCAAAATGTTTAGTCACTTTGGAATTCATTTTCAATTCAGATGACCAAGCCATAAGACAAAGCCCTAACATGGTGGTCAGAGAAGAATATTTTGAGGAAGTTGAAGTATTAAATGAAAAATTTCTTAAGATCAAAAAAGTGTGTACTTCTGAAGAGAAAGAAGCTTTCATCAAGCTTTTTCAAGAGTATCATGACATCTTTGCATGGAGCTATAAATATCTGCGTGGTTTTGATCCAGGTCTAGCACAACATACCATCGAACTAGATCCTAATGCTAAGCCAGTTCGTCAAAAACAGAGACCAATTAATCCAAAAATTGAGCCACTAATGAGAAAGGAGCTAACCAAGGTCATCGAGGCCTGTATAATTTTCCCCATCAAGAATTCCTCATGGGTAGCCAATTTGGTGCCCGTGAGGAAGAAGAACGGAGAGATCCGGTTATGCGTAGATTTCAGGGATTTGAATCGTGCATCATTAAAAGACCATTATCCTCTTCCATCGATGGATCAGATCCTTCAAACAGTTGCAGGAGCTCAAATATTTTATTTTCTCGATGGATATTTAGGTTACAATCAAATCCTAGTCCAAGAATCTGACCAATTCAAAACGGCTTTCACTACCAAGTGGGGCACGTATGCCTACGATAAAATGCCATTCAGATTATCCAATGCCAGGGCTACTTTCCAAAGAGCCATGGACATGGCATTTAAGGGACTAATCAAAGATATTATTTTGGTTTACCTTGATGATATAACTGTATACTCTAAGCATGCAGAAGATCACATCACGCATCTAAGGAAAGTTTTCCAAAGGTGTAGGGAATTTGGGGTTTCACTTAACCCCAAGAAATGTATTTTCACAGTACACGAGGGAAAATTGTTGGGGCATGTTGTTTCAGCGGAAGGATTATCAATCAATCCAGCCAGGATTCATTCAATTATGTCCTTATCTCTCCCAAGTCATAAGAAGGGCCTCCAGAGTTTTTCTGGGAACCATAAATTTCATGCGGAGATTCATCCCTCAATTCACGACATTGGCTAAACCACTGACAGCCATGCTAAAGAAAAACATGCCATTCTCATGGACAAAGGAAGGATGAGAAAGCTTTGAAGCCATCAAACAGCCATTTCTCAAGCTCCCACGCTTGTGAACCCCAGGTTTGACAAATATTTTATCCTTTATGCTTTTACAGGTAAAGAGAGCATTTCAGGGATCCTCACCCAACAAAACAACAACCTGATGGAGCAACCAATCACTTTCTTTAGTCAATCCGTCAAAAACTACGAGTTCAAATACTCATTCATTGAAAATCAAGTCTTTGTGGTTATTCGAGATTTGAAGAAATTCAAGCACATGTTGTCCAACAACAAGATTCATCTGATGGTGTCTCATGCAGGTGTCAAGGAGTTTTTGCTGAACAAAGAAATGAACGAAAAGTGTGCTGGATGGTTCACGAAGGTAATGGAGTATGACGTGCACATCAAAGTCACTAAACTTGTCAAAGGTAAGGGTTTATGTCAGTAACTTGCAATAGACATGGAATCAAAAAGTAATGAGGATGTGACACTCCTAAATACTGATGAGAATGTTGATCAAGCTGACTGGTTATCCAAAATGAAGAGTTTCCTCTTCTCAGGAGCATATCCAGTACACATGGATAAAAACCAAAGGTGAACTTTCCATCTTCAATCTATCCCATATGTTTTGGTAGATAGCATTCTCTTTCGAAAATATTTGAACGGCGTCCTCCTTCGGTGCATAGGACCAGAACAGGTCAGTAAGATACTAGAAGAATTTCATAATGGCCTATCTAGAGGACATTATTCCGCATGAACAACAACTACCAAGATCATGTGAGCTAGCTACTATTGGCCAGATTTATTCAAGGATGCCCATCTCTGGGTAAGGAAATGTAAGGAATGTGCCTTTTTCATAGGTAAGCAGAAGCTGGCAGCTCTTCCATTGCATCCAATTCAAGTGGATCAACCCTTTGTTCAATGGGGGTTGGACTTCATCGGAATGATTAATCCTCCATCCAGTGATGAACATAAGTGGGTCCTTACCGCAACAGACTATTTTACTCGATGGACAGAGGTGGTAGCATTAAAAGAGAGCAATGAAAAGGTAGTTCTAGATTTTTTGGAGGGTATAATGATGAGGTTCGGTGTTCCGTTTACAGTCATTTCACAAAACACGCTGGCTTTTCTTGGTATGAAACTGAGTGAATGGGCTATTAAAAATGGGGTATACCTCAAAACTTCATCCAATTACTATCCTCAAGGAAACAAATTGGCTGAGTGTAGAAAAAAAAACCTCATAAGGATTATTAAGTGAACAATGGAGACTAACAAGAGGACTTGGCATACACAGCTTAAGACTGCCTTATGGGTAGATCAGATCACACCTAAAAGGGCCATCGGAAATTCTCCTTTCGTTCTTGTATATGGAAGAGAGGCAAAACTCCCACTCTCATTGGAGTTACCTTCTTTGGAGTTAGCTCATCAACTTGAAGTTATAGAGAGTGATCCTCTGACAATAAGGTTTGCTGAACTGATGGAGTTAGAGGAAGTACGAGACCAGGCTATGAAAACTTAGGAGCAGCATCAAGCTCAAGTTAAGAAATATTTTGACAAGAAGGCATCTGATAGGCATTTTCAAGAGGGAGATTTAGTTCTCAAATGTGATGAAGACATGGCCAAACTAGGCAGGCATGCAAAATTTGACGCTCTCTGGAGTGTGTCATACATCATCACAAGTTGCAAAGAGGCAAATTCATTGCGTTTATCTAGGCTCAATGGAGAAGAATTTCCCATTCATGTGAATGGGATACATCTCAAAGCTTGTTTTTGAGAAGCGTTCCACCCCTTGTATAGTTAACTTAGGTGTTTTCCTCCAAGTGCTTATGCACATTGTTGTGTGTTGTTGTTTTGCTTTCCTTGTTGTTGTGTTTTGTGTTGTTCTGTACATTGTTTCACCATTGGAAGGTGTCAAGGAGAAGAAGGTTCAAGGTTTCCATAAGAGTTTCAAAATCTGTTTCATTGAAAATTTTGCAGTGCTCCATGGATGTCAAGCATCAACAGATTCAGTATACTTCATGCTTAGCATTCTAGGGAGGCCCAGATATCGGCAATGCTCAAGGAGATTCTGGGATGTGTCAAAGAAAATCATACTACTATTAGGATTCCAACATAGACTCCATGCCCAATGGATGACTTAAGGCTACTGGAATCATGCTTAGTAGGCAATCATCCCCAATAGGTTGCCAAAAATGTTATCCAATTTTGCGCACATGGCAAGATTGGACAACGGGGTCCTATCACATCCAAAATGAAATGATAGTCCTAGGAACCCACCTTCGGTTATTAACGAGATGCAATAATTAAAAATAATTCCTAAATTGCATATGAAGAGATCACCTAGCATCGAAAGGCACCCAATTGATCTCAACCCGGTGAAGAGTTCAGGGTCGAATTGATAGAGAATCTAGTGTCAAATCGATAGTCATCTCGGAAATCACCTCGGTAGAGACTCTCAGTTGTAAGAGCTCGACGATGGTCTTGTTAATGCAAAATATAGCTCGTTGAAAATTGACGAATGAAAGGAACTATACAAGGATCTCGGTGGAGATTGATGCAAAAAGATCTGAAGGCCAAGTCAGGGAGAGTCAAAGTCAACATGATGCCAGGTTTAATCCATTAAGATAGTGCTCGACCAACCACTTGGGAGAATTATCTTGTTTGACCGAGATGATGTGAAATTATGCAGATATGGGAGGTTCAACATCATTGAATCTCGGGTTTGTAATTATGTAATGGAAGGACTTCTATCGACCCAGGAAGATAATATAAGCACCATCGAATACCAATGTAAAATTGAGTCAAACCGAAATCTTAAAAAGAGATGTGAATTATAATGTTGTTCATACCTTCCTCGGCCGAGTGTTTGGTGCATACGCTGTTGACATGTTGCAGTATAGTAGAAGTTCTTTTGAAAACTTCTAGCAAGCAGGTCATCCAACTATGTTTTTATCTGTTCAGCATTGAATGCACCCTCAAATTTGGGATTTTCCTTCAAGATATTTTTATGAAAATCGATTAAGTGATAGTGAGAGTGTTACCCGGGAGACCTGATGAAATTTATTACAAAGATTCTCTATCGAGACCTTACTGGTTTTACGATGTAACTCATAGAAGAGAATCTCATAGAGGTGGAACTGTTTCATATCAAAATATTCATGAGGCACAGTTTTCTTTGCAATTATATGAGCATCTTCAACGAGTCACTAAGTTGGAAGGCATAAAGGATTCTGTTGGAATTATCACACCTTACAAGCTACAGCTGAAATGTTTGCACCGAGAAAATGATGTCTCCTCACGCTGAGTGGAAAAGGTGAAATCGGTGGCCATCTGTCCAAAACGAAATCTGGCCAAATGATAACGAAACCCCGCACTCCAATCCTAGACGTGGGAAATAAGGCGAGCATTACCCAGGGAAATGAGGTGATGTCGAGCCATTGAAAATATTCTGTGAATTGGAGAAATCGGGTCAAACTGCCAAGTGAAGGCACGATCATGGCAAGCTGCAGGTAATTCCGCGCTCTTGTGGGAATTGTGGAGATAAGAAACAAACTTGCCAAGTTTGTGCGGCGAAGCTGAGGCTGAGGCCCATGGATTAATGTGTCCAAGCCGTTACACGGGGATTTGGAGCTAGTATGCCAAGGTCGGAGATTTGACGATGGCAGTCCAAGCTGTTAATCCCCGCGTTCAGGTATGAATAGGGGAACTCAGGGCAAGCACCGCCAAGTGGAAATATTGGTTTGGTAAACCATAATCAAACTTCCGTGAATGGGAGAAATATGATCAAACTACCAAGCGTGGAAATATTACGATGGCTATCCAACATGATACTTCCGCATGGGCCATGTAAACAGGATCCGAGTCTTTGTGTGAGTCACCAGGAGGATTAATAAGATAGTTGTGAATTGGAGTGGGTCATGGAGAAAACAACGCGACATGATACCAATTTCAGCGGAGGCTACAGGCCACTTGTGTCATTATGCAGACATTTGTCAATGATACCGAGTAACATGGCGAGTGGGGATTAGCGCTTGCAGTTCGAATGTGTGGGGAAAAGGAGAAAATTTCCGAATTTAGCCTGAAGAATCACTCAGTTCACCACTGTGAGGAAATAAAGTGGCTTCGTATCTCACCCAACGAAGGTGATGCGTTAATGGCTCAGTCGCGGCTCATATGCGAAGAGTTTGATGGTAAAACAATGCTGAAAAATCATCCAGATGGAAAGGATGCATGTTACATGGACTGTGGATTAAGTTCCATAGATCATACGAAGAAAGTGTCCTCCTTTCATACATATCTGCCCTTGTTGGGATTCCACTAAACTGGTTAGACTTTGAATCGGCTTTAATAGCTACCACGACCTTCTCCTCCTCCTCTGTACAATTCTAAATTTGATGTGGTCCCGAGACAAGCTCCCACACACAGGTACCGGGCATGTTGCAGTACAGTAGAGGCCTTTCTTTCGAGTGCTTCCAGCAAGCAGGTTGTCCAACTATGTTGTTATCTGTTCAGTATCGAATGCATGCTTATCCTTATTCTGAACTCAAATCGAATAGCAGATGTAGGAAACAAATACTGACTGCCATGTACGATGGATTGGAGTCACGCTATAAAAGGCTTCATAAAATTTCCCTGAATCAGGAGATGAAGGTTTATTACGGTGCAGAATGAAATGATTCATATTTCTCAGCATGTTTTCTCCTAGAAATGAATTGAATGTGAAGGTCAACTCTGAAATACCTGATCGGCCCGTTTTGTATGCCACATCCTTGTCACTTGTAAATGGTCTCTTTGAGAAACTCTGTGGGTAGTAGGCAATATTTATACCCTTCCATTATGTACGTCCAATCAGACAATAAAATTATTCTTGTACCTGGTTCAGAGAAACTGTGTTTTTTTTACAATGGACAATTATACTGCAGTTTCAAGCTAATTTTATCTAGCTTATTTCTATTAGATTTGATCACGACTAAGGAAGAATTCATATGGTTTCTACCTATACACTTTTCCAAGGTCCTCTTGGTTTCCCCAGTGGTTCAATGTATTTTTTGAAGGGCTCTTTGACCAAAAATCAGTCTTAAGGGTGTCTATCGACATGTTATGGGCATGAACCTGGGTCATCATCATGGTAGCATTAGGTATTTATTGGTAATGGCATTTTCTCATTGTTTGGAAGAAATGTTGGGTTAAGCTTCGTATTCAAGTGAGTTTCAAGCCCAAGAAAGGTAAGATCGTTTGCTGGATGAAGAGCTTGGTGACTTCGCAGGGAGCTCGTGGTGCTGTTTCATGAAGTTTTGAACGTGGAATGCATAAATGGCCTCGAGTTAACCAAGGAAAATGATAGGAATTGAGTTTGATAGCTCACCATTTGAAGGACTCAATGCAAAAGAGCTCGCTTGCCAAGGTAAGGAAAGAGTTGGTGTGGGGTTCAAAATCAAGTGCAACACCGAGTTAGAGGATTCAAAGCTCATCGAGTTTGGCTATGTGCAGATTCTATCCACATGGACCCCCCCTCCTCTTCAAGTCAAACGTGTCAATGGGGGGGTCCTGACATTATGTTAATTAAATTAATATTTTTATTTAAATATTTTAATAATAATATTTATTATTATTATTTAAATATTTTATTTAAATATTCTTTTAATTAATTGAGAAGACTAGGTCATCAGGCAATTAATGACCCATGATGGAACCTTCTCAGGGTGGTTCAACTAACTGTAATAAATACATCATGGACCTTCATTTTAGGAATGTAATAATGACCATTTCCTCTTCTTTCTCACATATTCCTCTATAAATGTAAGTTGGAAGCTCATTTCAAAGGGTTCCAACAGTTCAGAAAAGTTGGACAGTTGGATATCTCAGGCGAGTGTATACTTTTCAAGAGTCCTCTCTCATCTGCAAGTTGTTCTTGTGTGTTGAGAGAACTTTCAAGCCTCCTCTTCAAGACTGTAATGGAAACTATTGCCTCTTTTGAATGTATGATGCATTGTGCATGTTATTAAAGCAATAAAAGTGTGTGTTTTGTGACTAATCTCAGTCCTTTCATCCTTTTACGCTTCTTTGTGCCTTTCTCATACTTGCAGGTACACTGTGCAAGTTTAAGTTTCTATTGCAGGTTCTTGGAGTTATGTGCTTATCGAGTGGTGGAGTATTGCATGTAGTTGAGTTGTGGTGTCTGTTCACCCTTCTTGAGTTCATCCTTCTTCATTGGGAAACTAGTATATTTCTTGGTCTGATAAAGTTTAACAAAGGGAATGCGTGTCTCTTAGTTTGTGTTATCCTGTACCCTCTCTAAGTTGCAGTAGGTGAAGTTGACCTGTGGTGTACACACCCTCTTCAAATTAACCCTTCCTGAGTCTAAAAACACCCTTTATTTGGTGCATCACCATTCCTAGTATAGTTTCATTTCTGTAAATCTCTTTCCCTAAAACCCCATGAAAATATTAGCATAGGACTAGATAATCATTTTTGTTACACTAAGAGTAGTACAACACTTAGTTTAGGAAGAGGAAGCCGGCCTTCTCCGGAGGTTCACCTCGAGCGCAAGTCCCACAGCTTGAGAGGTGATCCCATGTGTCCCAATCACACCGAACGTCCTATTCACATCCTGTCCATTTCGGAGGGTGCATTGATTTGGCGACAACAGGTGTTTGATGTTGCTCAAAAAAGTTCTGCATTTTATTTATCCAATTCAGGGTATCTCTACCATCAATTTTGCATACATCCACTTTTGGCATCATGTTCCATGGTTGCGAATAAGTTGGATTCTGATTAGGCTAGAAAAGTGATCCAACATGGTTATTTTTGTCCATGATTTTGAACTGAAGATCCTTTCTGGTTGATATGGGATGGATTTGGGCCATATTGTGTACCCTTTACATGTTGCAAGATACCATCCAATCAATTATTGATTTGGGCTATGTCTCATTTAGAGGCCATCTCAGATTGTACATTTCACAGCTCATACTCAAGTTGGCTCACCTTATGACCAACTGAAGTAAACCCTAGTGTTGAGGAATTTGTATTTACCCCTTTTGAATCCATCTCTTCAATCACTATCCCATCTTTATCTAGGGTTTTACTCGGAGTAACAGGATTCTTTTTTGCTCTTGTGGAAGGCCCCGCCATGATATCAAACCTTAGGGTTTAGGGTTTCGATACAAATTCAGATGAAAAGGAAAAAACACATAAAAGATACTAATACTATTTTTTTCATAGCTATTCGAAAATGTAAAGCACTTGAAAAAATTCCACAAATTTGCACCCTAGGGAGTGATTTTATGAAAAACCCTAAATTTGTAATAACTTGTGCAAAATAAATCAAAAAAGTCTAAAATTTTCAAGGAACGTTACTTGAAACATTTCACAACTCTGGTAAAAATATCTCTCACCAATTCTCTTTGGTTCCAAATATATTGTGGAAACAAAACAATTAGGGTTTTTGCCCTAATTTTGGACCAGACTGCCGCTCTAATACCACTTGTAATGAAATTACTAGTATAATTAAGATTATGAGTAGCAATAGAACACCAAATAATACAATATTTCAGAATAATGATCTTAATATACAATTATAATACCTTCTCCACTTCGAGGGGGCAACCTCCAAACCATATAATAAGACTCAAATGCTCAAATGATAATGAACTACTACCTACAATCCCTTGTCTATACTATTCATATGTTATGGCCATCACCCAGACCGACCTATTAAGCATGAGAAAGTATAAATGATATAATAAACTGATATGGTAAGCCACAAGTTGGCTACTCATATCCTAATAAAAGCAATAGATTAATGGTGTAGGATGTATTGGGTAGATGTGTTCAATGTGTGCATTGAGTGTTCAAGTGATAGGGCATAGGAGAACATGGGTTTCAGAGTGGCTACACAAATTATACATAAGTGGTTCACGGGGCTAATTCCTAACCATGTTAGCTGGATGAGGCCTTATAGTTTCTTTGTATTGTTGGGTACCATGAGTGATGCTTATTTGTAAAGTTTTATGTCATGTAAAATTAATTGTGATTAGGTTATTTATTTCGTTAAGTAAAATAGGTTTTGGGACTTAATGGTCCCCACTTGGTTAAATTTTTTTATTTTTGTAAGTGTGTGTTAACTAGAGAGGGATTAGGGTAACATGTACACCCTTGAGTGGGGTCCCACATCCTCTACACTTGTTTACAAATGTTCCAAACCCCAAATTAGGCTATTTATGGCATTTTAAGTTACCCCTTTTAGTTTTTGGAGTTTACTTAGCATGAAAATAAACCATTGGACCCTACCTATTAGGTTGGGGTGCTTAATTTCAAGGCATATAGGCAGTTTCCCTCCCATTTAGCCTCTCTTTTATCACCATCCATATAAGATAAATTGGAATGTGTGTGTGTTAAAATATGCACAAACTTGTCTTATTTTCTATTTGGGAAATTTGGGAGAAGGGTCTTTAAAGGTGATTTTAACTTTTCTTCTTTTTATTTTGGGAATAACTGACTTAGAGGGAAGAGAGGGGTGACCAATTTCACCCCTTCATTTGTGAGGAATTTTTTTTTCTTCAAATACTCCCTCATGGGGGGAGGATGGGGAATTTTTTTCTTTTAGCTTTTGTTTCGTGCTTGGAAAATTTTTGAAGTAGGAGCTTTTATTGGACAAGGTATTGGGAAAAGATTAAAGTTTTGGAGATCTTGTGGAGTTAGGATTTTTGATCTTATGTTATGTAATTTGACATGTTATATTTAATTTTTCTTATGGTTGAAGTATTGTTTGTTTCATGTGTTGAATGGTTAACTTGTTGGATTATTTGTTATTTTCTCCATCCATCATATGACTTGATGGATTTTGTTGTTTTTTCGGGGAAGAGAGAGGGATTTTACCTCTTAATCCTCATGGCTTGATGGGCAAGCCATGTTGGTTTTTTCTATTCCCCTCATATGGTTTTAGGTGGAGCAAGGTGGTTCATATGGTTTGAATCCCCCTTCCCCATTCTTAGAGAGGAAACCCAATGGGTTTGAAAATCCTACCAAGGAAAATTTTAGGTGAATGGATGGAGCAATAAGTAGGGATTTTTATCTTGGAGGGATAATGAGGTTTTCTAAAGAATCTTGTAAGTGTGCTTCCTATGGTTGGACCATACTCTTCGGAATTTTGGATGTCTCATCCACTCTTCCCCATTATTGAGGATGAATATGGTTTTCTCCTCATTTTTTTGGTTGGTAAATGTGTATTTTATTTAATAAATTGATTTGTCTTGTATGTAAATGTGTGTTATACTTTGTCTCCCTTAATCTTGTGCACAATTGTGGAAGCTAGATATCTCTCCCATGGGCTTGGGGGAGGCTAGCATTTCTTCTAACCTTTGGAAAGGCATGTAATGATGGATATAGGTTGGGTGGTAAAACAAGCCTTCTTCTCTGTGTTTGTAGACTATGTGGAGGAAAAATTTTAGCCAAATCTTGATGATTATTGGAGCATCCTTGGAAGCATTGTTTTGTTAGGACTCTCTTCACTTTTCGAAAAAGTTTTACTTCTTGATGAGCATATGAACATTGTAAAAATACTGATGTTAGCTCCTTTGAAGTATTTCCATTTGGGATATATGTATAGTTTGTGAAATCATGTGAATATGAATTTGTTCGTAGTTCTATTTATTTGTAAGTTACTCATATTTGAATTGAGATTGTTTTTTAGCAACTAATATTGTATAATAATGTTGTGCATTCCATTCCTGAAAATATAAATATTAGTAAAACATGTTTTTTTTCATAATCAACGGTTTCTTGGTATGTTTGATCCTCTTATCAAAGAAGAATTTTTTTGTATTGAGAGGTTGTGTCTTTATGTTTGAAAAGACATTATAATGGATAAGTAACATGGAATAAACTATTATTCTTATTATTGAACTGGAGGCATATTTTCGAGAAGTGGAAGTGTTACTCTTGCTGTAGAAGTTTGCATGGAATGAGGAGTCCTTGTAACATTTGAGTGGATATATCTCTTGCAATAAAGTCTTACCTTTCTCCCTTAGATAAGGAATCACTTTTCATTGAGCTCCCATAAGGAAAGGAACATTATTCATCCTAGCAACATTTTCTAAATCATGGTAAAATGAATGTTTGTTTGAGATCATATTTTAATTTACTCCTAAATCTATACAATTTAAAACAAGTGAATATTACCATTTCAAGATAAAGATTTGATTGCTATGGCTTCATTTCATCATTTGTTTAGTGCAGATTTTTATGAGACTAAAATGCATTGTTATATTCCTTCCTATTATACAAATGAGTAAATCATTTTAATATAGATATATATTGAAAATAATTAAGTTTCATACTTCATAAAGATAACCCAACACAATCTATCCTTTTACAACTTGTAATATTTTTTTAACATAGTAGAGGAAATTAATATATTAAAATATGCATAACATAGTTATATTATATAGTATAACTATAATAAAGTTTAAACATAATAAATGTTACTTGATATATTATTACTGTTATATATTTTGATGTAGTATTTAAAACATATTATAATTATTGATATATTATTAATATATTATTAATATTTGTAAATGCTTAATATATTTATATTTATATTTATTAATATTATATATAAAAAATTATAAATAAAAAAAAGTAATAATTAAAAAATGCGCTGAAGTTTTGTTTGTTTAAAAAAAAAAAAAGATACAAAGGAAAGTAAGGAGGGCCGAATCCTCCCCAAAACCTGCGCCTGAATCACCATCCACTGTGCCACCTCCCCACACACCCCACTCACCTTTCCTCCATACAACCACATCCCTTCCCCAATGCAAACCCATGTACACTCCCCTTCCACGCAGAAACCCGACCCCCTCTCCCTGTGGATTAACTTTCCCCATACATTGTAACTTCCCTTCATTACTGTCGCCCCCCATATCCTCCAAATTCGTGGTTCATACAGTCCACCGCACGAATGCATTTTCAGCCTGTGTTTTTTATTTGGAGGATGTAAATAAATTTTCATACTTGGATAATATATAAATATATATACCCTCGTAGGCATATTTTCCTTCTTTAAAAAAAAAAGGGTAATCTACATACCTAAACCAGAAATTTATCTGGAAAATAAACTAACAATGGGAATGTATTTAAAAACCTTTGGTAGCCAGATAAACAAAAAGAGAGAAAATAAACAAATGAGCTCGAGCAACCATGAATCCTTGCCCAAAGAAGAAGCAAACAATAAAATCAAATGGAGAGAAAGCAAAAGGAAATGAAATCATAAACACATTTTAGGGGAAATTGTAGGGTTTTAATATCTAAGGGCTTAAAGTAAAAGTATGCAAGGGTTGAGTTTTTATCCCTACACTTTTAAGTCATGGGAATTTGATGGGAATGAAAGATAAAATAAAGAAGGGTGTGTGGGGGAAATTAAAATTAAAGGGGGAAAATAATTAATTTTAAAGGGGTGTGTAGACCTTCCATTTGTGACCGTAACAACACATTTAGTAGAGATAAATAATTAAGTTGGAAATTAGACAAGTAGTTAATTTTATTTGGGTAAGTCGAATTAGTATAAAATAATTATTAACGGGAATCGGTTGAGAAAAACATTAGTATTTATTGTTTACTTTTTTAAAAAATATTATTCAAATTTTTAACTTCCATTTGGTGTGGTTTTCCATGTCCCGAGACGGGGCATTACATTTGGTATCAGAGTGATGGTTTGCACACGCAGAAACTATGTGTAAGATATTTAATTAGTTATTAATACTTTAATAACATTAAAGAAAACAATTAAAATGTTTTCTGCTAAACCATTCCATCGCTCAAATAATCTTTCAATTAACCACATGGGAGTAATATGTCTGCTAACACAATAGGTGGTACACAAATTTTGGTCACTCAATTTGTTTAAAACAATTGGTAAAAGTTAAGAAAAAGTCATTATTAAATAGTGTGCAAAATGGCTACTTGCCTCCCATAGTGGTGATCGATTTGGATGATCATGTTCTCTTGTGACATGTAAAGTCACAACAACAGTTAAACCCAACTTTTAATATTAATTTGATCATGAAGTTAAAAGCATTTTGAGCTCAGTTGATTGCACTGTTGTTTGGGACAACAACTTAAATTTAAGAAAATTCATTTTGATTTGGACCTGTAATTTAGGAATCTTTAGTAGGAAATTAAAATCTACGAATTCTAACATTTAGTATTTCTACATGTCCATTGGGTACAACAATTATATTCAAGAAAAAGGAATGTGGAGTTAGTTTTCCAAGCATGTTTAGGAGGCCTCTAGTAATTTTGGCACAAAACATAAAACTTGACAATAAAATTAATTAGCTCTGGAAATTAGGTCATAACTAGAGCTTTGGTTATTAGTTTTTCATTTTGTAAGTTGTGTTGGGTTCCCTTTCTATAGGATAATAGATCCGAGTTGATAGAACTCATTTTCGAGTTGGGATCGGTTGTTTTCAAGACCCATTTTTGTATTCAATTTCACTAAAAATTATGTTGAAATGCAATAGAGAAACTTTAATAGTTGGCTCCAAGAATTTTCTTCTTGTTCAAGATATATTCATTATTTTTTAGATTTGCATGTCTTAGTTGAATCTCTATATAATAGAAAATTGATTGGAAGAATTTTGTTTACCATTTGGGTATTGGGTACTTGTTTAATAGGCCCCTTTTGTTAGCCATTTTTCGCTAGATCGTAGAACAAGAGAACTAGGTCTAGTTAAATTGTTAGACTTTTAGGGAACCTTTGGAGGGTTCAAGCTCTTATAACATGATTAGTCTTGTTTTCTTATGTGTTTGAATATTATAACCTTGAAAAATTAGGTGCTATGAGAAATTTTTGAATGTTAACGGCCTTGATTTAGGTGGTCTTTTTGGACATCGGAAAAGGTCTAGTTGTTGGTTTTGAAAATAAGTAGTAGGTCAATATAAGAAAGTAGAAATGTTACCTTGGTATAAGGAAAAGGTTTAAGGTGTTTGGTTATTTTGGTTAATTTCCTAGTGATCCAATGGTTCTTTGGAATCTCAACCACCATGTTAGGGCCACCACTTTTAAACCTAAAAAAATCCTTTTGGTATGGGTGTAAAATAAATAACTGTATCTTGTGTAAAACCACCCGATATGATAAAATAGTCTTCCACGTCTTGGAATTTCATTACTATCAAATTGGAATAATTTTTACTCCTCTTTTTCACGTTACTGATATTAAATTTTAGAACCCTTTTTACAAGGAAATTTACCAAATGACCTTATGATCTTGTTGATTCCCTTTGAAAATTGTAATTTGAAATTAAGTATAATTGGATGAAAATATGGTTGTTAATGTAAACTCATCTAACTTTTCCCTAAACAATAAATGATAAGGGGAAAGGAAATTTAGTGTCTCTTATTTTATGACGGTGTTGCTCGAAGTGATTTTTCATACCTATTTTAAACCTATTCATGTTGTTGGTATCCAAATTTTTTCTCCTTTTTAGTATGAGTAGCACCACAGATATGTCATGGACCTTAAAGACAAATTAGACCATGTTGTATGTCATTGGTATCCGAGGATGTGGTCTAGCTGACAAGAGAAATGGATAGCACTCCAATAGGGACTTGATCATGTCCTAGTTGTTTTAGGTTGCGCCTTGCAACCAAGGTAAGAGGACCTATTTTGTAACCTTGTAATGGTGAAGGAGGTGAAGATGTCCTTCTCTTTTCTTGAAATTCTATGATGGAGACCTTGATGAAAACATGATCAACACCCTAGACCTGAACTCTCATGAGTTGTCAGTTCTCAAAACATGGGCATGTTCTTAAAACAAGGAAAAGGTTACTAGAGACATTGGAAATCCTAATTTGTTATGCCTACTTTTGCAAATGGATTTTGATCTTCTGTGGGTATACAAATGCAAATCATGGATAGTACATGATAGGGGTCTTTGTTTGTTTATATGATTTATGGTGGGGGATTGACAAGACAAACTGGGATGTATCAAATCTTTGACAACCTCTACAATACTTGACATAACTATTAGATGAAATGCTTCAAATAATAAGGACATTCTTTCAACCAGAAGAGGCATAAATGGAAGCCCAAGAAACACTCTTCACACAATATTTGAGAATTCACCACAAAAGCTTGAAGTAAAGAACTCAATTAAACACAAAAATCCATGATCAAACCATGCCTAAGGTACCCCCAAAGGCTTACAAGAAATCTCTGCAGTCAAGGAAGGTAAAGTGATTTTAAATTTGTTTATCACCTTATCTGATGAAGGCTCTTCTGAACATGAGATTGCAAATGCCACTAAACTGTCAACCAAAAATGGAGATACGGTGTGATTTCTAAATACTTTCAATGTAATATTGCAACAAGAAAAATAAAAATTATTTGTAGGCATTTAAAAATGATAACAGACATCATATTGCCCAAAGGAAAACATAGATTTAATTCAAAACTTGTTAGATTTAATAGTAGGGGATAGTTACATGAACAATCTCAGAGTTGTGTGATGACTATACACTTGTAACCAACTCACATACATGAATTTCCAACACATGAGACATTAGCCTAGTTCTTTGGTGGATTTCTCAGAAAATGAGCTTTCTCTGAGAATTTGCTCGTGATTTTCAATTCCCTCCTTTTACAATTTCTCCAAAATTCACTATATACCCCTATGCCACATTAGAGCCTTCTTTCCCAAGAAAAGAATATGCCATGGGATCAATTCTGTTACAACAACTCTTCATGATTCAATGAAAATGACATCAAATAGAAAAAGAATTGCATGTTGCGAGGTGTGCCAAAACGATTAAATCATCACAAATATCTAGATCATTATCCATCTTGGAGATATTTTTTCATCATTGAGTCATGAAAACACCTCTTACTCATCATTTTCACCTTTTTACCCTTTCAAACTACCTCTACAACTTTTGATTTTGTCATTTCATGTGCTTACTCAGGTTGGGGAAAATTTTACTTCAAAAACATCTCAAATCAAAGAATCAAGCCATGAAAGTGATGCCAATGATCCTGGAAGGCCAAGAGGACAAAAAATCACTATAAATTTAATGAATTTTGATGCAAAATTCGTGATTACAAGCTTCCTAGAGGAAAAATGGCGGTGAAAAAATGAAATTGCAGAGCAACCATCAATCTTATCCATATTCTCCCTTTAATCTAGGCCCTCCACGTGTTAAAAAATAATTGGGACCGAAATTGGGATCATTTTTGACTTTTCCACATTTTTTGGAAAAATGGAAAAATTTGACCTTTTTCTCTGCCCCTCTGCCTTTGAATTTTGGAGCTGACACGTGGCATATGGTGGGCCCCATCAGGATCGCACTTCAATTCTACGCATTTTAACCTTTTTTGGAATTTGGGAAAATTATGACCTTTTTCCCCACGGGCCCGCACCTCTGATTTTTTCCCTGCCACGTGTCTCCTTGTGATTCGCTAGCGGGCCAACGCTTAAATTTTTTTATTTTGAACTCTTTTGGAAAAAGGGAAAAAAATTCTTCCTGCCCCCCACCAGCCCACACCACCTTGTCCTCTACCATGTGTCCAAATCTCATTTTCTGAGGACCTGAAGGCTTAATCTTCGTTTTACTCCTTTTAAGCCAAGGGAAAATTCTTCACTTTGTCTACTTGGGCCCGCGCCTCCGAAACTATCCCCACCACATGGTGCCCTCCTATTTGCTACGGGTCCAAGTCTCCCTTTCTTCCTTCAAACCTCTTGTATAAATTTTTGAAAATTCACTAACTTCATTGTTGACCCCGCACCCCCTTTTGACCCTTTAAATGTTACACATGTCTAACTTGCATTGGTCGCAGGCTTTCGGGTCAAAAATTTACTTTAACCCTTTTGTGAAAAAAGGGAAAAAATCCCCTTTTTCCCTTCACGGACCTGCCAACGTAGTCTGCACCGCTGTGCTACCACATGTCCCTCCTCTTATTAGAGTGGGGGGAAAAAACTAATTTTGAAACTTTATAAAATTAGAGCGAAAAAACTCTAAGTCCCCCCGGGGCCCCGCACTCCCGTTTTGAAACCTTTTGGACACATGTCCTCTCCCGATTGGTTGCTGGGCATCAGACCAATTTTTTACTTTTAAATTTTTGCAAGAATAAGGTCGAAAAACCTTAAGGGAATCCAACGACCCGCCATCCCCGCCCGACAATCAGAACATGCCACATAGGCAAATTTGGTAAAAATGAGTCCCTGGGCCCGAAATTGCCCCATTTGCTTGAAAAGGTGAAAAATGAAAATTTATAGTGCCTCCCCGCCATTTCTCAGCGAATGCAAACCCGCCATGTTGCCAATGCCTTATGAGGATTAATTTTTTAGGAAAATGACGCCCGTCCTACCGTCAAAACATAAAAAAATTCTAGGTAAGCCCTAGAATTGAATTTTTTCACCAAGGATGGCAAATTTTTTGATTTTAAATCAACTGAAGGATGATTTTTATAACATTTTTTGACCTTGGGATTGGGTTTTAAAATACAAACAAGTCTGAATTGATCAAATTCAATTTTTTCAATATCTGGCAAAGGGAAAAAATGATATAGCCCTCAAAATTGGAAAAACTAGGGCACAGAAAAGGGGAAACTTTGATTATTCTTTCAAATTAGGGTAAAACAACAAGTTTTTGAGCATTTTAAAAGCATTCAACTAGAGGGGAAAAATTACAGACCATCAACTCAAAAGGTAAAACATTTTTTGAGTACATATAGATTTGAAAAAATTAGGGCAACATGGGTGCAAGCTCAAAAATGGCACCAACACATGTAACATAACAATACATTGTGCTATTATAAAATGAATCTAGTTTTCACAACTTCAAATTTTCATCAAGGATCTCGATATAACATTTAGATTTAGCTTCAGAAATGATCTAGTTATTTAAATCCATCTTGACCTTGATAAACCTATAACAACTTACTAAGTTTTGTACAATATAACTTGGTTAAAACATTTTACCTTAGTAAGTACACATGTGATTATAAACCTCCTCGAATTGATTAAAATATTCCGAGTTAATCATGTTTACAACACTAATACTTACGTATAGACATCTTCGAATCACCCTCTTTCAACCTTAACACATGGATATAGAAGAACTTTGATTCCACAAAATAGCAATAATCTCTCATTTTATCTCTCTCTCTCTCTCTCTCTACAAGAATTAAATAAAATAATTTAGTGTTGATTACTTCCTTGGTTGGGCATTATGGCGTACCAACGTTACTAGTGACAATGGAATTTCAAGTAATATGGTGCAATACTTAATAATGCAAATATTTCATAACCACAAAAAATATTTATATATCTATAACTATATCTAGGTACTCATACCTTATAAACAACAATCATGACGTTTTATGTGCAAATGGAAAAACTGACCGATTATGTAATAAAACAACCTTGATTAGCCAATAATGTACTCATCGTTACTCCTCCAAATTTAAAATGGAGGTAATGGTAAGCTATTATTTCAATGGAATAAGTAATGTTTATTAATATTAGTTATGTGATATTCATATAATATGGAAGACACTCTAAATAGTTGGTCTTATGTAAGTAACATAGAAAATGGGTTTTCATTCCTAAGTTCTTAGTAAGAAATTAATACGAATAATCGAAGGATGCCAGTGGTCTCACAAATTAGATATGTCTTTTTCTATTTGATGCATAAGAGAATATTGTGTTAGTTTTCCTTCACATTGCAAACTCTAAGTAACTTATTAAAAGATAAATGGTGTAACCCCTTATTTTTGAGGATGGAAGATAACGATTAACTACTCTTTCCACCTACCTTGGATGAAAGAGTACATTTTTATCAGTATAAACACTAATTAAGCTATGTTGTTTTAGGATGATCTTGAAAACTTGGCCCCATTTGTTTTTCCCACTCGAAATAGTGGAAAAATTTAAAGTTCTTCATGTAAATTTGATTCACCCTCTACTTAATGAGTGTATATATATCAATCTCTAGCAACTCAATGGGATAATTATGACCAAATAATTGTTAATTAAAAGTTAACATAAGTTTGATATCTTGAGAAGCATTAGAATATACCTTTCCTTAAAGGAAATTGTGTCTTAATCTCTTGTAATCTTGAGAAAGGTATGCATAGACAAGTTGTAATTCTATCCAAATTATAGTTGCATAGTATTATGATAGGTTTGGGAAACATTCACATTAAATGTATTATCTTTTGCATAACTCATTCATGTTTTCTCTTGATTATAATATTTAAGAAATGATAAAATTTAAGTAAAACTTTTCATGTCTTATGGAATTGAAAGTGTGTTGTTTTCATTAAGTTAAATGTGGCTTTGTTGGTTTGTAGGAAGTTAGAAAAATATTTTGTCATATTGTTAACTTATATAAAAATTACAAACAATAATAGATTCAATTATCATTTATGAGATTTTTAAAGTAAAGCTTGAACCAGAAATGATATGTTCTAGAAAACGGTACATGTTATGGAACCTTTAAACAAAACTAAACAACCAATCTTAACATGGTGATTGGCTATATATATTCCAACCACAATATATTCGTAGTATCATTTGTGAACATAAAAATAATGGCGAAATTAAGTTAACACCCTTAATTATGCTTGGTATTAGGTGAATCTTCATCCTTGACCTTAGTAAATAATGTAGATGCTAAAATCATCATTGGAGAGACTCATGAACCATTTCTTTCATAATTTAAAATAATGATGAGCTAGGAGATGAAACCACACGGAACTTGGAAAGTTTCTCTCTTGTTGTGTGGTATTTGTGGACACATTAGATAGTTTCCTTGAGTGGGCTCATACGCACCTAGTAGGTAAACCTTGTTAAACCTTTTAGAACAACATTAATGTTCTATTGGACCAACCATCATTATTTTCCTTTAAAATTATACCTTATGTCTTACTTCCTCTTATGTAGACCCTTATAGGGAGGTTAGATGTTGAAGCAAATGAATTAGGCTTGGAAACTACACTTTTCCTTGATTAATATTCTCCTAATTGAAAAATACACTTGACCTTGAACAATGTCATATTTGATCAGACATGTGTGTTAAAATATATACTAATAATGATATTGTTTCATTAAAGTTACCCTGACATTGGACATACACTATATGTGATCATTTAGAGGTTTTAGAAAATGATGTTGATAACAAATTCCTTAAAAGATATAACTTCCTTCAATTAAATCAAATTAATCAAAGTAAGAGAGACATTTAGTACTTGACCAAGTTTGAATTGGTGGGGCATGCTTGTTGTGACCAACAAGAGCATGATACGACATGATACATCATGAGGCCATATCCCTATCTCACCTAGTGACTTCCAGGAGGAAGTCTAATTTTAGGAGAGGGGGATGTAGTGCCCACATTTTCTAGCCTAAGTTATTTTCTTAATTCTTAACCCATAGTTATGATTTAAAAGGGTTCTGACATATATTGGACATTATGTTAGATTAGTTGATCTTTCATGAAAATGTATGGTGATTTGGGCGTGTAGCGCCAATTCAGATTTGATTAGTGTGTTAGCTCATTTAATTATATGTTGTGAATAATAACATATTTTTATGGTATTTTGGCCTAATTGATATATGATGGATACTTAGTTCAGTCGTACATCTTGATTATATAGTTTTTGAAATTTTTGATGAGAACACATGATAGCATATATGTATTTAATTTATATGTATTGTCTTGGCTAACACATGATGAATTGTGTGAAATTGTGCATGTGTCTCATTTACGATTCTAGGTTGATGTTGTAATATCATAGATTTGCATGTTTAGACTTGATCATTTGTTGAGTAGTTGATTTACACTTATATTGGGCAGATGTGTTTAATGTGTGTATTGAGTGTGTAGGTGAGAGGGTACGGGAGTATGTGGGTTTCAGGGTGGCTACACTTATTGTGCATAAGTGGCCCATGGGGCTAAGTCATAACAATGTTAGCTGGATGAGGCCTTATAGTTTTCTTGTATTGTTGGGTCCATGAGTGACCCTTATTTGTAAAGTTGTATGTCATGTAAAATTAATTGTGATTAGGTTTTTTATTTCGTTAAGTAAACTAGGTTTGGGGACTTAATGGTCCCCACTTGATTTAAGTTTTGCATTTTTGTAAGTGTGTTTTAATTAGAGAGGATAAGGGTCTCATGTGCGATGTGGAGTGCACCTCACATCCTCTACACTTGTGCCCAAATGTACCAAACCCGAAATTGGGCTATTTATGGCTTTTTAAGTGATCCCTTTTAGTTTTGGGAGTTCACTTAGAATGGAAATAACATCTTGGACCCTACCTGTTAGGTAGGAAGGCTTAATTTCAAGGCATAAAGGGATTTTTCCGCCCATTTAGCCTCTCTTTTGTCAGCATCCATGTAATATGCATTGGAGTGTGGGTGTGTTAAAAGTTTCACAAACTTGTCTTATTTTCTTTTTGGGCAATTTGGGAGAAGGGTGTATAAAGGTGAGTTTATCTTTTCTTCTTTTTATTTTCAGAATCTTTGACTTAGAGGGAAGAGAGGGGTGACACATGTCACCCCCTCATTTGTGAGGAAATTTATTGGTTTTTCTTCAAATAGTCCCTCATGGGGGAAGAATGGGGAATTTTTTTCTTTTGGCATTTGAATGGTGCTTTGAGAATTTTTGAAGTGGGAGCTTTTCTTGGACAAGGGATTGGGAAAAGATTAAATTTTTGGAGAGCTTGTGGAGGAAGGCTCCTTGATCTTATGTTATGTAATTTGACATGTTAGATTTAGTTTTGTTTACGGTTGAAGTATTGTTTGTTACATGTGTTGAATGATTCACTTGTTGGGTTATTTGTTATTTTCTCCATCCATCATATGGCTTGATGAATTTTGGAGTTTTATCAAGGAAGAGAGAGGGATTTTCCCTCTTAAACCTCATGGATTGATGGAAAAACCATGTTGGTTCTTTCTATTCCCCTCATATGTTTTGAAGTGGGGTAAGGTGGTTCATATAGTTTGAACCCTCCCCTCTCCATCCTTAGAGAGGAAACCCAATGGGTTTGAAAATCCTCCCAAGGAGGATTTTACAATAATGGATGTAGCAATAAGGAGGGATTGTTATCTTGGTCCTAGATAAGGAGGTTTTGTGAAGAATCTTGTAACTGTACATCCTATGGTTGGACTAACATCTTTGGCATCTTATGTCTCATCCACTCTTCCCCATTATTGAGGATGATTATGGTTTTCTCCTCAGTTATTTTGGTTGGTAAATATGTGTTTTCTTTAATATATGGATTTTTCTTGTATGGAAATGTGTTTTATTATGTATCCCTTAATATTGTGCATAAATTTGGAAGATAGCTCTCCCTCCCATGAGTTTGGGGGAGCATAGCATGTATTCCAACCTTTGGAAAGGCATGTAATGATACCTATAGGTTGGGTGGTAAAACAAGCTTTGTTCTCTTTGCTTTTGGAGACTATGCGGTGGACAAATTTAATCCAAAGCTTAATGATTGTTGGAGCATCCTTGGAGGAATTGCTTTGTTAGGACTCTCTTCACTTTTGGAAAAAAAATTACTTCTTGATGAGCATATGAACATTGTAAAAATACTGATGTGAAGTCCTTTGTAATATTTCCATTTGGGATGTATGTATAGTTTTTGGAAGCATTTGAACTTGAATTTGTTTAAAGTTATATTTATTTGTAAGTTTCCCATATTGGAATTCAGATTTCTTTTGAGCAACTAATGTTGTATTAGTGTTGTGCATTCCATTCTTGAAAATATAAATATCGATAAAACATGTTTTTTTTTCATGATAACGGGTTTGTTCGTATGTTTGATCCTCTTCTCAAATAAGAGATTTGATGTATTGAGAGGTTGTTTCTTTATGTTTGAAAAGACATTATAGTGGATAAGTAACATATAATAAACGATTATTCATATTATTGAAGTGGAGGCATATTTTTGAGAAGTGGAATTTTTACTCTTGCTGTAGAAGTTTATATGGAATGAGGAGTCTTGTAACATTTGAGTGGATATATCATTTGTAGTAAAGTCTTACCTTTCTCCCTTAGATAATGATTCAATTTTCATTGAGCTCCCACGAGTAAAGGAACATTATTCATGCTACAAACATTTTCTAAATCATGGTAAAATGAATGTTTGTTTGAGATCATATTTTAATTTACTCCTACATCTATACAATTTAAAACAAGTGAATATTACCATTTCAAGATAAAGATGTGATTTCTATGGCTTCATTTCATCATTCGTTTAGTGAAAATTTGTATGAGACTAAAATGCATTGTTATATTCCTTCTTATTATACAAATGATTAAATCATTTTAATATAGATATATATTGAAAATCATTAAGTTTGATACTTCATTAAGATAACCCAACACAATCTATCCTTTTACAACTTGTAATAATTTTTAATATAGTAGGTGAAATAAATATATTAAAACATGCTTAATATAGTTATAATATATAATATAACAATAATAAAATTTAAACATAGTGTATGTCACTTGATATATTATTACTGTTATATATTTTAATGCAATATTCTAAAACATATTATAATTACTAATATATTATAATATACTTATTAATATATATATATATATATATATATATATATATATATATATATATATATATATATATATATAAATAAAACAAAAAAAAGAGACAAAGGAAAGTCTTTCCCCTCTTGGAGTTTTAGTTCCATATTTTTTCCTCTATCATTCAACCTATTTCACTTCCCTACAAATCAAGATCATCCCTAATTTATCATACAAAACTAACACAATCTCTCTTCTCATGTATTTAAGAAATTAATTATCTATTTATTAGTTGATACTATAATGTTTTGAAGAATACCCTGACCTAAATATGTTGATGGAAGAAACATGATTACCCTTTTGATTGATAATCTCCTTATGAATTCCACACACACACATGCGCGCGCGCGCAGCGCGCGCGCACACACACACACACACACACACACACACACACACACACAAGAATATATCCTTATGTTGTCTAGATGTGAGAGTTATATGACAAGTTTTCTTGATACTATTTTTTTATTAGTTAATATTTTACTTCAAATGTAAAACAAAAATGGTGGGATCATCTAATGGATGATATATGGAGGAAATCCACATCAAAATGGATATATGGTCTAAAGTTTGACCTACATTTTAGAACACATTTTTTTCTCCAATTCCTAAACAGTCAATGCAGAAAGAATAATATGAAAAGTGTGTGTATTCATACATACATTGATCATGTCCTTTACATAAGTGAGAAAAAATTATGTATTAGTCATCAAAATATATAGCAAGGTTATATGTTGAATTGTACAAGACCACTTTAGTTATCTACAAATGTGTCTAAACAAATTTATCTTAAATTGCTTTGTGCTTCGCGTAGTAGTTTTGTCAAAGTTTTGTTACAAATAAAGAATTTTATAGAAAATTAAATGTAATGTTTCCTTATTCAAAGAAATTATTTGTTGTGTTATATGAGGAAATACAATTAAGTATGTTATCTAGGTCATCTGCATCTTTTTTTACTTCAAATATAGGGATATCTTGATTTACATGTTCCTTATAGGGTACATTTGACCACCAAAACGTTCCTATGAAAGAAATAAATTTTGAGGAGGATGAACGAATGGATGATCATTGAGAAAACAGATTAAAAAAAAAAAATCACTCGTTCAAATGCACACTATTATTTTAATTCTTCATGTTTACATTGCAAAATAGTTTATATCATTTTGTTGATAATTTATGAAGTTAATGTCTCTAAAAATTTGCCTATTGTTTTAGGATGTAAAGAAATGTATGAATGAAAGTCATTAGTCTCAAGACCTTTATCATGTAATTAAATCTGACATGAGTGATATACAAATGAAGAATGATTTGAAGTACAAATTCGACACCACTTGTGAGAGGATATGAAGTTAACTTCATGTCTTGGGTAGTTGTAAACAAATTAACAATAATTTAATTTAACGTGTGTTATTATTCAATGTTAGAGTTTTCCACTTTTCTATGATATTTATTAACACATAAATCTTGTCATTTAAAAAAAAAAAAATTGTCAATATATCCTACTCTTTAGGATTTTTCTTCTATAACCTGACATATGTTCTTTCCTCTTTAGGATTTCGGAGGGACATGTAGTAGAAAAGTAGCAGACACATAGTTTGCGTCCTTCCTTAAGGACCATGATTAGAGTTGGTTTTGATGGAGAGACTCGAACATAAGCTCTATGGGATGCAAAACTTGTGGGAAGATTGGAAGTGAATGTCACATAACCACGTTATTGAGATTAATTACACACCAACCCCATTGCCTACAACCTAACTTGGGACATGGTACATATGGGAATATTGAAAGTGAATGTCACATAACCATGTTAATGAGATTTATTACACACTAATCCTATTTCTCATAACCTAACTTGTGTAACTTGTGCAAGTGTTCATCTCAATTCTAATGTAGCCAAATTAAGAACAACCATATATGCTACAAATATTATGAACTTCAAAAGAAAACAGATCTCCTTATTTGTTATCAAATAATGAATTACAATGTTTCCTAAATAGGAAAACAACTCCCAACTCGAGTTGCCAAGTAAACTCTAGCTAACTCTGACTAAATCTACTCTAGGTGGCAGAAATTACTATTTTTAGCAGTTTACTAGAACCTGCTAATCTTAGTAAGTTCACATTCTTATTCCTACGGGCACAGATATTTCCACGCATCTTCTACATCCCTAAATTAGAGGAATTTCCAACTTTCTAACTCATAATGCAATGAATAGACTAAAACTAACTAATGCTCAAAAATAGGAAAAAACCGAACTATAACTTAAATCCTAATTTTTGGCCTCAAGATGGCGGATTTAGGGCCCGAAAACATGTCAAAAACTTGCCCAAATGGTAGGGCGGGTTACATCTACATTCGTCTCATTGGAACAAGTGGTTTGTCAAGTTCCTGCTAATTCTGGTGCATCAAATTCACATAATAAGAAATATTTAAAAAATAATAGAAGATTAAGCAATTTTAAACTCATCTCTTTACTGGTTCCCATTCACACAAATTTAGATTTTCTAATATAACATTTTAATCTCGAGTTGATGCTTTCCTTGTAGAATAAAAAAATAAATCATGTATAATGCTTCATGGTTGGCACCCACGGTTTATTTTATCTTATTATGAAGGCCCCATTTGCACATATTTGCAATAGCTTTTTAATTTGCAGGACCAATTGTTGTCTTGCATCGGAGAATAACTGAAAGGAAATATAGGGCATTCCAATATAATTTGTTGCTACACTCTACTAGAGAGAAATGGGGCTATTCAAGGCTGCAAACCATTACCAATTTGCAAATTGTCATCAACCACTTCAAATTGTGCATTTTTTTTTTTATAATTTTGATAGTGACGGGCATTTTAAAATCCATACATCTTTTGAAATTTTGAATAAACATTTACACTTCTCCAATGTGAATTAATTAGTGAACTTCAAGTTTTTTTATAGCCAAAATTTCGGTTTCCCTTCTTTGACGGCTTTGAAGGCATTTGATGGGCTGGGACGAGATCAATTTTGATCCCTGGTTATAAGATTTTTAAGTTTATACTTATCTAAACTTGAAATTTATAAATTACATGCATCCAGATTCAAAATTGAAATTGTCATAGCTTGTTAATGGCCACCCAACTTATTAGAAAACATACTTTTTGTATTTTAAAAATAAACTAAGATTACAAGAAATTAAAACTTTTGTTTTCTACCTATAGAATATTACCATCAAAGGAATTTCAAAATGGACAAAACTAGTAAAGGTAAGAAATTTTCAAATGCACAAAACCACTGAATTTATGCCACTTAAAAAAATCAAATAAATATTTAGCGTCAAGGGTTCCGTCCTCTGCAATCATGACATGTAGTAGAAGATGGGAGACTGTGTTTAGCGTCAAGGGTTCCGTCCTCTGCAATCATTACGGCTTGTATATATTCAATGTTTTTGCTTGGTTTATGCAATTCATTCAATCTTTTAGAAACGTAGAAGATATCAGACCTGTAGAAACGTAGTAGATGGGAGACTGTGTTTAGCGTCAAGAATAACCATTGGTGCAACAAAAGCGACCTGTTTTGGGCGTCAACCTCTTTTTTCCTATATTTCTTTCTGCGTGGTTTGTTGGCTTCACATAGAACTGTGTGGATCAAAGAAATAGTCTGAAAAAACTATCATCAGTAGCAATATATCTTTTCCGTGAAGCATTACAATTTTCTTAAATCAAATTCAACCTGTTTTGCTGAGCGTCGAAGAAGTAGGAAAGGACTGCCTTAAAATACTAAGTGAAGAAAGCATGAGCGTATGTCACACATTCCAGATGATGTAGGCAGCGCTGCGAGCAATCCTCGAGGTGAATCACCATTAAGATGCTGAGATCAAGATTTTGAAAGAACTAGCTTGTATTTTTCATTACTCCACGCCCTCCATAATAGTGGAAATATGCAACTTGAGGAGCTAGTATGTCACGGACTACTGTACTGGTTCTTTTTAAACGCACGGTTCCAAGCTAAGAAGATTAGTGCAAAGGTCGAGAAATTCTATGAGACAGATGATGAATACGAAAAAGAATTCTCACACAAGCGTCCGCGTCTCATTGCACGAGCATATCGAACCCACCGTCCTCTTTTTCATCAGTACATTCATCACCACATTGACCATAGCGAGCTCTTCCTTCCCATTTCATGACATTCATCACCACATTGACCATCACAAAAAAGGAGGTGAATTTTTCCGAACTGGTGAACTTTCTACAACAGGAAGCAACCATTCTGATAGTGCATGAAGAATTTGAGGACAAAGCATTGATCTCGAGGAAACTGAAGAGTCAGAAGCCTCACAAGTGACAACAAGAGCAGCAAAAAAAAAAGCATCCACAGTAACAATAGTAGAAGTAGAACTCTAAAAAATTTAATTGACGGTGTTACATCTACACCACAAATACACATGACCCCGTGAAATTTTGGTACAATGGTTGCACACAACGCACTTCTAGAGAAGAAAGCACATCTAGCGATGGTGATTGACAGAAATACAAGTGGCTTCCGCACCAAAAAATGTATAAAGGAGATGTCACAACCTAGAAAAATGATGACTCAGATGAAAATGTCCTAGAATCAATAAATTATGGGGCACACGAATATGATGTGGTTCTCGTGTCCCAAACATCACAGCCATCAATGAATGTTTATTTGATATACTTTGGCATTGGAAATCACATGACGGGAGATAGGAATCTATTTGATTCGTTTATTGATAAACCCACTAAAGATCAGGTTCAAATTGCAGATAACAAGAAGTACATTATTGAAGGAATAGGCAATATCACCATTCCTCTCAGGACGAGAAGATGTACTCTAATGAAGGAGCTCTATGTCCGTGGCTTGACCGCAAATCTCATGTCTATCTCTTAGCTATTGAATAACAAGCTCAAGGCGGAGTTCATGGTTCATAAAGTCATCAAATCATTTATGATATCACGAGAAGGTACGATACTTACTATATCATTTTTGAAAGATCGTTTATTCACATTAGATGTAGTTTCATCCTTTGTAATTGATTTATCTACCTCCATAGTGGAATCCATTACACTCTAGCATTATCGATATGGGCATATTTTTGTCAGATCCCTTTATCAACTAAGTTCTAAGTATATGGTACAAGGTCTTCCTCCACTCTCATTAATTACCTCTTTGTCCTGGATGTCTGGTGGGAAAACAACATTGGGATCCATTTGATTCGATTAAATTCCATGTCAAGAATCATCTCAAGGTTTTATTTACTGATCTTTATGGACCCTTTCCTACTTAATTTCAAGGATTTCAGTACTAATAGTTGTTCACTAATAAATATTCCCACAAGACATAGTTGTTTTTTCTTCGAAAGAAGAGTGAGACATTTTCCAATTTTCATATCTTCTATAAGGGAGTTATTCAGCAGACTGAACAACCCCTTGTCCTCCACTTAGATCGAGGGGGAATTCACATAAAAGAATTTTTTGGCATTCTTGAACGAGCATAACATCACAGAGCAGATGAATTCCACCTATACTCCCCAATAGAATGGAATTGTAGAACTTCGCAATCAGACTATCATGGAGATGGCTTGTTGCATTCTTTCCACTGGTAAGATGGAGAACATATTTTTGGGAAAAATCATCTAGACAATTGTATATCTTCTTAACTAGACACCTACAAAGATCTTACAGGACAAGACATTAGAAGAGGTATGAAGTAATCATAAGCCTTTTATTTCTCATTTGAGAGTATTTGGTTGTACTACATAACTGCATATCCCAAATAAGAAGAGGAAGAATATTGATGCATAGACACTCTAGTGCATATTTTTGGGGTATAGTCTTACCTCAAAGGCATATCATCTAATGGATCCTGAGAAAAAGGAGATATATGAGAGTAGAGATGTGGTTTGTGACGAGTCATCGTTTGACTCATTTCCACAAAAATAAGAGTTAGTAATGACCTCCTCTCATAGATTTCTCTTGCAACCACATGATGAGCATGAGGATTCTTCATAGAAGAAAGATGAGCTGCAAGAATAATTATTTGTTGATATTGGTAATTTAGAAACCAATTATTCATATATCATCAAAAAATTCAACGTCCGACGTGGTCCAAAGCACCATGAGAGACTCCCACCTGAAATCTCTTCCAAATACTTCATCAGGATTCATAAGGAGAACACATATGAGAAATTAGCTAAATATCCCACTCATGAGTTTAGTGGTTGATAGTACCTAAATTGATACAATTCATGAATAAGTTAGTCAGCCAGAGTGTAAGAACGCCATGGATGCAAAATATGACTCCTTGATTTAGAATCAGACATAGGAACTTGTTGATCTTCCTGCAAGTAATAATTCCAATAGTTACAAGTGGATTTTTAAAATAAAATACAAGGTAGATGGATATATCGACAAGTTCAAAGCACAACTAGTTGCAAAAGGTTATGGTCAACAGAAAGGAACGGACAATAATGAGACCTTTGCAACCACTGTGAAGATCAAAACCATCAGAGTTCTATGTGCACTGGCAACACAAAAAGGATGGAAACTTTAGGAGATGGATGTAAAAATTTCTTTCTTGAATGGGGATTTCAAAGAAGAAGCATACATGACCCATTCAGAAGTATGTGTCGATGAGAAACATCCTCATAGGGTATGTTGTCTAATTAAGTCTGTTTATGGACTTAAATAGGCACCTAGGGAATGGTACATTAAAATATATGATCACCTATTGTAGCATGGATTCACTCATAGCCACTCTGATTCAAATTTTTATATCAAAAAGATAGGTAGAAATATTGTCAATTTGGTTTGATATGTGAATTATTTTTCAATCACAGGGAGTTCAAACAATCCCATCGAAGATGTTGAGAATGATTTTGTTAGTATAGGTTATTATTTATACTTTTATTTATTTATCAGGATAATTCTCGCACTTGTCTTAGCCCTACACTTGTTGGGTTAGCTTGCTTAGGTGTACTAGTTATGTGGAGTTCGCTTACTAGTCTTTTGGAGTTAGCTTAACTACCAGTATCAGTAAGTGAGAGTTCTTAACCACTGATTTAGGTAGTAGTTTCACTTCCCTCATCTTATATGTACATATTTCTTATTGAGCATTATGGATTATGATGGATTTTCATATATGGTATTTTAGGTCTTTTGTTTTGCAAATATAATTTGGTGTGCTATTATCGTCTGAGATCATGGCTTGGAACAATATTCTTATAATTTCTTTCATGGTATTAGAGCTATAGATGATGTAGACATCCATCTGTATGTTTTTCTGTACAAGCAAGGTTATATTATTTTCATGTATTTTGGAATTTGTTAGAATTTTTTTTGTAACAAGCATTTCTATGTAAAATGGAGTGTGCCATTGGATTTGGAAGGTGCCAAAACCCTAGAATTGACTGTAAACTCAAACATGTTTTGAGACAGTCAAATTTGGGCATTTTCAATGGTTTTTTGGCACATTTCTTAAAAATCCATACAATTGTGTAAAGACATTTTTTGACTAAAACTTATATCAGCTTTCTAGTTTTTACAAGAAAAATCCTCGATTTCTCTTTGTTTTTTTGATACAGGTGCCAGAAAAAGATATATTTACAGTCAAAGTTTTTGTATTAACAATTATACTTTTTGGTTGCATTCTTTTATCCATTGGATATCAGTGTGTACCTTCCAGATGCATTATTTTACCCTCTAGATATTTCTGTTTTGGATGCAATATTTTATCTACTTGACATAGATTGGTACCCTCTAGGTGCATTCTTTTATCCATTGGATATAAGCGTGTACCTTCCAGATGCATTCTTTTACCCTATGGATATTTCTATTTTAGATGCCATCTTTTATCCACTAGACACAGATCTGTACCCTATGGGTGCATTTTTTTTATCCATTGGATATAAGCATGTACCTTCCAGAGCCATTCTTTTACCCTCTGAATATTTCTGTTTTGGATGTCATCTTCTATCCACTGGACGCAGATCTATACCCTCTTGGTGCATTCTTTTATCCATTGGATATTGATGTGTACCCTCTAAATCCAATGATTTACCTTCTGGACATTTAGGTTTTGGGCACAGGATTTTATCCTTTGGTCGCAATCCTGTATCATGTGGATGCACTCTTTTACCCTTTGGACATTTGAGTGTCACGTGTACCTTTTACATAAAACATTAGCATTAAAATATCGTTTTAATAGCAAAACCTTCTAGACCTCATAAATTTTGATCCTTAGCTTAGATTAAGGTGATTTTTGTTTTGAAATTGTGTATTTTTTCACAATTTACGCATTGGTAAAATTTTTATATACATATTTCAAATGTAAAATGTACTTTTACTCATTGTAATATTTACATGCACTCAATTATAAAGTGTCAAATTTGGGAGGGTGTTGGAATCACTTGTGGATGCAATTTTAGTTGAGCATGACATCCCAAACTTTTAGGTATTGCACTCTTGTATCTATGGGTGCATACATTTATATCTCTCTTATTAATTGAGATATTTTGGATTTGTATTTTTGACACTTTATTTGGCATGTTAACAGTATCTCTTGTGGGGGAGCTATTTTGGTGAATCCCAATAATAGTTTGTTAGTGTTTGAGTAGTTGATTTTGGAAACTGATATAGATCTATGGTGTCACTTTACTCATTCAACAGTATGGGAGGGTGTGGTGTTGATACTGATTCTTTGAGTTTCATTTCATTAGCTTGTTACGTGTTGATTTTTCTTCTTTAGGTTTCGTGTCCTTGCCCTGTTACCTTGGCTTTTCTTGGATTGTGGCACTCATATTTATTTGGATCTCGTGTCCTTGCCTTGTTGCCTCAGTTATTGTTCTTGGATTGTGATAGACCTATTTATAGCAGATGATCTTACTTCTTTAGATTTTGTATCCTTGTCTTGTTACCTTGGTTTTTCTCTGATCGTGGCACTCCTATTAATTTTTATCTCATGTCCTTGTCTTGTTGCCTTGGTTGTTCCTAGATTGTGGCACAACCTATTTGTAGTAGTTGATCAAATTATGTTTAGTTTTTTTTCTTACATTTTTGACATCACTCCATTGACAATATCCTTGCATGGACCTATTCTGGAGAATTCCAGTGTCAGTTGTTTTGAGTTCTATGATCGAGAAGTAGATTGAGACCACAATGCACACCACACTTCTTTAGCATTGTATGAGTTTTTGGAGCCGAGCTTATGAGGATATCTTGCAATAGGATTTTTCTCTCTCTAATTTTTTATTACTTGTTTTGGGTAGCTTGCAGTGTCCAATTTTTCTAGTTATTGTACATGGGTACCTCATCCGGCCTTGTTATTGGGACCCCGACTTCTTTTTCACCTACCTAAGCTATGGTTATGGGAGGGTGTTAGTGTAGGTTATTATTTATCCTTTTATTTATTTATCAAGATAATTCTTACACTTGTGTTATCCCTACACTTGTTGGGTTAGCTCGCTTAGGTGTACTAGTTATGTGGACTTAGCTTACTAGTATTTTGGAGTTAAATTAACTACCAGTATCAGTTAGTGGGAGTTCTTCACCACTGATTTAGGTAGTAGTTTCACTTCCCTCCTTGTATATGTACATCTTTCTTTTTGAGTAATTCAAGTTATTGTATTATAATGTATTGAGCATTATGAATTATGATGGATTTCCATATATGGTATTTTAGCTCTTCTATTTTTCAAATCTAATGTAGTTTGCTATTATAATTTGAGATCGCGGAGTGGAAAAATCATCCTGTTGTTCCTTTCAGATTTAAATAAATCCTTCACCATGACAAATTCGGGTCTTCTTCATTATTACCTTGGCTTGGAGATATGGAAAATAAAACCATATTTTTACGTCCTTAATGAAATATGCCATGATGCTCTCAGAAAAGTTTTGCATATATAATTGTAAATATATGTCCACTCTAATGGAAAAAGGTTTACAACTTTCTTGATTCCAAGATTCACCTCAAGTAGATGGTACTCACTATAGACAACTTGTTGGGAGTCTCATTTACTTGACATATATTAGACCATACCTTTCCTTTCCTTTGAGTTATCTATCAAAATTCATGTAGGAACCTAAGAAATGTCATTGGGTAGTAAGGAAGCATGTATTAAGTTATGTCTGAGGTACAATTAACTATATGATCTTGAGTATCAGAAGACCTCTAAATTCTTTTTACAAGGATATACAAACTCAAATTATGTTAGATCTATTGATGACAAGAAATCAACTACAAATTAGATTTTTCATCTCAAGTATGAACCCATGTCATGGATTAGTAAGAAGAAAATTATTTTTCTCTCTCATCATCTGATTTAGAGTATTGTGCCGCATGAAGAGATGTGGTAGAAGTGATTTGGTTATGCTATATTCTAGAAGATATGGGAATTCCTAAAGAAAATCCACCCATCATTCACTGTGATAATAAGGATGTGTTGAAACTTGTGGAAATTTTTGTTTTCCATGAGAGAAAAACCAAATTGAGGTCCAATATCACTACAAGAGAAAAAGTCGTGAACCACCACATCCATATCTAGTACTACCTAAAAGATTCTTAGATTGCATATTTAATCACCAAGTCTCTTGGCAAGGTGAAATTCAAACTGTTTCAGGGTGGTTTAATAAAATTCATATATTTTATTGAAACTTGAAGTCAAAGATTTGATATAAATAATAAACCATGAAATATAATTTTTTTTTAAAATTATTAATTTTAATTATGAAAGGAAACTATAGGTGTAAGGTACTTATCAAAATTTTTGTTAATCCCAACGTGATTCTGAACTAGAAAATGAGATGGAATAGGAGCACATATCATCGTAATCAAGCCTGAGAAACTGTACAGATGCTCGTGATTGCAGGACATAAGGGCTTGCACAAGGATAAGGGCACGCGGGGGCACCTTAGACCTCTCTATGGGCGTTGGAGTCTATAAAAATTATTAGAACCTTGTTCCAACAGTTTCTCAAGGGCTTGACACTTACTCGATTTTGGTCACCTTTATATTATACATGAATTTCCAAGGTACCTGTAAATCTACACCAAAATATTCTCTTGCAAAACCCTAAAAAGGACATCAAATCCTTAAAAATAAACATGCAAAATGAGGGGTAAGACTGTCGATATGTATCACAATGGTGAACTTACGATTAATTGTTGCACTACATCTCAGACCCAATGCAGTTCTATGTTTTTGTGTATGCAATAGTGCTAATAGGTCACCCTCATACCAATGACACCAAGATAGTGGGTGATAGCTAGATAAAATGCAAATGTGTGGATGCAATAAAACTAGATAAAATGCAAATGTGTGGATGCAATAAAACTAACTCCCCTTCCTATGCACTATGTATGCAGAGTAATGCAACTAAATGTAGTGCTTTGAGATATGTAGATAGATAGCCCTTGATAATAATTTTTTGTCCATATAATGGTATGTATGTTGTGTTTATATAGGGATCTCTTTCTTGAATTTTGACACTAATGACCTAAAATGATGACTAGTAAATCGGGATATGAGACAGAAAAACAAAAATACCGACCTCATATGTTAAAAAGAAGATAAAATGTAATAAAGACACGAGAATCGAAGATGGAAAGAAGTGGTTGGTGCTAGTCTGTAGTCCTAGGTGCTAGTTTCTAGAGACAAGTGCTGACAAATGATTGAAGACTGACAGACAGGGGTCCCTATGACCTAACCACAATTAGGTGTATGAGTGACAAGTGTGAAAGATAAAAATAATAGAAACCAACAATAAAAGTGAATAGACTATGGAATGGGTCACTAGTCAATACTTTTGTTACACAATATCCATATATAAAACAATATACTTTGTGTTATAGTAAATAGTAGTAAGTGCGTGATTTTGTGTTTACATTTGCTCCAACGTTATGTTGGTGAGTGAAAGCTTGGTAACATAAAGTAAATATAGATGCATACCCGAGAGAAGTCTAGAAAAGCCCATGTTGCAAAAGTACGCATAGATGTGGCAGAAGTATGTTGTAGAAGTATGTGCTAAATGAGAACACATAACATGCTGAACCACAGATCAGTGTGTCAATCCATGCGGCGTAATGAGAGACATGGGATGGTTATGAGGAAAAAAAATAAAAATTGATGATTTCTATGTTAAATGGTTGGTGGTTATTATTTTTGTTCAGATGTGTTAAGTTAGGGAGTGATAAGTTTCTAACCCGATTGTTTTTCCATGAAAAACTAAGGATTTGTGCACCCTGCCACTAGAGGAAGAGTGTAGGGAGTGAGGTCTAGTTTTACCCTATAAATTTAACAACATCCTCAAAAGGTCTAGATGCTGCAGATAGACAACGACCATATTTTGGATCCAATTTTGATAAAACGTTAATAACCCATATAGGCGCACTATAGGAAAGGCAATGAAGTCTCATTACCCACACTCTAGGGGTGTCATTGTAATGTGTATATGATGTCTTTTATGTTAGGTCATCTGAAAAAAGTCACAAAATGTAGAATAACTTCCCATGTTAACTCATTTGGGAAAGTGGTGATATAACTCCCAAGTTAGGTCATCATGGAGGATAAATACACCTTGTTGTGTTGTTTGATTGATTTGATTTAGAATAGTACAAAGTTTGTGTTATTGAGAATCGAATGCATGTGATTGATTGATTGGTTACTCATGGAGAGATTTTACACTTGTTGCGCTTAGATTAGGTCCTTAGGGGGGTTTGATAGAAAGTGGTGTGAAATTTCACGTAATGTATGTGAAAAACTTGAATTAGGAATGTAGAATGATCACATAATAGTGTGAAGGGGATTATGGGATGCCCCATTTGTATGCCCCATTTCTTCAAAAGGGAGAGTGATGATGAAAATGAAAACTGAGCCGAAAATAAGTGTGTAGTGATGTAACGGAGAATGTATGATAGATATCACAAAAACATGTGTATATAAAGTTAAAATGATGTGAAGGAGTAATATAATGCTTACCTAATGTGGACGATATGATAGTAGATGGAATTATTAAGAGAACGACACAAATGAGAAAAGAATTGGAGTAAGGATGTGCAAAATATTATTAAAATCATGAAATGTGTATTAGTTTAAAGCATAGGTGTTAACTAAAACTATAGCGTGGTAAGTAATAGAAAGTTACTATAAATAGTAATGTGAAAAAGTGAATTGAAAATTCATTAGATTCTGAACAAGTGTGTTTTTGAGCTCTGAGTGCAGGAAAATGCCTTAATTAAGTCGGTTTAAAATGGTGGCGGAAGTTGTAGTACCGTGGTGGAGGAGAGGGAGATGATGGGATTAGCATAAAAGTTACGGATCACTCAAATTAGAAGGAATGCCTAAAGCTGATGTGGTATCATCAAATGTGGGGATCGTGGGATTAGCATAAATATTATGGATCACTCTTCCTCTCGCTTCAAACTAAATATTTCATCATTTATTTGTTTAGCATTGAATTTGAGTATGTTGTATATTATAATAGAAACACAACTTTGAATGAATGATAGCGCTTATACCTTTCCCAGCAATACTTTACCTTAATCTTTTAAGAAAAAAATAATAATTAGGCTATAGAACCATGCACATGGAGCATCATGATGAACTATTGTTGGGAAACAAAACCTCAAACAAGATCCATGTCGACCCAAGACATCATGAAATTTCTTAACCAGGATGACGAACTCGATTAGATTCCTTAAACAAGGTGAGATTTGATGCCCTTTCAACACTTCAGCCACTTTTGGTGATGTTTCCACTTTAAGAAATCATGATGGGTTTTGGCTTACAAATATCGTATCGATTTTTTGTAACTATAAAACAAATTCATCTATCTCTAAGACTCCTATATGAGAATTAAAACCATTTCTAAGTTTCGTAAAAAAAATTGTAAGTTAGATTTTTAAGTGGATGTTGGGGCCCACCGGTCATCGTACAATAGAAGTGTTTGATGTCTTCGTGATAATTGGGCTCGAAGTTACATTCATAAATTAAACATTCTTTGACGTAATCGAATTCCATCGAATCCATCAAGTTCTTTGTTTATAGGCGATAGGTAATCGATGAAATTTATGCTTGAACTTAAAACACATGGTTTAGGAAACCATACTGTAAGAACTTAAATTTTTTTGGTCGGTTTTCACTAACACAAAACTTAAGATAGAAAATATTTCTAAGGATCCCATTGGTTCTGTAAATTACTCGTAAACCCTTTTTAGAGCATTACAATTTGTGTAGATTATTATTTAATCAATTTCTTTGTATGTAAGAATTTTGTAATTTATAGTGTTCTCTCTCTCCTCCTCTCTTTTAAAATATTTATGAAATTTTGGTTCGTCTTGGAAGCATGAACGGATTAAAAATGCAGATGAGTTTAAAACAAAATGAAAATGGGTATGAGCTAAGAAATGGTCAAACTATTGTGAATAGAAAATAATTTTTTTTATAGTTTCTCTATCTTCCCTACTCTCTTAAAAAAATGTAAATGAATGTGGATGTGTGAACGTGTGAGGAAGTTAACTCTCTTATCTCTCATGATCTCTACCTCTCTTTGTACTTTGTTTGGAATTATTTGAAATGATGAAATGTCTTGTTTGTGCTTGAGTGTAAGGGTTTTCCATACTCAGTCATAGGACTAACAAAATGTTGGTTGTAGGTACGTGAACAAAAGGATTAGTGAAAATGAAATTCGTGTATTTTATTAGCATATTATTTGAATGCAATGTATTCGTTTCAAATATTTTTATGATATTTTTATGAACCGAATGTATTATTTTAATTATTTCCATGATGAAAATTATTATTATTATTTTAGTATGGATAAATAGTTTTGAAGGGACTATACCCTGATTACAAAAAGGCTCAAAAGCCAAATAACAAAAGTAGAGAAACCAAACCTAGATAGGCAAAACACCATAAACAAGGAGGCTCATCAGCCAGATAATATAATAAAAAGAGCAAAACAAAATCAAACCCTACAGTGATCCGAATAAGATCAAAAGAGTCAAAAAATGAACAAGAGGGATCCAACATAGGGCATCCCAACCAGATAACAACAACAAAACTGCCAATCAATAGCAACTTCACCACCAGTAGACAGCAACAGAGCACTGCATCAATTGAATGCTATATCAATCTTGGCCTTAATATTATTTAGCAAGGTGAAGAACGCAATGGAGATGGCTTGGGATGGATCATTCATATTTTCCTGGGAAATTGTAAGATCTCGGTTCTCATTTGATCCCCATATATCATTGAGGATGTCACTAAGAATGCACATGCTTCGTACATGTTGGTCTATAAAATTATAGATAATTTTAAGGGCTAAGAGGATGTAGTCATTACTCCCTTTTGCATTACCAAGCCTGACATCCAGAGAAAGAAGCTTCTTGAATATCTCAGAAGTCGTATCATCATCTTTAGAGTTTTACAGCTTCCTCTTTCCCTTTGTTTTATCCATATCCCTCATAGCATTCTTGAGGTCTTGAATCTCCTGTTCAGTATTTTCAACCCTGATCAATAGGTCCAGTTCCTTGGTATCCTTCACTGGTTTACTTATGTGCAATAAGTTTTCAGAAAGTTCCAAATCTTGATGTGTTCTTAAAACCCTCTGTGAAGATGGCAGAGAGACCTTAGCTTTCTTATCTTTCCTCTTCCTGCTAAGGGTAGCAATGAAGGTAGGGGGGAGTAGGCAGGGGGTGGGAGTAGGCTAAGCAATGGTGGTGTATGAGTAGGATCAATCCTTGGAGGAGGGGAACAACCCTAGTATGGTTTTGAACCTCAAGAACCGATTTCTCCAAGGAATTCAAAAAATAATGAGGAAAATTTATGGTAAGATTCCTACAAAAATGATTTAGGAATATTAAGTGCTTTAGGGGAATGGTGACATGTCTCCTCTCCAGAGTAACGTATCTTATCACCATCCGCGCAATCTCGATTAAGGGCTCAGGGATAGATGCAACTTTGATGCCAACCGCTACGAACTCTAGATTGTCCCCTTCATCGAGAAACTTTTTAGCCTCCACCTCCTTGTCCATGAGTTTGTTAAAGAACTTGGTTCCATCCACGTGAAGCCTAGTGACCTGGGTAATGATCTCCTTAGAAAGCTTGACCTTAACATCACTATACTCAACAGTGCAATTCCTCCAGCCATTAGTGAATTTTAATGAAATATCCTAGTCGAAACCCTGAATCTTTTCAATAAAATTCATAATAACTCCCATTTGCAAATAATTCCAAAGTACTATATCATTTTTCCATCTCTCTCATGAGTTAGCATGCTTTGAGTAGTTGACATATAATTTTTCATCTTCCAATCTAGAAAAATAGTTATGATGTGGCACAACCCTTTCTAATCACACAAGCTTATTTCCTTTTCACCTGGGCATTCACAACCTAGACAAATCAATAAGAAAGTTCCATCCCTTATGATCATAGGATCCCACTCTTCTAGTCTTACTATGCATTTTACTCATATATACTTTACTCATTCTTTCATTTTAATAGAAGTGGCATTATTATGCACAATCTCCTTGCCTTAAAGTATAGTGATTGTTTCTACATCTTATATTAGATTCCAATACATGTTCTACAATATGTAATTTTGTTCGAGCATATTTTTCTAGTTTGAATAGTTATATCATTTTCCTGTACACAAATTTCTACCTCAATGGGAATAAAAAAATATTTGTTTGTGTGATGTGATAGTATCTCTTTTGGGGATCCTCACTACATATGAGTCTTTCTCTAAAAACTTAGTTGTCCATTCTTCTAGCCATCTACATGACTCTTTGACTAGGTAACTATTTTAACATCTTATCTTCACGTGGGTTACATTTTTAACCAACAACATAACCATTTTTAACGAATGAACCCCATAAACCCTTCAAAACTTTTTAAGGTTCTAATCTAGCTAGATTAATCCATTATTTATAGGAAAAAATCATGTTTAACATTCTCACACTAAAAAATGTCCAAATTAAAGTATTTAATAATCACATATCATAACATAGAACATTTGTGAATTTACATTAAACCATGACACTTGAAAGATAAATATACTTACACTTAAATATAATACGCATAAAGTGAAGTGCAAACTTTCTTCATATATCATTTATCTTTGGGAGCTATACAATACTTATAAAGTTTCATATGGCTCTTCATCTTTATGGAAGTATAACATTTACATTGTTTAATCACTCTTACTTAAGGAGATATTATCCATTGCAAGTAATTTTTTTTAAAAATAAAAACATGCAACAAAAATAGGAATCTATAGCCAATGTCTATGGTTTGGAATGATAGATCTAAAATATTTTTTAAAAAACATGAATGATTAACACACAAAATATATGAAAAATAAGATATAATTTAGGGAATATCATGAATAGAATAATCTTAAGAGAAGTAAAAGGATGCAAGTTTTTAAAATGTATTCTAATAAATAAACTCTATTTAATTTAGTATGTGTAACACATGTACAATACACTAATAATGCCTAATTAATAAATGGAACAACACAAAATATGGTAATAATATTTAATTAATAAATGGAATAATAATAAAGTAAGTATATAGTGATGAAAATGGTAGTCCTAGGCGTACAACATTATAGAAGACTTATTGTAAAAAATGGAATTTGGAACATGCAACCAAAGACAAGATAACTATTGCACAAAAATTCATATTCAATAAAAAATTGTTACTAGGACCATGCACTTTTCTCTAAATAGTTGTTGGACCAAATTTTACAATTCAAAGTGTCTAAAATTAGAATCTGACTTCCAAGTTTTATTTCCTTGATTTTGCTCTTCGCTTTCTTGCCCTCGGATCTTGCGCTACAACCCTTGTATAGTTTTTTATAGTTAAATATTTTTTGTCTTTGAGTCTTAAGAAAAACAAAATGGATTAGAGACCATGTGTTCAATGGGACGTCTTCGATTTATCAAGCCGCTAAAAATGGGAAGAAAGATGTCGAAAACTTTAAATTGCATAAAGGAAAGAACACACCCTTCACATACCAAAAATATGTTCAAAGTTAGTTCAAATCCCGTGATTTATCCACAACAAGCATTAAGGATTTGATGTATGTTGTTCGAAATGAAGTTGATTGATGGTTCTCGTCTTATGTTAGCGGGGGTAAAATATGTAATATGTAATAAATGTGCAAATGAAGTACGCACAATCTATTTATATTAATTTTACAATATTGGTGCAAATGCTAACTTTTAACAATTAGAAATGAAAAAAGCATAGGGGACACGAACGAGCTTATTTGGCAAAAGTGGAAGTGAGAGATGCCTATCTAAATTGTATATTCCAAAAAAACACTTATATTTATATAAATACAATTTAAATAATAAACTTATAAAATATTTTTAAAAGAGATTTCAAATTTTAATTTTTCATAAATTCATACTAATACCATTCAATTTAAACGAAATTAACTCTACATAAACAAATGTGGCATACCGACATAAATTAAAAGCCATGGGCCACTGTGGAATATAAAGAGAAAAACAAAGTAAATTTTCATAAGTTTAAGACAAAACGCATATATCGAAGAAATGGAAAAAAAAGTTGGCGTGCACAGTAATCAACGATTCTTTGCTTTGTCTTGAATTTAGTTATAACTATTTTATCGGTGTCGGAGAAAAGGGTCCCACATTCCATGGAATTTGACCGGCAATTCCCAACTGTTAACATGGCCACTATCCTTAACTTTTGCTTTTCCTCGGGCGACATCGGCAATTCCCAACTGTTAACTGGCCACTATCCTTAACTTTTGCTTTTCCTCGGGCGACGCGTTGGATACCCCACCAGACTAACCGACAGAAATTCAAACGGTTAGAATCACAAAATTTAGTCAAGGAATTTAAAAAAAAAAAAGTGGCCAGTGGCCACCGTACAATAAAATATTGAAATTTTATGGTTTTCATTTTGGATTTTCCCTGTATTATATTGATTAATTATTTTATTATATTGTTTTCATATTTTTTATTTGATGATCTATAATGTCGCGTAAGTAATTTGTTTTTAGGTTTACAAATAACTTATAGTGTATGGGACTACTTTGTATTTCTAAATATAGAGGAGGTATCTAATTATGCTTCAAATATGAAGTACATATACCCTGCCACCTTTAAGATTTCAATTCTTGACCTCTCTTTCATGAAGAAGAGACCACCAAATTTTCTGTGTAGTACATATGTGTATCTTATTACTTGTAGTATATTTAAGTGCATCTCGTATATTTAGAGTATAACGTAGTTTTATAAGTTATATTTGTACACTCAAAGTTAAATCGTTTGGTATTATAGATTATAGAGTTTTATCAGTTATATTTGTACACTCAAAGTTAAATCGTTTGGTATTATAGATTATAGATTATCAAAGGACTTTTCCTTTCCTTTACTTTTTCCATTTAAACTTTATGTTTTCTTTGGTTTCAACTATAGTTAACCTATTTTGAGCAAGAAAATCCCTTTTTTATTTGAGCTATAATGATTTTTTTTAATTAAATTGAGTACAAAGCAATGTAAGTGCTCAACTCTTATCCTTCCAATAGATGTAACAAGCAGTAAATGCTAGATGTTCTTTTAATAGTGGTAAAATTGTGACAAACTGGAATTGTATCTCTATAGTTCTAGAAAAATCCTAAAACAACAAACAAAAATAGTGAAAGAGATAAAATTAGGGAGGAGCGAGAAAAATGAAAGAAGAGAAAGTAGATGGAGTCAAACATTGAAGAACAAAGAGTTAACAAGAAAAAAGATGAGAGTTGCAAGTGTTGAAAGTGGCACATGACACAATGGAATGTGTTGAAAGTCAAAGAACACGAGGAACACATGTCAATAAAAGGCTAATACGGACAAATCAATAAAAGGCTAATACGGACAAATAAACAATAAACACAAATACACTAGCACTATAGAAATTAACTAAATTCATGCCAAAATTAGATGGACCTATATAGTGGCCTACTTTGATATGTGTGTGCGCATACATATCAAAATAAAATAAACAAGTACTTACCAATAATTTGATGTGGTTGCTTCATCACATGTTAAGAGTTTTCTAAATCAATATACAAATAATAGGGAGTTGAAATTTGATGCAAAGCGAATTCTTAACAACCTCTTAATTCACTCAACATGTTAAGAAGAACCAATAAACTATATTGTCAAGCTCTGCAAAAAGAGGATCATCAATCTTCACAAGATGCCTAACTTTATGCAAGAAATTGATCAAACATCATTTGAAGGACTTCCCATCACCTTATTGTTAGGGGCAGAATCACAGCACCCTTGAATGGCCTAGGTGTGGAGTGGGGCATTCAGTGTGATTTCACAACATGGGACCATCTCTCAAACTGTGGAACTTGCAAACCTGAGATGGCCCTCCGGAGAAAGTCAGTTCTTGCCCTCCTAATCTACCTGCCACAAGCTACTCCAGTGCAGACAGAGTCTAACTAATCCTAATCTAACCGTTTCAAGGGGACATAGAGAAAGGGAGAGGGTGAAAGAACCTACACTAATCGGTGATACTCCAGAAAGGGAAGTGCGAGATATTCTGTTGAAAGGAGTATGAAACAAGGAAAAATAACTGAGGGAGGTCAGACAGAAGTGACACAGACCCAGATCTAGATCCGCCATAGAAACTCCATGAAGCACGACATCTTAAACCTGCAAACATGAAATACATGCACATTAAATGGAGAGGGACAAAGAAACAACAAAACATGATAAAGGGTTGAAGAACACCACAAAACATGATTTTATTGGTCTATGAGGTGCATGGACCATTACATGGATGCTCAGAAGCATAAAATTCTTTTTCTAGGCATAGGAGAAGGATTATAGCTCAAATGGAGTCGGGAAAAAAATTTCACAGAGTTTCCCCATAGCCAGAATGTCTCTACTTCTCAAATGGGAAGTGTTTACAATATATAGACAAAGAGAACTGAGAAAAGGAAGAGAAACTCAATTATGCTTTTAAAGCTCAACCACCAACAATTAATTCCCCTACAAATCCTCCTACAATCTGTCAATTCTGGTTCCCCATGTCTATTTGGCGTGTTGAAGAAGGAAGAAAGGTGGGTCAAATCAAATCTTATTTGGTTGTTGAAGCAATCAGATCATACATTAATGGCCTAAAAGACATTTTATTTTTTTACCCACCTTACCTTGTCCAAATTAAATTTTTAGGCTTCTATGGCATAGATGAGGTCGAGATCTTTCCAATGGTACCAAATTTGTTGAATTTCAAGCACTGGATTGAAAGATATGCCCATTTGATTATATGAATCGAATCTGTAAAAAAATGGCAAAAAACCAGTTTTGCAAAATGGGTCTGTGGGCCTGAAACTCACTTTGCTCCTTTTGCACAAAAATTACAAAAGTGTAAAAAACTCCCCACAAGCCCGAAATTCACTTTTTCCAAAAAGCCTATGTAGGCCCGAAATTGAAATTGTGCCTTTTGCACAAAATTCACAAAAGTGCAAAAGTCTCTTATAGACCCGCAAGCCCGCAACCTTCTCATTTTCCATTTGTCATCCCCGGGCCCTCTGGCCCGCATTTTCCACTTGGGTAAAAAATCTTCCCCAACCTTGTCGGCCCAATTTTGCCAAAAAATCCTTCTAAGGCCCTCCTTCCTGCTTTGACCTGAAACATGACAACATGTAGAGCTAGCACGCATTTGGGGGACCACTTTTGGATTTTGCATTTGAATTTTTGTCTAAGAGACACGTGGTTCCTTCCATGGATTTTCTCTATTTCTTTTGTTTTGGCTAATTCCCTCTATTTGATGGAGGTTGATGTCTGACTCGGAACACGTGGAGGCTCACCGCACATTTGAGACCTGCCTCAATATTTTCCCTTTGAAGTTGAACTAAGCCGACATGTGGAGGCTTATACTTATACTTCTATACTTAGCCGATTCAGGACTGCTCTGCCCCATTTGGACTCTGACCACGTGGCAAGATGGCACTAGTTTGAGTTTCTGCTTTGGGCTACACTTTTGAAGTTACGTCAATGAGACACATGAAGAATTCTTCCAGTTCTTTATACTTAGTCAATTAAACGGCTTGTTCTAGCCCATTTTACGACTTGGGACATGTGGAGGGCCTGTGCATGTTTGGGACACTTCTTTGGGCTGTGCCTCTTGAATTTGTGTCATTGAGCCATGTGGCACCTTCCATTGGCCTGAGAATTTTCAACTATTTGCTCTATCTATTTTTCAAACCTGGGACTTGTGGAAGCTCCATGCTCATTTGGCGGACCTCCTTTTGCTTTGACTCTTGAAGGTGCATTGGGCTAACATGTGATTCTTTCCGCTGGCCTTAGACTTTTCAATGGCCGATTTAACATTTTGAGGCTCTGACCACACAAAGTGCTGGCACTCATTTGGGGTCCCAACTTTAGATTCTATGCTTGGAATTGCACTGATGAGGAAACTGGAGGCTTCTGCCACCCCTCTTATACTTAGATGATTTAACCCCACTCCTATTTCTCTATTTATTGGCTGGGTCCCTTCAGTTTATATGGGAGCGACTATGTTGGGTTCTGGACACATGGAAGCTACGTGCTTGTTTGGGGACCACCTTTTCAGTCCAGCCCCTCAAGTTGCGCCATTAAAGAATGTGGCTCTTTCCACTAGTCGATTCAAAATTTTGAGGCTCTAACCACATGGAGGGCTGGCACTCATTTGGAAACCCTGTTTTGGATGCACCTTTTGGAATTATGTCAGACTGACATGTGTCACCTTCTGTAAGTTTTTTGTTCGGCCATGTGTCAACTCGTATGCGGCTAAGTTCAAAAGCTTCGAGCCCTTCCCTATTTTCTTCATGTGAGCCTATGTTTTCGTTAGACAATTTTTGATCCTTCGCTAACCCTGCTTCTCCATCAAAGAGCCCGCCTACCCCTTTTTTTGTTGGATTTGAACATGACCTTGCGTGACTGAACTGACCCTTTGATTTTCTCCTGTGTAGGGTTGTGTTTGATCATTTTTTCCAGGGGGAAAATTGAGATAACACACATTTTACACAGATTATACGTATGATGAAAATAATGACAAACATTACAACATAAAATACATTGCAATACAACATGGTGACACACATGATTCATCAAAACACAATGGTGAAATCATGATAAAATCCAATTCATTTTATACCATTTTTTTCATGCAACACATCAACACCCCTTCATATCAGATAATAACAAAACAATCCAACACACCATCATCTGCAATAACATTTTTTCACACATAACAAGATGGAACATCACACATGAACTCCTCATTGACTCTACAAAAAGGAGTGCAAACACTCTCATTACAAACACATCAATATGATAATAAATACAAAATAAGTATCATGCATAACATATGCATTCATAATATCACAATTACAACATTGGTTACATCACAACATATATCACATAACTCTTCCCATCTCCACCACCACCATGCAAGATCATCACAAATCCAATCTATCCCAGAGGTTTGAGAGCATGAACCTCTGCTCTGATACCGTATGAGAGGTCCATATTTTACACCCACAAATACAACACACATAATAACATGATAATTTTTTTTGGATTACATTGGTTGATACATGATATCACATATGATCAATTAGGATAATTTATAACAAATGAGATGTTTGTGTAACCCTATACTGACATATATATCATGAAACACATGATGCACATCAAAGCCATATATCAAAAAATGACAAGGTATAACGAACCATGATAAAATACACTTACTCACACACACTTCCCATAACGCATCATTTTTCATGGTGAAATATCTAATACAATCTTATTTTTATTAGTTGACTATAATTTTCTAAAGAACACATAACATGGGACCCTTTGTTTCTTTACAACTAGGTTGCATGTTTTTTGGTTTAAAATTTAACCTATACTAGTTCCTTTATAATTCACTCGTTTCTCTTGAAGATATAACTTTATATACCATGATTGTGATTATGAACATATATCCACACATGTTTCTTCTAATATTTGACATAAGGATTTATTTGAGAGATTCATGCTTACTTGGTTTGGAAAAATACTCTCGTTATAAGGAGGAAAATTCACAGGAAAAAAGAGGAAGATTGCTAGATCAATAGACAACTTATCTCGAGTTTATTTCATAGGATTGTTTCATACTAACAATACACTCTTTTAATATTAAAGTTATTATAATCAACTATGAATGTTAACTAATTAAATTGTATCATTCTTGATTTACAATCCTTTGCTCCATTTAGGAATTCAGATTTTCACAATCATATTGCACATGGAAGGGTGCATTACACCCTTGTTCCCGTTATAGATACTTTTCTTTGAATTTAAGTGACGAATTTCCCATTTCAAACTACTTTTGTTTCATCATCTTAAGGATTTAATCTCACTAGCAACGGGTAAACTACATGTTTCGACCATAAATTCTACTTCCTGAGTGATCCTAGGTTTACTCTCATTTATCCTTTTTAATAACTACATTTATGTGGTTACTTTCATCCTATATTAACATTATTTTAGACCAAATGTAATTCTTATAACATTTATGTAACACATAGGGATTCATGGCTACAAGGAATGGTGACCCTATACCTAGCAACTCATTTCACCTCTCTAAAAATCCTAAGTATTAGAGCATATAACTAGACAACCCAATAACTATATTCTTTTAAAATATTTTCCAAAGAACCCATTAAATCCTTGTGTGAATAAGAAGTAGTGTTTCCTTCACCAAAAACCTTAAGAGGGGCTTTACGATCTCCTTACTTCAAAAGCATTCAAGGACGGTGGATAAACTACCCCATATGAGAAACATGTGGTAATCCACTACTACATAGTAAGGGACACATTTATCTAACAGGGATAAAAAGGGTTGCAAAAGCAAAAGCTATAAAATTTTATGCGTTCAACAACCTTCTAAAGTCATATTTACAATCATTGCAAATCATTCATCATATCCCCTTTGTCTAATAACATCAAGTGAGGTCACTTGATAAATTGCATTTGTTAGTGCTCGAGGGTTCTTACACCTTACCACAAGATAAAATTTGAGAAATAAAATTTCCATGTCTTGCAAGACATTCGTGTAACTCAAGGTATTCTAATAATACATTTTCTCACTTCCATTTAATATTTAACTTCTAAAGGGTTAGATTAGATTTATTTTGTTTATTTGATTTCCAATAAAATTATATAACTAAATTGATAATTTGAAAAATATAACATGTAGACATTTTTTGGTTTAATTCTTAAATGGGAAACTATGATTTCTTATTCAGTTGTTCTCGTTTGGATCAAATCCATCCACTTTCACATCCTAAGAAATATTTAATATGTTGCAACCAATCTCCATGAAAATCAAAATGATTAGATCAACATCACAAGGGTACTTTCCCAAATGAGGGCAAGTTACGAATTTTCCTTTACAATTAAAAACTTATTAGCGAATTTATACACAACCTAACTATCTTTGTGGTCCCACTAAATTTTCATTACATTCCACTTCAAACGTTATCTTGTCTATAAAACAACCATGATATTTCAAGCTCACCATGTCATCTTATATGCAACTAAAGTAATGTTATGCCTCACACTAAGGCATATTACACACATTCATACCCACGAGAAATATCTCAACTAGCTTCCTAGGGAGGAACACACAACACATACATTATCTCTAAGTCTATAGGACTATGAAAGGTGTTTGGAGCTAGCCTGCCTTAGAGCTTACTAGAGAAGGTCATACATTCAATAAAGGTAAATATTTTAAGCTATATGTTTATTCGGTTGCTTTCTGTTCAATATGAAAACACACACAAATGTATGTTGATATTTTAATTTCAAGATTATGTGATATCCTAGGTCGTTGAAACACCAACAGATAGGTACAAACTCATCTATTTAAATTGCTTTCCAATAATTTTACTAGCATAATCATATCAAAACATTAAGGCTGCAATAAACATTTTAAATGAAAAGGTTCGAGTTTCATCCTCCTATATTGATTTTTACACTAAAAGAAGGAATCTTTGACATACTTTTCCAAAGTACATAATAAAATCAACTCTATTTGCTTAAGATAATATACAATTACAACTAATATTAAAATTCGTTAAATACGTAAAAGTATAACTATGTACGAAATAGTACATTTTCCCAATACACAACAAAATAATTTTCATCCTCATTAACATTATCATAGCTCATGCAGGACTACGATAGGGTTTTGACAGTGTGGTTTCAGCTGCTCTAGCTGCTGAATGTCTTTCAAGATGCTATGAAAAAGATGATAAGGTGTCGTTAACAGATGTAGAACTAAATAAAGGTATTATAATTGGATCTAGAAATTGTGTTGATATTGTTAAGGTACCTCCTAAAAAAATGTGGGTCCCCTATCTCCTGCATCTAGACTGAATATTGTTAAAAGTACAAAATATAATGAAGGAGTGACCCACATAGAAGTGCCTGACAGTTATCTGCATAGAGCACTTGAGAAAACTAATCTCAACCTCTTTGGAAATTTTTTGGGAGCAAGACCGAATTTCAATATTATAAGAAAATGGGCCATACGATGCTGGAAACCAAAAGGTGATTTAAATATCACCACCATGGCAAAGGGATTTTTTCTAGCCTGCTTCAATCAACAAGCTGATGTGGATTAAATATTATTGGGAGGCCCTTGGTGTATTGGCAATATGGGGCTCTTTTTGAAACAATGGTATCCTGGGTTTAACCCTAATACTGAGAATATACATGCCATACCCATTCGATGTAGACTCCTAGGGCTGCCCCTACATCTCTGGGATGTTGATATCCTTCTTCATATTGCTAGATTGATTGGTTCTCCAATTGGGCTAGATGGAACCACGAAAAATAGATCCAGACTTGCCATTGCAAGGTTCTGTGTCTCTTCTGAAATGGAGAAGGAGCTACCTAAACACATAATTCTGCAATCAAAATTTGGGGCATGGAAACGACCAATAGAATATAAGGGTTTTTAATTAAGATGCCACAAATGTCATAAATTAGGGCATTTTGCCAGAAAATGTCCAGAGAGCAAGCAACGGCTAGAAAAACCTTTTAATCATACTGAAGAGCAAGGACAGAAACAGATAGATGAGGTTGATAAAGCCTCTCTGACCAATAGATAGGATCAAAATACAAGGGATCGCTGCATGCAGAAAAATATAATAGTCAAGGATAGGAAAAAATGTTTTAAGACCATAATAAGGAGGCCACCGATCTATAAAAAACTATGGAGACCTAAGATCACCCAGCCGGGTAAGCATTTTGAATCCCAAAAGGAAAAATATATTGATCTGACAAAGGGTGAAGAAGCTAAGAAGGAAATAGAAAAATATCAAACAATGATTCTTGAGAACATAAATCCTATAAGATTGAACATGGAAGTGGATGAAGTTAATGAAAAATTGTAAATTCATCTAACCATTTCCAATGAAGCGGAGACGTAGAAAATCACTCCTCTCCCTCATCAAGAACCAATAACTAAGAACATCTCTCTAGAACTAAACAAGAGGAGACCAGGAAAATCCGTAGAACTTCTGGAATCCACAACAAGAGATCTAAATAAGGATAAAGAGTTTGCAGGTATGGAGGAGCTGCTCACACCTCCAGTAGTTCAACAACTTGATTTTGATAAAGGAAAAGAAGGAGAAATTACTCCTACTTCGGAAAAAAACCTATCTAAATGTGATAAAGATGGATTCATCACAGTGTAAAGTAAGAAACGAAGACTAAAAGGTTTTGAATAAATTCCTTAATCACTCTATAGTGATAAAAAGAAACAATTAGGAAGTTGGGAAGCTTCAACCTCAAGAATCACAAGGGCTACTGCCAAGAGAACTACAAATATTGGAGTCACTTATAGAAAAGGTAGACCCTTCAAAAGGGAAGCAAGGGAAAAAGAGACTGAGAAAGAAATTGTAGATGGTACTCAAAGTCTTTAGAGCCATCTAGCAACTGCCTCCCCAATCCTTTTTTAATGAAGGTTATATCTTGGAATGTTAGGGGGCTAAATGGGTGACATAAAAAAAGAATGCTTAAGGAAATTAGAAGATCAAATAGGCCCAACATCCTTTTAATTAGAGAAATGAAAATGAAAACTAAAGCTATTGAAGAGTGCAAAAAGACTTTCTGGGAGAATGTTGTGTTTGTTGCTACTGATTCTCAAGGGGCTTTTGGATGATTAGCGGTCTTTTGGGACACTAAAATTGTTCATGGTAATGTGCTTTTCTCCTCTAAGAATCATTTAGCTATAAATTTTAAAATTCTTGAGAACAATTCTAGTTGGATTCTTTCCAATATTTATGCCCCTAATACTACTGCTGGGAGAATAAATATTTGGAAAGAGTTAGCCTGGTTTAGAAATAATTTTGAGGATGAAAACTAACTGATAATGGGGGATTTTAACACTCCTTTAAATCCGGAAGAAAAATTTGGAGGAAACTCTTATTTCTCCACTAGCATGGAAGATTTTGCAGGTTCATATCAAATCTTAACCTTATGGAAATTGAACTTCATGGTAATCAAAACACCTAGCCTAACAAAAGAATTGGGGAGAATCTGATTTAGGTTAGATCGGATAGAGCTCTCATTTTTACTAACTGGATCTTAGATCTCTCCTCTCTTCCCAGAAGTAGTTCAGACCATAATCCTATTGCTCTTAATTTCTTCAATTGGTCTAAGCCTTCCCAATGTAACTTTAAATTTGAAAAGATGTGGCTTGAGCATGATAACATTCTTGATAGAATTAAAGAATGGTGGACTTGGGAAGGGACTGGAACTGCCCAATTCAGACTTCTTCAGAAGTTAAAAATTGTGAAGCAAAAGGTTAGAATCTGGGATAAAGAGGTTTTTGGTAATATTTTTGAAAAAAGGAAAGAGCTTAAGAAACAAATGGAAGAGTTTGAGCTTAAAGTTTCAATGAAAGGTATGACTTTTGAGGATCATCAAAGGGAAAAGAAGCTTCTTTCTGACTTGCATAATATCAACAGCTATGAGGAAACCTTCTGGAGAATGAAATCTAGACCTCTCTGGCTAAAGACTGGAGACAGAAACACAAAATACTTTCATATGACCACCCTCAAGCATAGGGATTTTAATAGAATTATTGAATTCTCCAATGGAAATGGAACCATTACTAAAGATACTAAGGACATCAAATTTGAAGCCCTAAAATTCTACAAGAATCTTCTCACTGAGAACAACTCCTATAATGAGCAAGCAACCTCCTTTCTCTTAGACTCCATTCCTAATATTTTTCTACCTAAAGAGAGATTTAAGAGCCTTTCCAAAACAGTCACCATTGAGGAGTTGAAAAAAGTTTTTTTTTCATTAGAAGGGGACAAGGCTCCCGGCCCTGATGGTTTCTCTGCTAAATTCTTCCAAAGGTATTGAGAAATATGCTCTAAAGGTCTGTTGAAAGCTGTAAATGAGTTATACAGAACTAAAAATATAATAACATAATTAAATAACACTCATATTATGCTTGCACCTAAGAAGTTGGATACAAAGGATTTCAAGGATTTTACACCAATCAGCGTGGTTAATGTGATTTAGAGGATCTTCACAAATATTTTAACCACTAGACTGCAACCTCTTCTAATGGAAATTATCTCCCAACAACATAGCGGATTTTTAAAAGGTAGAATTATCTAGGATGGGGTTGTTATGGTTCATGAAACAATTCATTCAATGGATAAAAGTAAAAAAGTTGGGATGGCTATCAAGTTAGACATGCATAAGGAATTTGACAGAGTCTCTTGGAAATTCATGGATGAGGTTCTGTCCAAGTTTGGGTTTTAAAATAAATTCAGCAAAATTGTGCAAGGTTGCATATCCTCTTCTAGATTTTCAGTGGTTGTCAATGGAGAACTAGTTGATTTTTTTCTAGCACTAGAGGAATTCGCCAAGGAGACCCCATATTGCCTTTTCTGTTCATCATAATGGATGAAAAATTAAGCTGGTTTATTACAAAATCTATTCACATTGGTATGATAAAGGGTTTTCAACCTACTTATGGAATTCAGATTTCCTCCCATCATCAGTTTCATGATGACACTATTCTACTTCTGATGGCCTCAATCATTGAAGCTAAGGCTATCAAAACCATTCTAAGATTTTATGAGGAAGCCTCAGGATAGAAAGTAAACTTTGACAAAAGCTCAATTTACTTCTTCAATACACCTATTGAAAGACAAAAAAGGATTGCTCTCATTCTTGGTTGTACAATCAACTCCCTTCTAACTACTTATCTAGGGCTCCCTATGAGTACTAATAAGGTTTCTAATGAGGTTTGGAATGATCTACTTAAGAGATTTCATAAAAAACTTACTGGTTGGAAAGGTGTTATACTATCAAGTGCTGGAAAATGTTTATTCATCAAAAGCACTCTTAAGAACTTACCTATTTATATCATGTCAATGTTCAACATTTTAGCAGCAATGGTGAATAGCATTGAAAAAATTCAAAAGTACTTTTTATGGCATGGAACAAAAGATAGGTTTAGATACCATTTAGTAGCTTGGGAGCAGGTATGTAAGCCAAATCGGATTGGGGGTTTAGGCATCAAAGATATCATAAATATGAATGATGCTCTAATTGCAAAGTTGGGTTGGAGACTAATAAAAGAGTAGAATCCATGGACCGAGTTGATCAAAATCAAATACCTTTCCAATCAAAACAGGAATTCCTTTCTTTTTGATCAGCTACTTCTGAATGGATCAATTTTCTGGAATAATATTCTCCACATCAGGCATATCCTTTCCCAGGGATGTAGCTGGAAGCTTGAAGATGGGCAAGACATTGATTTCTGGAATGACATCTGGTATGACATTAACTGGAACACCTCTTTTGATCACATCAAAGATAGCCTAATTAGAAATTATGGGAAGAAAGTCAAGGACTATATTGAGGTGACTGACAACAGAAGGAAATGGAAACAACTTAAAGTAAATGAGGAAAATATGTAGTTTGTTGTTTCCTCCATGCAAACTCATCTCTCCCTAATACATATTAGTCATCATAATAATAAGGATGAACTTATTTGTAAAGATTCCTTTGATGGAGAGTACTCTGTTAAATTTGGCTACAATTCTTTCTTTGCCTCTATTGAAAGTGAAATTGAATGGCATAGGATGTGGATCCCTGAGCTAACCCCTAGAGTTAATTTATTCTGGTGGCTTATCATTAAAGGTAAGATCCTCACTAATGAAAATATCATTAGGAAAGGATTTATCATGCCTAACAGATGTTGCATGTGTCAGGAGGAAGTAGAAGACATTAAACACCTCATTCTGCATTGTAAGTATACTTCCAAAATCTAGCATATTATTTTTGAAAACTTCAATCAGAAATGGATCTTTCCCCAATCTTGTCTACAGACCTAGGAACAATGGAACTCCCCTTACAAGCACTGTAGTGGTGAGGAGACTATGGCAACTGGTTCTCCCTCACAGTACGTGGCGAGTTTGGAAAGCTACAAATGATGTCATTTTCAGGAATACCTTAAATATCTGCAAAAAAGTCTACAAAGAAATTATCATTGCAGTAAAAGACAACATTGAAAGATTTAAACCCCCTAAAAATAAAATTTATCCAGAGGAAGAGGAGCACATTCTATCTGCTTGGAACATTGGCACTGATAGTATCAAGAATAAGAATAACATTGGCATTGATAGATGCACTGTTCGATGGATTTAGCCTCCTAGCACATTGCACAAGATGAATTTTGATGGTGCCTCAAAAGGTAATCCTATATATTCGGGAGGAGGTTGAGTAATTAGAGATCACAGAGGCTGATTTGTTGCTACTTTTTTTGGAAAGATGGGTAGGCAAACAAATCACTACTTCAAAGATTTAGTAGTGCTTTGGGGAATAAGATTGGCTGAACATTATTAATTTGTTAAACCAAAAACAACCTCTAAGCTGGTCCATCAGGGACTTTATAATTGAAGCTACTGATATTTGCAAGAGTTTTGATAATTTTAAAATTAACCATACCTACTGAGAAGGCAATAGTGTGGCAGAAAGTTTGGAAAATATTGGGGGTTAAAAATATAATGCAAACTTGGTTAAGTGGCGACACCCTTCCTACTAAAGTATGTGATGACATCACCAAAGATATGCATAACTTGGAGCATAATCATTAAAGGATGCAGGGAAGATGCTAAAGAGTAGTTTATTAATTGTAAAGTGAGGATTAAGGATACTTACAATCTTCCACACGTTTTAGAGGTCTCTAAAAGAAGAGCAGGAGATGAGTCGTATAGATTTTAAATTTTTACCATTGTAAAAAGAAGAAGCATCACAGGAAAAATTGGGGGACCTCCATTCAAGACAGAGCCCACCCATAATCCAACAAGGAAAAATGATACAGTACTTTGAAATTATTTGTAAATGCGAGGTATTACAAATTTTATTGAAAAGATTTAGGGTTTTGACTAGGATATTTCACTAAAATTCACTAATGACTGGATGAATCGCATTGTTGAGTATAGTGATGTTAAGGTCGAGCTTTCTGAGGAGCTCATTGCCCAAGTCACTGGGCTTCACCTGGAGGGAACAAAGTTCTTTAACAAACTCATGGATAGAGAGGTGGAGGCTAAAAAGTTTCTCAATGAAGGGGAGAATCTAGAGTTTGTAGCGGCTAGCATCAAAGTTAAATCTATCCCTGAGCCCTTCACCGAGATTGTGTGGATGGTGATAAGATATCTTACTCTAGAGGGGAGATATGTCACCATTCCCCTAAAGCACTTAATATTCCTAAATCATTTTCGTAGGAATCTTACCATAAATTTTCCTCATTATTTTTTGAATTACTTGGAGAAATTTGTTCTTGAGGTGCAAAACCATATCAGGGTTGTTCCCCTCCTCCAAGGATTGATCCTGATCATACAGCACCATTTCTTAGCCTGCTCCCGCCCCTTGCCTACTCCCCCCTACCTTCATTGCTACCCCTAGCGGGAAGAGGAAAGATAAAAAAGCTAAGGTCTCTCTGCCGTCTTCATAGATGGTTTTAAGAAGCCATTGGGATTTGGAACTTGCTGAAAACTTATTGCACATAAGTAAACCGATGAAGGATTCCAAGGAAGTGGACCTATTGGTCAGGGTTGAAAAGCTTGAACAGGAGATTCAAGACCTCAAGAATGCTATGAGGGATATGGATAAAACAAAGGGAAAGAGGAAGCTACAAAAATTTGAAGATGATGATACCACTACTGAGATATTCAAGAAGCTTCTTTCTCTGGATGCCAGGCTTGGCAATACAAAAGGGCATCATGACTACATCCTCTTAGCCCTTAAAAGTATCTATAATTTTATAGAGAAACATGTACGAAGCATGTGCATTCTTAGCGACATCCTCGATGATATATGGGGATCAAATGAGAACCGAGATCTTGCAATTACCTAGGTAGATATGAATGATCCATCCTAAGCCACGGCCATTGTGTTCTTCACCTCACTCACAGAATATTAAGGCCAAGATTAATAGAGCAGTCAATTGATGTGGTGCTTTGTTGGTGACTACTGGCGGTGAAGTTGCTATTGATCAGTAGTTTTGATGTTGTTTTCTAGCTGGGATGCTCTGTGTTAGATCCCTCTTGTTCATTTTTTGAATCTTTTTCTCTTATTCGGATCACTATAGGGTTTGATCTTGTTTTTCTCTTTTTATTGTATTATCTAGCTGATGAGACTCCTAGTTTTTTGTGTTTATCCTGTATAGGTTTGGTTTCTCTACTTTTGTTATCTAGCTTTTGAGCCTTTTTGTAGTCAGGGTATAGTTCCTTCAAAACTATTTATCCATAATAAAATAATAATAATAATTTTTTATCATGGAAATAATTAAAATAATACATTCGGTTCATAAAATATCATTAAAATATCATAAAAATATTTGAAACGAATACATTGCATTCAAATAATATGCTAATAAAATACACAAATGTCATTTTCACTAGTCCCTTTTGTTCACGTACCTACAACCAACATTCTGCCAGTCCTATGACTGAGTATGGAAAACCCTTACACTCAAGCACAAACAAGACATTTCATCATTTCAAATAATTCCAAACAAAGTACAAAGAGAGGTAGAGATCATGAGAGAGAAGAGAGTTAACTTCCTCACACATTTACACATCCACATTCATTTACATTTTTTAAAGAGAGTAGGGAAGATAGAGAAACTATAAAAAAAAATATTTTCTATTCACAATATTTTGACCATTTCTTAGCCCATACCCATTTTCATTTTGTTTCAAACTCATCTGCAGTTTTAATCCATTCACACTTCCAAGATGAACCAAATTTTCATATATATTTTAAAAGAGAGGAGGAGAGAGAGAACACTATAAATTACAAAAAAAATTCATACAAAGAAATTGATTAAATAATAATCTACACAAATTATAAAGATCTAAAAAGGGTTTATGAGTAATTTACAAAACCAATGGGATCCTTAGAAATATTTTCTATCTTAAGTTTTGTGTTAGTGAAAATTGACCAAAAAAAATTAAGTGCTTACAGTATGGTTTCCTAAATCACATGTTTTAAGTTCAAACATAAATTTCATCGATTACCTATCGCCTATAAACAAAGAACTCGATGGATTTGACAGAATTTGATTACGTCAAAGAACGTTTAATTTATGAACATAACTTTGAGCCCAATTATCTTAAAGACATCGAATGCTTATATTGTACGATGACTGGTGGGCCCCAACATCCACTTAAAAATCTAACTTACATTTTTTTTTTACGAAACTCAGAAATGGTTTCAATTCTCACATAGGAGTCTTAGAGATAGATGAAGTTGTTTTATAGTTACACAAAATAGATCTGATATTTGTAAGCCAGAACCCATCACAATTTCTTAAAGTCGAAACATCACCAAAAGGGGCTGAAGTGTTAAAAGGGCATCAAATCTCACCTCGTTTAAGGCATCTAATTGAGTTCATCATCCTGGTTAAGAAATTTCATGATGTCTTGGGTGGAAATGGATCTTGTTTAAGGTTTCTACTCCCAACAATAGTTCGACATGATGTTCCATGCACATGGTTCTATAGCCTAATTGTTTTTTTTTACTTAAAAGTTTAAGGAAAATATTGCTAGCAAAGGTATAAGTGCTATCATTCATTCAAAGTTATGTTTCTATTATAATATACAACATACTAAAATCCAATGTTAAACAAATAAATGATGAAATATTTAGTTTGAAGCGAGAGGAAGAGTGATGCATAACTTTTATGCTAATCCCACAATCCCCACATTTGACAATACCGCATCAGCTTTTAAGCATTCCTTCTAATTTGAGTGATCCATAACTTTTATGCTAATCCCACCATCTCCCTCTCCTCCACCACCATACTACAACTTCCACTACCATTTTGAACCTACTTAATTGAGGCATTTTCGTGCACTCAGAGCTCAAAAAAACACTTGTGCAAAATCTAATGAATTTTGAATTCACTTTTTCACATTACTATTTATAGTAACTTTCTGTTGCTTACCACACTATAGTCTTAGTTAACACCTATGCTTCAAAATAATACAAATTTCATGATTTTAATCATATTTTTCACATCCCTACTCCAATTCATGTCTCGTTTGTGTTGTTCTCTTAATAATTCCACCTACTATCATATCGTCCACATTAGGTAAGCATTATATTACTCCTTGACATCATTTTAACTTTATATACACATGTTTTTGTGATATCTATCATACGTTCTCCATTACATCACTACACACTTACTTTCAGATAAGTTTTCATTATCATCATCACTCTCCCTTTTGAAGAAATGGGGCATACAAATGGGGCATCCCATAATCCCCTTCACACTATTACACGATCATTCTACATTCCTAATTCGATTTTTTCACATACATTACGTGAAATTTCACAACACTTTCTATCAAACCCCCTAAGGACCTAATCTAAGGGAAACAAGCGTAAAATATCTCCATGAGTAACCAATCAATCAATCACATGCATTCGATTCTCAGTAACACAAACTTTGTATTATTCTAAATCAAATCAATCAAACAACACAACAAGGTGTATTTATCCTCCACGATGACCTAACTTGGGAGTTATATCACCACTTTCCCAGATGAGTTAACATGGGAAGTTATTCTACATTTTGTGACTTTTTTCAGATGACCTAACATAGAAGACATCATATACACATTACAGTGACACCCCTAGAGTGTGGGTAATGAGACTTCATTGCCTTTCCTATACTTGTTGTATATGTGTTATTAACGTTTGATCAAAATTGGATCCAAAATATGGTCTTTGTCCGTCTGTAGCATCTAGAGGGTAAAACAAGACCTCTCTCCCTACACTCTTCCTCTAGTGGTAGGGTTCACAAATCCTTAGTTTTTCATGGAAAAACAATCGGGTTAGAAACTTATCACTCCCTAACTCAACACATCTAAACAAAAATAATAACCCCCAACCATTTAACACAGAAATCATCAATTTTGATTTAATCTCCTCATAACCATCTCACGTCTCTCATTACACCGCATGGATTGACACACTGATCCATGGTTCGTCATGTTATGTGTTCTCATTTAGCACATACTTCTACCACATTTGTGTGTACTTCTGCAACATGAGCTTTTCTGGACTTCTCTCAGGTATGCATCTCTATTTAATTTATGTTACCAAGATTTCACTCACCAACATAAAGTTGGAGCAAATGTAAACACAAAATCATGCACTTACTACTATTTACTATACCACAAAGTATATTTTTATATATATGGATCTTGTGTAACAAAAGTATTGACTAGTGACCCATTCCATAGTCTATTCACTTTTCTTGTTGGTTTCTATTATTTTTATCTTTCACACTTGTCACTCATACACCTAATTGTGGTCAGGTCACAGGGACCCCTGTCTGTCAGTCTTCAATCATTTGTCAGCACTTGTCTCTAGAAACTAGCACCTAGGACTACACACTAACACCAAGCACTTCTTTTCATCTTGGGTGCTCATGTCTTTCTTACGTTTTATCTCATTTTTAACATTTGAGGTCGGCATTTTCAGTTTTCCATCTCATATCCCGATTTACTAGTCATCATTTTAGGTCATTAGTGTCGAAATTCAAGAAAGAGATCCCTATATAAACACAACATACATACCATTATATGGACAAAAATTCTTATCAAGGGCTATCTATCTACATATCTCATAGGAGTGCATTTGGGTGCATTACTCTGCATACACACATCATAGGAAGGTGAGTTAATTTTACTGCATCCACACATTTCTAGTTTATCTAGCTATCGCCCACTATCTTGGTGTCATTGGTGTGAGGGTGACCTATTAGCACTATTGCATACATAAGCACATAGAACTACATTGGGTCTGAGATGTAGTGCAACAATTAATCATAAGTTCACCATTGTGATACATATGGACAGTCTTACCCCTCATTTTGCATGTTTATTTTTAAGGATTTGATGTCTTTTTTAGGGTTTTGCAAGAGAATATTTTGGTGTAGATTTATAGGTACCTTGGAAATCCATGTATAATATAAAGGTGACCAAAAGTGAGTAAGTGTCAAACCCTTGATAAACTGTTGGAACAAGGTTCTAATCATTTTTATAAAATTCAATGCCCATAGAGAGGTCTAAGGTGCCCGCATGTGCCCTTATCCTTGTGCAAGCCCTTATGTCCTACAATCACGAGCATCTGTATAGTTTTTCGGGCATGATTATGATGGTATGTGCTCATGTTCCATCACATATTTTAGTTTAGAATCACTTTGGGATAAACAAAATTTCGATAAGTACCTTATGCCTATAATTTCCTTTCATAATTAAAATTAATAATTTTTGTAAAATTTATATTTCATGGTTTATCATTTATATCAAATCTTTGACTTCAAGTTTCAATAAAATATACGAATTTTATTAAACCACCCCGAAACAATTCAAAATTTACCTTGCCAAGAGACTTGGTGATTACATCTGCAATCTAATAATCTTTTAGGCAGTACTGGATATGGATTTGGTGGTTAACGACTTTTTCTCATGTAGTGATATTCGACCTCAATTTGTTTTTTCTCTCATGGAAAAAAAAAATTTCACAAGCTTCAACACACCCTTATTGTCGTAGTGAATGATGGGTGGATTTTTCTTTAGGAATTCCCATATCTTCTAGAATATAGCATAACCAAATCACTTCTACCACATCTCTTCGTGTGGCGCGATACTCCAAATCAGTGGATGAGAGAGAAAAAATAATTTTCTTCTTTCTAATCCATGAGATAGGTTCAGACTTGAGATGAAAAATCTAGTTTGTAGTTAATTTCTTTTCATCAATAGATCTAACATAGTTTGACTTTGTATATCCTTGTAAAAAGAAATGAGAGGTCTTCTGATACTCAAGATCATAGTTAACTGTACCTCAGACATATCTTAACACATGCTTCATTACTACCCAATGACATTTCTTAGGTTCCTGCATGAATTTTGATAGATAACTCAAAGGAAAGGAAAGGTATGGTATGATATATGTCAAGTAAATGAGACTCCCAACAAGTTGTCCATAGTGAGTACCATCTACTTGAGGTGAATCTTGGAATCAAGGAAGTTGTAAACCTTTTTCCATTAGAGTGGACATATATTTACAATCAAATATGCCAAACTTTTTCGAGAGCGTCATGGCATTTTTCATCTAGGACATAAAAATATGAATTTTTTTTCCATATCTCCAAGCCAAGGGAATAATGAAGAAGACTCGAATTTTTCATGGTGAAGGATTTATTTAAATCTGAGAGGGACAACAGGATGATTTTTCCAATCCATGATCTCAAATTATAATAGCAAACTACATTAGATTTGCAAAACAGAAGAGCTAAAATACCATATATGAAAATCCATCATAATCCATAATGCTCAATACATTATAATACAATGAATTGAATTACTCAATAAGAAAGATGTACATATACAAGGAGGGAAGTGAAACTACTACCTAAATCAGTGGTGAAGAACTCCTACTAATTGATACTGGTAGTTAAGTTAACTCAAAAAGACTAGTAAGCTAAGACCACATAACTAGTACACCTAGGCGAGCTAACCCAACAAGTGTAGGGATAACACAAGTGTAAGAATTATCTTGATAAATAAATAAATTGATAAATAATAACCTACACCAACACCCTCCCATAACCATAGCTTAGGTGGGTGAAAAAGAAGGTGGGTCCTAATAACAAGGCCTGATGAGGTACCCACGTACAATAACTCAAAAAATTGGACACTGCAAGCTACCCAAAACCAGTAATAAAAAATTAGAGAGAGTAAAATCCTGTTGCAAGATATCCTCATATGCTCAGCTCCAAAAACTCGTACAATGCTAAAGAAGTGTGGTGTGAATTGTGGTCTCAATCCACTTCTTGATGTAGAACTCAAAAACAACTGACACTCGACTTCACCAGAATAGGTCCATGCAAGGATACTGTCAATGGAGTGATGTCCAAAATGTTAAAAAAAAACCAAACATAATTTTATCAACTACTACAAATAAGTGTGCAACAATCTAGGAACAACCAAGGAAACAAGACAAGGACATGAGACACAAATTAATAGGAGTGCCATGATAAGAGAAAAGGCAAGGGTAACAAGGAAAGGATACAAAATCTACAGAAGTAAGATCATTTGCTACAAATAGGTCTATCACGATCCAAGAACAATTACCAAGGCAACAAGGTAAGGACATGAGATCCAAATAAATATCAGTGCCACGATCCAAGAAAAGCCAAGGTAATAGGGCAAGGACATGAAACTTGAAGAAGAAAAATCAACACGTAACAAGCTAATGACACGAAACTCAAAGAATCAGTATCAACACCACACCCTCCCATACTGTTGAATGATTAAAGTGACACCATACATCTATATGAGTTTCCAAAATCAACTACTTGAACACTAACAAACTAATATTGGGATTCGCAAAAATAGCTCCCCCATAAGAGAGACTGTCAACATGACAAAAAAGTGTCAAAAATACAACTCCAAAATATCTCAATAGATACGAGAGATATAAATGTATGCACCCATAGATACAAGAGTGCAATACCTAAAAGTTTGGGATGTCAAGCTCAACTGAAATTGCATCCATAAGTGATTCCAACACCCTCCCAAATTTGACACTTTATAATTGAGTGCATGTAAATATTACAATGATTAAAAGTACATTTTACATTTGAAATATGTATATGAAAATTTTACCAATGCGTAAATCGCAAAAAAAATACATAATTTCAAAATAAAAATCACCTTAATCTGAGACAAGGATCAAAATTTATGAGGTCTAGAAGGTTTTGCTATTAAAATGATATTTTAGTGCTGATGTTTTATGTAAAAGGTACACGTGACACCCAAATGTCCAAAGCGTAAAAGAGTGCATCAACACAATACAGGCTTACGACAAAAGGATAAAAGCCTATGCCCAAAACCTAAATGTCGAAAAGGTAAATCATTGGATTTAGAGGGTACACATCAATATCCAATGGATAAAAGAATGCACCCAGAGGGTATAGATCTGCGTCCAGTGGATAGAATACGACATCCAAAAAAAAAAAATATTCAGAGTGTAAAAGAATGGATATGGAAGGTATATGCTTATATCCAATGGATAAAAAAATGCACCCAGAGGGTACAGATCTGTGTCTATGGATAAAAGATGGCATCCAAAATAGAAATATCAATAGGGTAAAAGAATGCATCTGGAAGGTACACACTTATATCCAATGGATAAAAGAATGCAACTAGAGGGTATAAATCTGTGTCAAGTAGATAAAAGATTACATCCAAAACAGAAATATCTAGAGGGTAAAATAATGCATCTGGAAGGTACACACTGATAACCAATGGATAAAAGAATGCAACCAAAAAGTATAATTTTTAATATAAAAACTTTGACTGCAAATATCTCTTTTTCTGGCACCTGTATCAAAAAACAAAGAGAAACCGAGGAATTTTCTTGAAAAAACCAAAAAGCTGATATAATTTTGAGTCAAAAAATATGTCTTTACACAATTGTATGGATTTGTAAGAAATGTGCCAACAAAACCCTTTTAAATGCCCAAATTTGACTGTCTCAAAACATGGCTGAGTTTACATTAAATTCTAGGGTTTTGGCACCTTTCAAATCCAATGGCGTACTCGATTTTACATAAAAATGCATGTTACAAAAAAATTCTAACAAATTCCAAATACATGAAAATAATAAAACCTTTCTTGTAAAGAAAAACTTATAGATGGATGTCTACATCATCTATATCTCTAATACCATGAAAGAAATGATAAGACTATTTTTCCAAGCCATGATCTCAGATATTAATAGGACAACACATTATATTTGCAAAACAAAAGACCTAAAATACCATATATGGAAATCCATCATAATCCATAATGCTCAATAAGAAATATGTACATATAAGAGGAGGGAAGTGAAACTACTGTACCTAAATCAATGGTTAAGAACTCTCACTTACTAATACTGGTAGTTAAGCTAACTCCAAAAGACTATTAAGTGAACTCCACATAGCTAGTACACCTAAGTAAGCTAGCACAACAAGTGTAGGGCTAAGACAAGTGTGAGAATTATCCTAATAAATAAATAAAAGTATAAATAATAACCTACACTAACAAAATCATTCTTAACATCTTCGATGGGATTGTTTGAACTACCTTTGATTGTAAAATAATTCACATATCAAACCAAAATGACAATCTTTCTACCTATCTTTTTGATATAAAAATTTGAATCAGAGTGGCTATGAATGAATCCATGCTGCAATAGGTGATCATATATTTTAATGTACCATTCCCTAGGTGCCTATTTAAGTTCATAAACAGACTGAATTAGACAACATACCCTATGAGGATGTTTCTCATGGAAACATTCTTCTGGATGGGTCATGTATGCTTCTTCTTTGAAATCCCCATTTAAGAAATAAATTTTGACATCCATCTCCTAAAGTTTCCATCCTTTTTGTGTTCCCTAGTGCACATAGAACTTTGATAGTTTTGATCTTCGCAGTGGTTGCAAAGGTCTCATTGTTTGTTCCTTTCTGTTGACCATATCATTTTGCAACTAGTTGTGCTTTGAACTTGTTGATATATCCATCTACCTTGTATTTTTTTTTTAAAATTCACTTGTAACTATTGGACTTCTTACCTGTAGGAAGATTGACAAGTTCCTATGTCTGATTCTAAATCAAGGAGTCATATTCTGCATCCATGGCGTTCTTACACTTAGGCTAACTAACTGATGCATGAATTGTATCAATTTAGGTACTATCAACCACTAAACTCAGGTTTGTGGAGAAATGGATAGCACTTCAATAGGACTTGATCTTTTCCTAGCTATTTTAGGTTGTGCCTTGCAACTAAGGTAAGAGAACCTATTTTGTAACCTTGTAATGGTGAAGGAGATGAAGATGTCCTTCTCTTTGCTTGAAATTTTATAATGGAAACCTTGATGAAAACCGGATCAACACCCCATATTTGAACTCTGACAAGTTGTCACTTCTCAAAACATGGGTATGTTCTCAAAACAAGGTAAATTTTACTAAAGACATTAGAAATCTTGATCTATTATGCATACTTTTGTAAATGGATTTTGATCCTCTTTGGGTATATAAATGAAAATCAGGGATAGTAAATTATAGGGTCTTTATTATTTAGATGATTTTTTGTGGGGGGATTGACAAGATAGACTGGGATATATCAGATCTTTGAAAACCTCTACAATACTTGAAATAACTATCAGATAAAATGCTTCACATAATCAGGACATTCTTTGAACCATAAGAGGCATAAATGGAAGCCCAACTAGCACTCTTCACACAATATATGAGAATTCACCACAAAATCTTGAAGTAAAGAACTCAATTAAACACAAAAATCCATGGTCAAACCATGCCTAAGGTACCCCCAAAGGCTTACAAGAAATCTCTGCAGTCAAGGAAGGTAAAGTGATTTTAAATTTGTTTACCTCCTTATCAGATGAAGGCTCTTCTGAACATGAGATTGCAAATGCCACTAAATTATCAACTAGAAATGGAGATCCTATATGATTTCTAAATACTTTCAATGCAATATTGCAACAAGAACAATACAATTTATTTGTAGGCATTTAAAAATGATAACAGACATCATATTGCCCAAAGAAAAACATAGATATAATTCAAAACTTGTTATATTCAACATTAGGGGAGAGTTACATGAACAATCTCAGATCTGTGTGATGGCTATACACTTGTAACCAACTCACAAACATGAATTTCCAACACATCAAACATTAACCTGGTTCTTTGGTGGATTTATAAGAAAATGAACTTTCTCTCAGAATTTGCTCATGATTTTTAACTCCCAACACTTTATAATTTCTCCAAAATACACTATATACCTTATGCCACATTGGAGCCTTCTTTCCCAAGAAACGAATATGCCATGGGATCAATTCTGTTACAACAATTCTTCATGATTCAATGAAAATGACATCAAACAGAAAAACACTCGCAGGCTGTCAGGTGTGCCCAAGAATATTAAATCATTACTGTAAATATCTAGATCATTATCCATCCCGGAGGCATTTTTTTCATCATTGAGGCATGCAAACACCTCTTACTCATCATTTTCACCTTTTTATATTTTTAAACTACCTCTACAACTTTTTATTTTGTCATTTCACGTGTTTTCTCGGGCTGAGGTATCAAATTACTTCAAAAACATCTCAAACAAAAAAAATGAGGCATGAAAGTGATGCCAATGATCCTGGAAGGCCAAGACGACACAAAATCACTATAAATTTGATGAATTTTGATGGAAAAATCTTTATTCCAAGCTTCCTAGAGCTCCCATGGCGGTCAAATCAAATGGATGTACAACAACTGTCGATCCTATCCCTCTTTTAATCTTGGCCCTCCACATGGAAGATGCGGACTTAGAAATAAGATTGAGTTACCTTTTTAATTTTTTGGATAAGGATGGACACATGCCAAAAAATGATTGGAAATCAATTCGGGCTCATTTATGACTTTTTGACATTTTTGAAAACATGGAAAAATTTGAATTTTTCCTCCGCCCCTCTGCCTTTGAATTTTGGAGCTGACACGTGGCATATGGTGGGTCCCATTGAAATCACGCTACAAATCTTTGCATTATGACCTTTTTTGGAAATTGGGAAAATTTTCACTTTTTGCCCTAAAGGCCCGCACCTCTGATTTTTTCCCTACCACGTTTCACTTTATCTATTGCTAGGCGAGCTGGCGCTTCAAATTTTTATTTTGATCCCTTTTTGCGAAAGGGAAAAAACTCCCTCCTACCTCTGCCATCCCGCCAACTCGCCGTGCTCTCTGCCACACATCCATCTCTCATTTTCCAAGGACCCGCAGGCTTAATCTTCATTTTACTCACTTTAAGCCAAGGGAAAATTCTCCACTTTGTCTCAGTAGGCCCGCGCCTCTGGAACTATCCCCACCACGTGGCGCTCTCCTATTCGCTGCGGGTCCAAGTATCCCTTTCTTCCTTCAAACCTCCCTTACAAATTTTTGAAATTTCACAAACTTCAACATTGACCCACACCCCCTTTTGACACTTAAAATGTTACACGTGTCTCACCTGGATTGGTCACGGGATTTCGGGCAAAAAATTTACTTTAACTTTTTTGTGAAAAAGGGGAAAAATCCCCTTTTCCATCGACCGGCCAGGAGACCCACTCTGCGCCGCCGTGATGCCACGTGTCCTCCTCTGATTGGAGTGGGGGAAAAAATAGTTTTTAAACTTTATAAAGTTAGAGCCAACAAACTCTAAGTCCTCCCTCGGCACACTCCTCCCTCTTTTGGTCTTTGGGACACGTGTCCACTCCCGATTAGCTGCAGGGCATTGGACCAAATTTTAAATTTAAAAATTTTACAAAATAAGGTAAAAAAACCTTAAGGGAATCCAACCACCCACCATACCTCCTACCAATCAGAACATGCCACGTAGGTAAATTAGGAAAAATGGGTTCTTAGGCCCAAAAATGCCCCATTTGCTTGAAAAGGTGAAAATGAAAAGTTAGACTGCCTCCCCGCCTTTCCTCAACCAATGCAAACCCACCACATTTCCAATACCTTTTGAGGATGAATTTTATGGGAAAATGACACCCGTCTGACCATCAAAATGTAAAAAATTCCAGGGAAGCCCTAAAATTGAATTTTTTCAGCAAGGATGGCAGATTTTCAATTTTGAATCAATTGAAGCATGATTTTACAACATTTTCGACCTTGGGATTGGATTTTCAAATACAAACAAGTATGAATTGATCAAATTTGATTTTTCAACGATCTGGAAAAAGGAAAATGACAAAGCCCATGAAATTGGAAAAAACTAGGGCATATAAAAGGGAAAGCTTGGAATATTCCTTCAAATTAGGGAAAAACAACAAGTTTGTGAGCATTTTAAAGCATTCAATTGGAGAGGAATAAAATTAGACCATTAATTCAAAGGGAAAAACATTTTTTGAGTAGATACATATTAGGAAATGTAGGGCAACATGGTGCAAGCTCAAAAATGGCACCAACACAACTTACACATGTCTACAATGATATTACATCCCTTCATCAATAGGAAACTACTCAAACAGTTTTACAATAATGTGTGTATCGAAACCATGGGCCATAACCACCCCATAAACATATGGGGTAAAAATCCCATCCATATGAGAAGAGAACATTTCCCCACTTATTGGGCATGTTTTTTTAGGCCAAAAAATATTTTCTTGCAAGAAAACTATGGAGAGTGTAGAATACTTTTATTGTACAATATTCAGCACTTTCACACATGAAAACATGCTCCACGACATAACAATATCCCACTTGGAGACTAGTTTTCCTTTGAGCAAGCTTCTCAACCCTTCACTATCATCCATGAATACCAACTGAAGCTAAACATAGCTTTAGTTTCTCCCTTGTGACCACCTTGGTCATCATGTTGGTAGGATTTTGAATGGTATGAATATTCTCCATCTCTAGCTTCTCTTCCTACAAAGTATTCATAATGAAATGGTACCTTAACTATATATGCTTCATCATAGAGTGGAAATTAGCGTTCTTAGATAGGTGTGTAGCACTTTGACTATAACTATTTATCTTCCTTTCCTCCTTCTTATGCCTAAAATCCTAAAACAATTATTGTAACCAAATCATCTCTTTGCTTTCCTCTGTGGTAACAACATACCCAGTCTCCCTGGTTCACAAATCCACAAGATTAAGTGACATGAGATCAATCTCACTTATATCCCACCTAAAGTGAAAATATAACATGTCGTGCTGCTCTTGTTATCTACATCTCCAGCCATATCTGAATCTACATAATGACTCAAAGTTGTGTTCGATCCACTATAGAAAAAAAGCATTCCCATGGTCCCTCTCAAGCATCGAAGGAAACACTTTACTTTCTGTCAATGATATTTACATGGATTACTCATAAATCTACTTCTCCCACTTCATGGGAAATATCAGGCCTAGTACACACCATGCCATATATCAAACTACCAACCATTGATGATTAATGTAGCTTGGATGTCTGGTTTCTCTCCCGCTCTGTTTTGGGACACATATCCTTTGATAACTTTAAATGGCCTGCCAAAAGAATCCCAACTGGTTTAACAAAATGTATATTAAATGTATCTAAGACCTTCTTAATGTACTCATCCTGAGATAAATTTAGATTCCATTCCTTCATATCCTTAGTTATCCTCATACCAAGGATTTGTTTGGCTGCCCCAAAATCCTTCATATCAAAGGATTCACTTAGCTGCTTCTTGAGTACTTTTATATCCTACACTTTTTTACCTTCAACAAACATGTCATCTATATAAAAGCATGGGATACTATAACTGACATACTAAAATTTCTTTATATACACACTATGGTAAGAATGTCATCTAATATAACCTTACTCCATTATCAAGCTATCAAATTTGTTATACCATTAAAGTGGAGCTTGTTTCAGGCCATACAAGCTTTTCTTTAGTTAGCACACCATATCCTCTTTACTTTTAACTTCATATCCCTCTACCTGCTACATATATAGATCCTCATCAAAACCACCATGGATAAATGCAGTCTTTACATCTAACTGCTCTAAGTGCAAGTCTATTGCTGCCATTATTCCAAGAACATTTCAAATAGAATTCATTTTTACTACAGGAGAAAAAAACTCATCAAAATATATACCTTTTTCTATGAAAACCCCTTGACCACCAACTAGACCTTTTATCTTTTATTTCTTCCTTCTTCCTCTTAAAATATGTACAACCACTTGATCTCCAATGCTCTTTTTCTTTCAACTAGATTCACCAAATCCTAAGTTTGGTTCTCTATAATGGAATGATTCCCTTCATCCATGGCTTATTCCCCACTTCTTCCTGGCATCTACATGTATTGCTTAATGAAATCTCTTGAATATCCATTGCCACTGAGTAATAAATAGTAAAGATAAGGAGAACAACACTTAGGTTCTCTTCGTACCCTATAAGATCTCCTCAATATAGGATTTTGGGGTTCCTGTTGAGTAGGTTCTTGAACTAATTCATGTGCCACTTTCCCATCAAGAAGATATTATACCGCTACATATTATTTCTTGAATTCTTCCCCATTTTCCTGTAATTGTTGCTTATATATAAATTTCCCATTAAATATCACATCCCGAGATCGAATGATTGTCTTGTCCTTAATACTCCAAAATTTATATCAAAGTCATCACCATCATAACCAATGAAATTTCATTTTTCTAACATAGACTCTAAATTGGTCCTTTCATCCTTGTCAATATGGATAAACACCTCAAATCTAAAGACTCTAAGAAATAAATAATCAACCTTCTTACCAGACCAAATGTCCTAAGGTATACCTCCATCTAAGGCACTTGAGGGTCTTTTATTTATATAGCACACAATTATTCTCACTTCTTCTAGAAAATAAAGAGGGAGTCCCGCATGTATCCTTATGCTCCTAGGTCATTCCATTAGTTTCTTGTTAATCCTTTCTGATACCCCATTTTGTTACAGATTTCTTGGAATCGTATTTTGTATGTGGATTCCATTCATAGAAGAATAATCATCAAACACAGCTGCAATACTCCCCTCCATTATCTAACCTGAGACACTTTAGCTTAAGACCTATTTCATTCTCTACCAAGGATTTCCATTTAACAAAAAGTGTCAAATATATCAAATTTATTTCTAATACAATAGACCCAAACATTCCTTGTTGCATCATCAATAAAAGTAACATAATAATTTAAACCTCCAAGAGATGATACCTAAGCCAACCCCCACACATCATAATGTACCATCTCAACTTACTCTCTTTCTTTGTAGGTCCAACCTTGAGAAAATTTACTCACTTTTGTTTACCATATACATAGTTCTGACCAAAATTCAAACTTGTTTCTGTAAATCTGGGAAAATTCTTCTTTATGATCTTCATGCCCTTATGGCTCATATGAAAGAGCCTATATTTTCTCAATGTTGTATTTACATTTGAAGCTAGAAGATTACAAGCATTAGTACTACCAGTTGTTAATTACAAGGTTATAACCTTCTTTCCCCTTGCCACCACAAGAGTACCCATGACAACCTTCCAAGAGTCCACGGTAAATATCACTGTACAACCATCATTTCCCAACTACCCCACCGATACTAAGTTTCATCTTAATGTTGGCACATGTCTAACATCCTTTAATATCCATGTATTCAAATTCTGCATCTTAACCTAAACAGAACCTTTTCCAAATATGCTACAAGTCTCATTATCTTCTATTTTTGGATACTTGTGTTACACACACTTAACACTAAGAACATGTTTTCCCTACTCTTTATCTTTTATTTTGAGTAGTTTTTGTTTTGGTTAAGACAATGAATGTTCCCTTTTATGATATTCTACTTATGTCATGACAAGATTTTTTTCTTACACCTTTTTCTCCATTCACAATATTATATAGTGATGGGTCGGTTCATGGAGTGCAATGATTGCTGGAACTCATTTATCAGAAGAGGACATCTAGCCAAGTTCAATCAACAATCAATATTGAGTTGATGAGACAGTGGATGTTCTATTATCTAGTTTAAGATATTCTTCCATAAAACATGTATCTGAATGATCTGAGGGCCTCTCAACAAATCCTTCCTTGATTTTCCAAGTAGATGTTTGATCAAAATAAAGTATCTGTAATTGAAGATTGGGCAAATTTCTAGTGTTCCTTATCCTTGCAGTGGGTTATTGCAATAATTATCTTGTGTGCATTACAAATTCAACCTTTATATATCATGAAGTAGTAGTAGAATAGGATAGAAGAGGGTTTGGCGACCTTAGTGGTGGTCACGAATCAAGGAAAAGAAACTAAAATTATTTGAATATATGCCTCATAGAGACATGATCTCATGGATTGTGTTGGTGGAAAGATGCACACAAAGTGGAGTTTTGTAGAGAACTTAGAAACCCCACAAATTATTTCTAGAATGCCTAAAGCTGATGCGGTATCGTCAAATGTAGGGATTGTGGGATTAGAATAAAAGTTATGGATCACTCTTCCTCTCCCTTCAAACTAAACATTTCTTCATTTATTTGTTAAGAATTATATTTGAGTATGTTGTATATTATAACAGAAATGCAACTTCGAATGAATGATAGCACTTATACCTTTCCCAACAATATTTTTCCTTAAACTTTTAAGCAAAAATAATAATTAGGCCATAGAACCATGTGCAGGAGCATCATGTCGAACTGTTGATGGGAACCAAAACCTCAAAAAAATCCATTTCAACCCAAGACATCATGAAATTTCTAAACCAGGATGACGAACTCGATGAGATGCCTTAAACAAGGTGAGATTCGATGCCCTTTTAAGACTTCAGCCACTTTTGGTGATGTTTCCATTTTAAGAAGTTGTGATGGGTTTTGGCTTACAAATTTCGTATCAATTTAGTGTAACTATAAAACCACTTCATCTATCTCTAAGACTGCTATGTGAAAATTGAAACCTTTTCTGAGTTTCGTAAGAAAAAAATTGTAAGTTAGAGTTTTAAGTGGATGTTGGGGCCCACTGGTCGTCGTACAACAGAAGTGTTCAATGTGTTTACAATAATTGGTCTCAAAGTCATGTTCATAAATTGAACCTTCTTTGACATAATCAAATTCTATCGAATCCATCAAGTTCTCTTTTTATAGGCATTAGGTAGGAATTGATGAAATTTATGTTTGATATTAAAACACGTGGTTTTAGAAACCATACTGTAAGCACTTTAATTATTTTGGTCGATTTTTGCTAACATACAGCTTAAGCTAGAAAATATTTCTATAGATCTCATTGGTTCCGTAAATTACTTGTAAACCCTTTTTATTGCATTACAATTTGTGTACAGTATTATTTAATCAATTACTTTGTATGAAAGAATTTTACAATTTATAGTGTTCTCTCTCTCCTCCTCTCTTTTAAAATATATATGAAAATTTAGTTCATCTTGGAAATGTGAACGGATTAAAAATGCAGATGAGTTTGAAAAAAAATGCAAATGGGTATGGGCTAAGAAATGGTCAAAATATTGTAAATAGAAAAGAAATTTTTTATAGTTTCTCTCTCTTCCCTACTCTCTTTAAAAAAAAATGTAAATGAATGTGGAAATTTGAATGTGTGAGGAATTTAACTCTCTTATCTCTCATGATCTCTACCTCACTCTGTACTCTGTTAGGAATTATTTGAAATGATGAAATATCTTGTTTGTGCTTGAGTGTAAGGGTTTTCCATACTCAGTCCTAGGACTAATTGAACGTTGGTTATAGGTACGTGAAAAAAAGGAGTAGTTAAAATGACATTTTGTCTTTTATTAGCATATTATTTGAAGGCAATGTATTTGTTTAGAATATTTCAATGATATTTTTATGAATAGAGTGTATTATTTTAATTATTTCCATGATGAAAATGATAGAGTTGTGTATTGAGAAAATGTACTATTTCATAGGTAGTTATACTTTGGCATATTTAAAAAATGTTAATCTTAGTTGTAATTGTATATTTTGTTAAGTAAATGGAGTTGATTGTATTATGTATTTTGGAAAAATATGTCAAAGATTCCTTCTTTTAGTGTCAAAATCAATGTAGGAGGATGAAACTGGAACCTTGTCATTTAAAATGTTTATTGTAGCCTAATTTTTTTGATATGATTGTGCTAGTAAAATTGTTAGAAAGTAATTTTAAAAGACGGGTTTTTACCTATCTTTTGGTGTTTCAACAACCTAGGATATGACATAATCTTGGAAAAATTATCAACTTACATTTGTGTGTGTTTTCATATTGAGCAGAAAGCAACTGAAAAAATATATAACTCAAAATATTTGCCTTTACTGAATGTAATGACCTTCTCTAGTAAGCTCCTAGGTAGGCTATCTCCAAACACCTTTCGTAGTCCTATAGAATTAGAGATATTGTATGTGTTGTGTGCTCCTCGATAGGAACCTAGTTGAGAACTTTCTCGTGGGTATGAATGTGTGTAAGATGCCTTAGTGTGAGGCATAGCACTACTTTAGTTGCATATAAGATGACATGGTGAGCTTGAAATATCATGGTTTTTTATAGACTAGATTACATTTAAAGTGGAATGTAATGAAAAGTGGGTGTGACCAAAAAGATAGTTAGGTTGTGCGTTAATTCACTATTAAGTTTTAATTGTAAAGGAAAATATGTAACTTGCCCTCGTTTGGGAAAGTACCCTTGTGATTTCGATCTAATCATTATAAGTTTCATGGATATTCCTTGCAACATATTAAATATTTCTTAGGATGTGAAAGTGGATGGAATTGATTAAAACGAGAATAATTGAATAAGAAAACATAGTTTCCCATTTCAGAATAGAACTAAAAAATGTGTACATATTAATATAATTCATATTATCAATTCAGTGATATAATTTTTTTGGAAATCAAATAAACAAAATAAATCTAATATAACCATCTAGAATTTAAATGTTAAATGAAAGTGAGAAATTTTTTTATTGGAATACCTCGAGTTACATGAATTTCTTGCAAGACATGGTCATTTTATTTCTCAAATTTTATCATGTGGTAAGGTGTAGAAACCCTCAAGCACTAATAAATGCATTTTATCAAGTGACCTCACTTGATGTTATTGGACAAAGGGGATATGATGTATGATTATCAATGATTGTAAATATGACTTTAGAAGGTTGTTGAATGCGTAAAATTATATAGCTTTTGATTTTGCACCCCTTTTTGTCCTATTAGGTAAATGTGTCCCCTCGGTATGTAGTAGTTGATTACAATGTGTTTCTCGTATGGGGTAGTTTATGCACTGTCGCTGAATGCTTTTGAAATTAGGAGATCGTAAAGCCTCTCTTAAGGTTTTTGGTGAAGGAAACGCTAATTCTTATTGACACGAGGACTTGATAAGTTCTTTGGAATAAATTTTAAAAGCATATAGTTGTTGGGTTGTCTGGTTATATGCTCTAATACTTACACTTTTAAGAGTGGTGAAATGAGTTGTTAGGTATAGGGTCACCACTCATTGTAGTCATGAATCTCTAGGTGTTACGTAAGTGTTATAGGAATTACATTTGTTCTAAAATGATGTTAATCTAGGATGAAAGTAACCACATAAATGCAGTTGGTAAAAAGGATAAATAAGAGTAAATCTAGGATCACTCGAGAAGTAGAATTTATAGTAGAAACATGTAGTTTTCCCATTGCTAGTGAGATTAAATCCTTAATATGATGAAACAAAAGTAGTTTGGAATGTGAAATTTGTCACTTAAATTCAAATAAAATATCTATAATGAAAACACGGGTGTAATGCACCATTCCATGCACAATATGATTGTGAAAATATGAATTCCTAATTGAAGCAATGGATTGTGAATCAAGAAAGATACAACTTCATTAGTTAACCTTCATAGTTGATTGTAATAACTTTAATATTAAAAGAGTATATTGTTAGTATTAAAAATTCTATGAAATAAACTTGGGATAAGTTTTCTATTAATATAGGAACCTTCCTTTATTTCTTGTGAATTTTCCTCCTTGTAATGATAGTATTTCTCCAAACCAAGTAAGCACAACTCTCTCAAATAAATCCTTATGTCAAATATTAGAAGAAACATGTGTGGATATATGTTCCTAATCACAATCATGCTATGTAAAGTTATTTTTACAAGAGAAACGAGAAAATTCTGAAGGAACCACTATAGGTGAAATTTTAAACTCAAAAACATGAAACCTAGTTGTAAAGGAACGAAGGGTCCCATGTTATGTGTTCTTCACAAAATTATAGTCAACTAATAAAAATAAGATTGTAATAGATATTTCACCATGAACAATGATGTATTGTGGGAAGTTCTTGTGAGTAAGTGTATTTTACCGTGGTTCGTTGTACCTTGTAATTTTTTGATATGTGGCTTTGATGTGCATCATTTGTTTCATGATATATATGTGGGTCTAGTGTTATGCAAATGTATCATGTGTTATAAATTATCCTAACTGATCATATGTGATGTTATGTATCAAGGAATGTAATCCAAATTTTTTTTTATCCTGTTACTATGTGTTTTGTATTTGTGGGTGTAAAATATAGGCCTCACATATGGTATCAAAGTGGAGGTTCATGCTCTCAAACCTCTGCGATAGATTGGATTTGTGATGATCTTGCATGGTGGTGGTGGAGATGGAGAGAGTAATGTGATATATGTTATGATGTGACCAATGTTGTAATTGTGATTTTATAAATGCACATGTTATGCTTGTTACTTATTGCGTCTTTGTTATCATGTTGATGTGTTTGTAATGAGAGTGTTTACACTCATTTGTGTGTAGTCAATGAGGAGTTCACATGTCATGTTCCATCTTATTGTGTGTGAAAAAACTTTTATTGCACATGATGGTGTGTTGGAGTGTTTTGTTTTTATGTGATATGAAGGGGTGTTTATGTGTTGCATGAAAAAATTAGTGTATAGTGAATTGGATTTTATCGTGATGTCACCAATGTATTGTGATGAATCATGTGTGTCACCATTTTTTATTGAAATTGATTCTATGTTGTAATGTTTGTCATTTTTTTCATCATACGTATAATTCGTGTAAAATGTGAAGGTTCATGTCATGAATTAGGGGCATCTAGTGATCATATGACCCCTATTATACAGTACTTGCACCTTATGTGCATTATGTGGAAAAGTGATGTATCATATCCCGTGAAAGTAAAGATTGTGCTATACCATGCGTAAGATACTATGGTTAATGTGCATGAATCACCATTGTGTTAGTGATGTAGTTATGTGTTATGTTGTGAACCTTACACTAGATGACCCTAAGGGAAACAACCATCAAGAGTGTATGTGTCGAGAGAGGAGGCATGGATAAGGTTTTCATAATCTTGAGCCAAGTACAAGTGAGGAAGTGGAGTGCTATATAGATTGAAAATCCAATTCTATTTTTTTAATAAACTTCGAGCTTTCTGAGTATATTGTGGATGTGCACCACCTTAGGATCAACTTATGCAAACTAGCATTCCTTGATATTTCCTATTGGGTTGTCCATCCAAAAATCCTATGTGATTTTGACAATGTTGAAACTTATGGGAGTATGGAGGGGTGATTCAGGTAAAGATGATGACAGTTACATTTTTTGATATACTAATTTATGGTTACATGTATATTTTTGTGAGCTGAGGCTCAAAATTTGAGTGTCAAAAACTCGATGAGTACCCCTTTGGTGGTTGTATGAGGCCACATAATGATTTTAATGTGTTATTTCTCAATACGTATTTTATTGATAAATTAATCATTATCTATTTTCTTTTAAGAACCTTTAGATTTCTTGATTGGTGTGTTCTTATATTTTATGGAATTTCATTTGTTTGTTACACTGACATGGGGATTTTTACACTAACTATGGGTAATTAGCCATTTGTTTTTCTTAGTTTTAAACTTTCTTTTCATGTTTAAAAGTTTTATATCCTTGCCCAATGCTTGGGATTTTTTCCACTTGGTATTTTAGATGGATTGTTATGCTAGTTCTAATGTCGAAATGTGTTGGAATAGGGTCATGGGATTCACCATGGAGTGTTTGGACCTATGGACCCGCTTCGTTGTATGTGGGTACACCCCAAGGAGTTATAGATAACAAGTGGGTTGTTGAACTGCGGGTTATTATGTCATTTGGGTTAGGGGTGATAGGGCTCTATGTGTCCAGCACCATAGGGTGACCCGACCTCATTATATGGAGAAAGGAGATGGAACTCTATGGTTGAGTGCCCTGATATTCTTGATGGCACTCTATGTTTTAGTAACCTGATGTTCTCAATGACACTCTTTGGTTGAGTTCTTGATATTCTCAATGGAACTCTATGGTTAAATGGCTTTATATTCTTGTTTGGCTTCTATGGTTGAGCGGCATGGTTGTGTTTTGGCACTATGATTCTTTCTCTTTGGGAGGTATATGGGGTTTCTCAGTGATTCTTTGAGATGTATATGGAGTTGTTTTATGATTATTTGGGAGATATATGTAGATTTTTTTGTGTTGTTTTTTGATGTGTGGAGTTGGTGTTATGAGTTATGTTTATTCTTGTGAGTCTTGTTACACATTTTTATGATTGAGGCTTGACACTCCCCTAAGTTAGTATGGACTCTTGGATATTTTCTTAGCACTTTGTTGGTAGATTCATGTTACTTTTTGGTCATCTAAGACCAGTTGTATATTTATCATAATGATATTTCTTTATAACAGTCACATGTGTCTGTTGGAAGTATGCCTATGACATGTTTGTTGGAAATTCTTCGTTATGTGGACTACTTGTTGTCTTTCTATAGCATTGTGTTGGTTCAGTCATGTTTTATTTGGGTCATCTAATACCAGTTGTATATGTATTAATGTGATATTTCTATTTGACAGTCATATGTGTCTATTAGATCTATGCCTATGACGTGTTTTTTGGAAATACCTTTTTTATGTTGACTACTTTTTGTATTTCTATGGTGGAATTAGAGGTCTTGTGATGTGATACAGTCATTTTGGTATGTAACAAGATGTCTCGTGGGTCATTTGTATTGTGGTGAGTTTTGTGTGACATCTTGGGGCCAATTACTATTGGGCACCCATGAACATAAGAAAATTAAATTTTTTAATAATGAATACTAAGAGTTTGGGATTAATAAATACTATAAAATAAAATACTAATTTAGAAATAAAGTAAAAGAGAACTTCCAATCTTCATAAAACATTAAAATTTAAGATATTGCCTAACTTTGTCTATTCCTTTTCATCGTATTGTACCAACAAGTTGTTTTGTTAAACTACATGCATCATTATTGACCTTCTTGTTTACGTATCCTTCGATCTTCGACATTGTGTCACATTGAGGACAATGCTCTTATAAAGGGAGGGATATTTAATGCACATTCATTAATTCCATGTGTCGCCTTGTTCAGGGAACCTATCATTTGATAGAATGGAAGCAAAACATCTTTAACTCTTTTTAAGACCTGTCAATTTCCTGGCATACTAAAATATATTAACTTCATTTGAGATCTTGATGAGTGACCAGGTTGAAGACAGATTTAAAACCTAGTTAACATTGAAAATTTATCAGTAATTGGTTAGTTACAGTGAGTGCAAAAGTCATTTCCTTTCTTTTTACTCTCAACATTAAATAAATAGAATGTTGTGTCAAACATTGCTAAACGGAGCTCTGCGATAGCCATTCCAAATCAATACCATGATGAGTTTAATCAGTCTGAAAATATGTTGATTAAAGAAAAATTCATGAATTTCTCCTGACGTTACTATACAAAAATCTAACTGATTTGAATCTTTCTATGGGTCTGCAGAATTTTCATTTGTCTTTGGTGTAAAGGAAACTAGACTTAAGGCTTGGGGAGGGGTCTTAGAGATCAGCCAAATCATAATGGATTACAATTTTTTTTCATATGTTATAGTTGGGAGTATGTTGGTATATGCCAAGAAAATTGAAGCTTGGAGAAGATGATTATCTAACACTATCTGATGCAAAGACAGATACTATTTATGCAAGTAATAAGACCTAAAAATCTAAAGCGTACATTGCTTTAATAATGGACTCGGGAAAAGGTGGCGCTTCATTTTATGTAATGTTCAACCATATTGGTTTTGATTCTTCTGTTTCTGATAAACTGTGATACACACACTTAACCCTGACAACTTGTTTCCCCTACTCTTTATCTTTTATTTTGAGTAGTCATTGTTTTGGTTAAAACATTGAAAGTGCCCTTTTATGTTATTCTTCTTATGTCATGACAAGATGTTTCCCTTCCACTCTATTTTCCATTCACAATATTTTATAGTGATGGGTCGGTTCATGGAGTGTGATGATTGTTGGCACTCATTTATCATAAGAGGACATATAGCCAGGTTCAATCAATAATCAATATTAAACTGATGAGACAACAATTGTGCTATTATCTAGTTGAAGATATTCTACCATTAAACATGTATTTGAATGAATTGAGGGCCTCTTAGCAAAGCCTTCCTGTATTTTTCAATAACATGTTTGATCCAAATAAATTCTCCCTAATCTGAGGATTGCGCTCATTTCTAGTGTTCTTTATCCATGTAATGGGTTATGTCAATAATTATCTTGTGTGTATTACAAATTCAACCTTTATATATGACAAAGAAATAGTAGAAGAGGATATCAAAGGGTTTGGCGACCTTAGTGGTGATTGGAAATCAAGGAAAAGACACTAAAACAATTCGAATAGATGCCCCATAGAAACGCGCTCTCATGGACTGTGTTGGTGGAAAGAAGCGCACAAAGTGGAGTTTTGTAGATAAATTAGAAAGCCCACAAATTGTTTCTGGAATGCCTAAAGATGATGTGGTCTCGTCAAATGCAGGGATCATAGGATTAACATAAAAGCTATGGATCACTCTTCCTCTTGTTTAAAACTGAGAATTTCATCATTAATGTTTTTAGCATTGGATTTCAGTATGTTGTAGATTATAATAGAAATGCAACTTAGAATGAATGATAGGGCTTATACCTTTCCCAAAAAAAATTTCCTTAATGTTTTAAGAAAACAAAAAAAATTAGGCCATAGGACCATTCGCATGGAGCATCATGTCGAATTGTTGATGGGAACCAAAACCTCAAACAAGATGCATGTTGACCCAAGACAACATGAAATTTCTTAACTAGGATGACTAACTCAATTAGATTCCTTAAACGACGTGTGAATCGATACCCTTTTAACACTTTAGTCACTTTTGGTTACATTTTAACTTTAGGAAATTGTGATCAGTTTTGGATTACAAATGTCGTATCGATTTGGTGTAACTATAAAACCCATTCATTACCTCTAGCACTCCTATGTAGGAAATGAAACCAACTCTCAGTTTCAAAAAAAAAAATCATTTAAGATAGAGTTTTAAGTGGATGTTGGGGCCCATTGGTTGTCATTCAAAATAAGTGTTTGATGTTTTTTATGATAATTGGGCTCGAAATCACTGTATGGACGAAAATTGGTATGTAACTTTCAGTTCCACACTTGACCCCCCAAGGTCGTGCCAGAGCTACCAATGTTGAATATGTGTGGCTAACTATAGGAGGATCAGTGACTAAGATCTGGTAGAGTCATCTCTTGGTAGCTGATTTGGAAAAGGGGAGATTTAGAGGCTATGAACTTGTTATCGTAAATCCCCTATGGTTTTTTTCCTAACTTGGATCTAAGTTTTAAAATAGTTTGAAGTGTCCATGCAAATTGAATGAAATTAACAATCTATGTTACTGCTGGAAGGAAACAAATCACTATACTAAAATATTACAATCAAAAACAACAATTTTCCTCTATTCTAAGAAATTAAAATATTTCTACACTAAAACTAAACAAGAAAAATAACCTGATGTGGTTATTCACCTCTGTTAAGTTTATTGAAACTAAACTAAATTAAAACAAGAACTTTTCCAAGTGATTTACAATAGGTAGACAACCTCCTACAAATATTCTCTCCTTCAGATCCACAGAGATAGGAAGAAGGGGATCTGTCACCAGGTGTTGTTATGAAAGATTCAAACCATCTTGGAAATTAACTAATTACTTGCAAATGAAAGGAAATTGATTTCTACTCTATTTGGTATGATGTAACAATGATAAATTGTAAGCATGAAGAAAATCATATAAAAAATCAAACCCGGAGTTCACAAAATAGAGGTAAATCCAACTGTGTAGTAATTTGTGCCCGCAATTTCTCCATTCTTTCTCCGAGTGTTCATATGAGTCCGAGAGATTGGGAATGTAAGAACAGTGGCATGAGGATGACACTTGAGAAATGGAAGCTTGAAGGTAGTCTAGATGCAATGCAAGTAGAAGAGAGATAGCACAAGAGATCCGAGCTTGGATATCCAATTCCTAGCAAGATTGTGGCAACAACACAATGCAAGATACACAAAAATTCTTAGAAAGGTTCACCAGTTTATATAGATGAAAATTGACATGCAACCTTCATCCGCACTCGACCCCCCAAAGTCGTGCCAGAGCAGCAGATCTTGAATGTGTGCGTCTAAATATAGGAGGATTAGTGACTAAGATCTAGTAGTGTGAACTCCTAGTAGCTAAGTTGGCAAAGGGGAGATTCAGAGGCTATGAACAGGTAGCATAAATCCCCTATGGTTTGTTTTCCTAACTTGGATCTAAGGGTTAAACTAGTTTGAAGTTTCCATGTAAACTGAATGAAATTAACAATCTAAGCTATTGGTGGAAGGAAACTAATCTAAGCAAACCACTAAACTAAACTATTACAATCACAAACAACAATTTACCTCTATTCTAAGTAATTTAAATATTTCTACACTAAAACTAAACAAGAAAAATAACCCAATGTGGTTATTCACCTATGCTGAGTGTATTGAAACTAAACTAAATTAAAACAAGAACTTTTCCATGTGATTTATAATATGTAGATAACCTCCTATAGATATTCTCTCCTTCATATCCATAGGGATAGGAATAAGGGGATCCATCACCGGGTGTTGCTATGAAAGATTAAAACCCTCTTGGAAATTAACTAATTACTTGCAAATGAAAGGAAATTTATTTCTAATCTATTTTATATGATGTAACAATGATGAATTGTAATCATGAAGGAAATCAAATAACAAATCCAACCTGGACTTCACAGCACAGAGATAAATCCATCTGTGTAGTGATTTTTCCCCTCAGTTTGTCCTTTTTGTCTCTGTGTGTCCATATGAGTCCAAGGCATTGGGAATGTAAAGGTAACAAATAGGAGGATGGCGCTTGAGCAATGGCAGCTTGAAGGTAGTCTAGATGTAATGCAAATAGAAGAGAGATAACACAAGAGATCAGATCTTGGCTATGCAATTTCCTAGCAAGATCGTAGCAGCAATACAATGCAAGATACACAAAATTCTCAGGCCCCTTTTGCTTGAATACAAGAATGGAATATATAGGAATGGAGGATGGGAGGTGCCTTCATGTACAAGGCAACAAGAGAATAGTTCCAACCAAGTAAATCTATTTAAAAATAGGAGGAAGGAGAACCAAGCAATCAAAGCTAATTTTAGACAATTCAGCTAATGGATGCATGCAAAAATTGAAATTAAGTGAACCGTCGCATGTTGAAACACATGCATGAAGAATTCTAGAAAAAGTGGGTCAGGACCATTACCCTATGTAGGGTGGTGGTTTTAGGACCACCTCCCAATCATAGGAGGGGGGTCCTAGGACCACTTCCCATGCCAAGGTGGCAGTTCCTAGAATCACGCTGCCCAGGCTTGGGAGGCGGTCCTAGGACCGCCGCCTTACCTAGGAGGCGTTTCTGACACTAAAGCTAAAACATGCGCAGAAATGAGCTAGAAGCTGGAAGAAAGCATGGAAAAGCTAAGTAAGGATGTCTAAGCTACAAATATACACTACAAATGGAAATTAGAGCTCAAAAACCTTCTTGAAAGGACCTGAATCATTATTGGGGACTTTTGTAACAATTTTCTGACAATATAGTACATGTAATTTTGGATGCGTACATATTACCCCCTTAGAGAAGCATCTTAGCCATCAAAAGGTGTAAAATGTAGAGTCTGAGTATGGCATTCCCAAAATGGGGAGTTAGAAGCAATACCTGGTATGCCTATGTGTGGAAATGTCATCATCCAAACTACCAATACTTGTAAAATGAAAAGAAGACTCAAGTGTAGATAGATAAAATATCAAAAAATAAATAGTAAACCAAAATGTCAAGAGTACTTGCCATTTGTGTGGGGATATAGAGATATACATGCACCAATGCTCCATCCCTGTGAACACATACACTCAAAATGAGATTATAACAACATATATATATATAAACTCACTTTGAAATTCATTTGTGCATACCAACTTGGTGAGTTTTGAGCTCTAGGCCCACAGTTACCATTTTTTAATTTTTGAGAATGGTTGAATTGGAGTAGATTTGGGATTGGTATTTTGGTTTAGGCTTGTCCCATTTCTATTTGAATACTTTTGAGAAGAAATCTTAAGAAAATCATAACTAGAGAGGTCATAAGAGACCTCAAAGAGGCGGATAGGCAGAATTCCTTTATTTCTTAGTCTCCATTTTGTGAGGCATATCTGATGTTTTTGTATTTCATTCTCATTGTGAGCATTTCCAGTGCACCTAGTGTGTGATGGCATTGTACAAAACTATGGCACACAATGATATGTAAAAATATCTCTTTTTGGCTCAGTTATCCATTGTATCTGAGTTGACTCTGATTGATTATTTGATTCACGTGTGTACTCTTAGATGTTTAGATTTTCTGATTTTCATATGCTTTTCAAAATGCATGCAGTGGAAATGAATGCTAACATAATGATGTTTTTTGGTAATGCCGATATATGATAATGCAATCACATTGTGATGCTGAACTTTAGTTTCTTTAAGTAACTTTCAATACCTCATATTTCTTTGGAAAAATGTGGCAAAAGAGTTATATGATAAGTAAATGAAATTTCCCCACTCTGAACTCCACACAACCAGTAGGATGTGATGGATCAACACCAAGAGCCAGAAAGGTCACAAGTTATGAAATTTCTTGAATTGTAATGATGAGAGAAAGACAAGGATTTGGAAAGACCAAATTTAGACACTACAACCTCACTCTACTCAAGTCTTCTTAATAGTTTAAAATTTGAATTTCTTTCTAGTTTATCTAGACTTAGATCCATACATGGCCACTTGGTTGAAAAAATCTGGTTTTTAGGTTTTAAAATCTTTTGGAATTTTGGAAATCTAACTCTATTTTGATTTATGATTTAACAACATTTGAATAAACTTCTTCTTACTTTGAATTTTTTCAAAGATACCCCTTACACCTTGCCCCATGCTATCAATGTGAAGCATGGGATCATCACCATGGGCAAGACATAGGTGACTAAGAGCATTTCTATCCTTTTGCAATCCTACATCACTAGTAAGAGACGTAGGATCAACACTAAACATTGGTAGGGAAAAAAAAAGTCTAAAATAAATATTTTCTATGGATTTTCATTTGAATTATTTATCTAGGTAAAATGTCTAGAATGTTCTTATTTCCAAATATATGTTTATAGGGCAGATGTGACACTATGAAGCTTCTATAACAGACTACAGGAAAAGACATCTAACCAAGAAAGAGACTATAAGTAGAGCCAGGTATGCAGGCCTTGGTATGGTTACTTTAAAATCTTTGTCTTATCTTGTTTGGATCGATGAAATGATTCAAAAAAAATTGATGATACCATGAATAATTGAAGAGATATGATTTGAATGTTTTGCCAATGTTTTTTAGAAGTTTTTAGGAGCTGTTATAAGAATACGTCCCTTGATCTCAAATTTACAAAATGAACTGGTAGATGAAAATTTAATGTAGATGCAATAATGTACACATGGAAATGTAGGTGATAATACATGTCTCTTGCTCTTGCTCTTGAAAATACATGTGGAGCATTGTGTTTACTTGTAACTCTTACTTAATGATGAGGCCTTGCCCCATGGATATGGAAAACTTAGTTTCAACCGCACATGGGTCGAAACAAAGGTTTAGAATAGAAAAACCCCTAGAGATGGTTTTGATGGGCATCGTTTCAATCTCAAATTACCCTTCTTATTTTGTTAATTATATCATGTTCACACCTAGACCTAGGTCATCGGAGGGAAGAGATGCTAAACCGAGAAGAATAACCATTCCCTGTGGTTGAAATGGGAGGAATATCAGAACATCACTCGCCAAGAGTTTCCTAATTCCCTCTATAGTTTTAGTGGACACTGTTTCCATAGATATTAAGTTACCCTTATCTGATTTTTCCACCTCAAATGTTTTTGGGTCAGTGACTTCAACCTTTGAAACGTCTGGGGTGACTAGGACTAACTCATTTCTTGGAGGTGGTTTGTTCAATTGATTTGTAGGAAGTTCATACTCCATATGGACTCCTTTCTTCTTCTTGAGTTTTTCTAAGTGTATATCAAAGGGCTTAGGATCTCCTTGAGCGATGAAGATCTTCCCCAAATGGAGGAACCTAATCTCCTTGAACAAGGTAGAGGGGATAGCCTTCATTCGATGAATCCAAGGTCTCCCAAGGATCATGTTATAAATTTTTTCCCTGTCAATAATGTAAAACTCTGTCAAGATGGTTTTTGGACCAAGTGTGACTGGAAGAACTATGGTTTCAATCGAGGTTGATTTAAGACTTTCATATCCCCATAATGTGTTTCTTGTAGACAAACAATTTGTCTCTCCACATCTCAACTTCTACAAAAAAGAGAAAGGAACCACATTTATAGCATCCCCATCATCAATCCTTGCTCTCTTAATGCAATTATTATAAACCTAGACTTGTAAAAATAAGGTAGGATCACCTCTTTGTGGAATTTCAGCATCAGATGACATCTTATCTATATCGAAAACAAACCCAGTATCCCTATCGTGATGTCCTAGAGGATGTATGTCAAAGTCAACATGATTTATTTGAGCACTAGGAGGTGGTGTAACATGCATTAGATGACCAAGACCTAGTGCATTGACCAACAAAAAATGATGCGCAGGTGAGTTCTTCAGCAAATCTAGAAGAAAAATGTGAGAAAAGGTCTTATTTAAATCTAATATCAAATCATAGGCTCCTGCTAGTTTTACAATTGTGGGAACATCGTCATGTGGGAAGGAAAGAATGGGTAGGGGTTGTGAAACATACTACTTCATCTAAGTTGCATTAATTTCACACTCAACCTCTTAGCTCAACTAATCCTAAGATTGTTTTGTTATCATTTGAAAAAATGTTAGGAGAGACCCGAGAGTTATTAGAAGTTGATGCTTCATGATCTTTGTTTCCTATAGGAATGCCTTTTTTGTGTTTTTTGAATTCACTTTGAAATTTTTAGAATGTGTAGGGAGCGGATATCAAAAAATGATCACATTAGCATTCTGGAGAGCTACAAGACATGTATAGTCAAAATTGTAAGTTTGTTTTAGGATTTTCTAGGAAAATGTCTACAAAGAGTTGCCTTTGATTTTCAGGAAGTCATTGTAGAAATTTTTTGTGATCACATAAATTCCTATCATCATGACCTCAAACCCTATGGAAACCACAATATATGTTAGGTTCGTAATCTCTTGGTCTTTGATAACTGTCTTCTTGTTGTTGATTATAACCTCGGTTGTAGTTTTGAAATTGATTGTTATAACCATGATTCATTGCCCCTTGGCTAGATTTTTGATACTGGTTTGGGCCTTGGGTTTGATTTTGTTTTTAGAGTGGATGATTTATATCGATCGCATTGATAAAAGACACATTGCTAGGGCTTATTTGATTTCCCATGTTGTTGTTATTGTTGGTGTTGCCATTGTTTGGAAAACCAATGTTCTTGTCTTGATCAATAGCACCATTCATGGTAGCACCATGATTGTGATTTACACCCTTAGGTCCTTGGTTGTTGGAACCATTGTTTTGATAATTTACATTATTTTGATTTAGGCATACCAATTTCCCATTGGGACCATAGGTCTTACGCCCATTATCTATAGAGGCTTGGTCAATCAGAAGAGCTCCTTCCAATACTTCCTCATAACTATGGAAATGAAACTTTTGGACCTATTCCTTAGTCTCTTTATTGAGCGAGTGAAGGAAAATATTGCAAACTTCCATCTGGTCCATGTTGGGTACACTTATAGAGGAATAGAGAACTTGGTGCCATCTCTGTAGGAAATGGGCAACATATTAAATTTTATCCTGTCTAATATGCAGGAACTCCCTATTCCCTGTATGTAGAAACTTGTTCATCTAAAATGCTTTGCTGAACTCATAAAAAAGTTGTTTTAAGGAATTTATTCAATCTTATGGTATCCTACATTACCATTCAAATGCAATTCCTTCGAGAGCCTTTGGAAATATCTTAGCCACTACAACATCCCAAAGAAGCAATTCCCTAATAGCAGTAGCATTGGGCTTGATATGAGCATTCAAGTCTCCTTCTCCCTAAAATTTTGGAAGATCTAGCAATGGGAAAGGAAGCATGAAACCACGTATGGTGAATTCAAGATGCTCCTATAAGTACTCAGCGTATGTACACATTACGTAAGATTCCACCATTAAATATCCTTGATGAGGAGGTGGAGGAGGAGTTGGATAATATGCATTATAAACGTTGAAGGGAATGTATAGGGTCCCTTGATATGGCATGTAGGGAGAAGGAATGATATATGGGTCGATTAGGAGAGTTTTTGAATATATATACATGTAAGGTGGGATAGTACCAAGATATGGAATAATAGGCATAAAACGAGGGAACCTCGCATTGCCTCTTGTGGTGGCATTCAAGAATGCACTTCTGACAAGCCCTTATGTAGGATAAGCTTGAGAAGGATGAGGACCCATCCCTAGTGTGTCTAACCCTTTGAGAGGATCACCTGGATTTGAATGAGCCACATAACCTTGTTGTACATGATATTGCATTGGTTCATCATTGGAAGGGATGTATCCTTTGTTATCAAATGGATACCCCATCTTATGCCCTAATGCATGTGTTGGTTGTGAATTCTGGGCACTTTCTAGTTCTATAATTCTCCCCACTAAAGTAGAAATGAGATCGTTTGGAGAGGATTGAGTCCTTTGTTAGGGTGCCTGTGGCATAGGGTTTGATTGAGTAGGCTCATGATACCCTGATATGAATTGTTCATTGTTATAATTCTCATCTTTCTTAGAAGTAACAATCTTAGGATAGGTATTTTAAATATTAGAGGCTCTAGCCTTCATTCTATCCAAAGACTTATCGATCTGACGAAGAGGATTAGCTATTCGTGTAAATAGATCATCTTTCATTGACTGTTTGAAAATGTGAGGTCTTGAGAGGATTCTATGGTAAGAACATGTTCCGTTTGTGATAACAACGTGGTTTGTATTAGTTTGACCATATTGCATTTTTAACGGTTGATCAAACTCCTCCATCCTTACATAGATAATGGGGTTTGAAGTGTAACTAGGGGAGGTTTGAATGTTGCTTGTGTGATTTTCACCCCATATCGAAAGAGAAGGGGACTGTTCTTGTTACATGTTTGTATAATATTTATCAAAGCCAAAGGGCCCACCAAAATCTCTTCTAGACATATTTTAAAAGGTATAAAATGCCTACCAAAATAAGGGAAGAAATTAAAAAATGAGGTAATATAAATGAAAGAAAGGAAACAAGAAGGAAATAATCTTTCACGTCGGGTTCACCAATTTTTACGGATCAAAATTGACATGCAACCTTCAACCGCACTCGACCCCCCGAGGTCATGCCGAAGCAAATGATGTTGAATGTATGTGGCTAACTATAGGAGGATGAGTCACTAAGATCCGGTAGTGTGATATCCTAGTAGCTGAGTTTGCAAAGGTGAGATTTAGAGGCTATGAATGGGTAGCATAAATCCCCTATGGATTGTTTTCCTAACTTGGATCTAAGTGTTAAAACAGTTGCAAGTGTCCATGTAAACTGAATGAAATTAACAATCTATGCTACTTCTTAATGGAAACTAATCTATACAAATCACTAAAATGAAATATTACAATCACAAACAAAAATTTGCCTCTATTCTAAGTAATTAAAATATTTCTACACTAAAACTAAACAAGAAAAATAACCCGGTGTGGTTATTCACCTTTGTTGAGTGTATTGAAACTAAAAAAAATTAAAACAAGAACTTTTCCAAGTGATTTACAATATGTAGACAACCTCCTATAGATATTATCTCCTTCAGATCCATAGGGATAGGAAAAAGGGGTTTCGTCACCTGTTGTTGCTATGAAAGATTCAAACCCTCTTGGAAATTAACCAATTACTTGCAAATTAAAGGAAATTTATCCCTACCTTATTTGATATGATGTAAAAATGATAAATTGTAAGCATGAAGGAAATCAAATATTAAATCCAACCTGGAGTTCACAGAAAAAAGATAAATCCATCTGTGTAGTGATTTGTCCCCTCAGTTTGTCATTTTTGTCTCTGTGTGTCTGTATGAGTCCAAGGAATTGGGAATATAAAGGAAACAGAAAGAGGATGGTGCTTGAGAAATGGGAGCTTGAAGGTAGTCTGGATGCAATGCAAGTAGAAGAGATATAGCATAAGAGATATGAGCTTTGCTATGCAATTCCTAGCAAGATTATGGCAGTAGTATAATGCAATATACACAAAATTCTCAGGCCTTTTGCTTGAAAACAAGCATGTAATATATAGTAATTAAGGATGGGATGTGCCTTCATGTACAAGGAAAAAAGAGGAAGTAAAAACTAATTAAATCTATTTAAAAATAGAAGGAGGAAGGATAACCAAGCAATTAAAGCTAATTTTAAGCTCAAATAAGAGGATGCACGAATGTCTATTTGAGAACGTTACAAATTTCGTGACCTGATCGCTTGCCAAATACATGCATAAAGATTTGTGGAAAAAGTTTTCAGGACTAGTGTCCACCCTAGTGGAGAGAGGTGGTCATTGGCAATCGATAACACCCATTCTTGGGAGGTGGTCACTACAGAACCCCATACCCAAGCCTGGGAGGCGCTTTCTTGCCACGAAAGCCAAAACATTCACAAAATGAGTAGGATTCTTTAAGACCGTCGTTGAAAATCTAAAGTCCAAGGATGGGAGATGGGCTAGAAGGTTTGACAACATTTGCAAAGCTTAGATTGAACCTAAAAAGGCCCACTTTTATGGTGCCTTTTATATCAAGGTCTCTACATTGGAGACAAACTCACACACATGGGAATTGCAAACCCTACTTTTCCTACTTGCCAATAACCATATTCAATTGAACACCACTTCTAGTTTTCTCTGCACAATCCATCAAGTTCTTTGTTTATAGGTGATAGGTTGCAATTTATGAAATTTATGTTTGAAATTAAAGCGTGTGGTTTTGGAAACCATATTGTAAGCACTTTAATTGTTTTTGTTGATTTTTGCTAACACACAACTTAAGCTAGAAAATATTTCTAAGGATCCCATTGGCTCTCTAAACTACTCGTAAATGATTTTTATAGCATTACAATGTGTGTAAAGTATTATTTAATCATTTACTTTATATGAATGGATTTTTCACTTTATAGTGTTATCTCTCTCCTCCTCTCTTTTAAAATAAATATGAAAATTTGGTTGGTCTTAGTAATGTGAACGGATTAAAAATACATATTAGTTTGAAACAAAATGAAAATGTGTATGGGTTAAGAAATGGTTGAAATATTATGAATAGAAAAGAAAATGTTTTATAGTTTCTCTCTCTTCCTTACTCTCTTTTAAAAAATGTAAATGAATGTGGAAGTGTGAATGTGTGACGAAGTTAACTCTGTTCTCTCTCATGATCTCTACCTATCTCTCTACTTTGTTTGGAATTATTTGAAATGATGAAATGTCTCGTTTGTGCTTGGGTGTAAGGGTTTTCCATACTCAGTCGCAGGACTGATGCAACATTGGTTGCAGGTACATTAACAAAAGGATTAGTGAAAACAAATTTTGTGTCTTTTATTAACATGTTATTTGAAGTAAATGTAATCATTTAGAATATTTCAGTGATACTTTTATTAAAAGAATGTATTATTTTCATTATTTCCATGATGAAAATTATCATATTGTATATTGGGAAAATGTACTATTTCATACATAGTTATAGTTTTACGTATTTAATGAATGTTAATGTTATCCAAAACTCACCCCTCAAGGTAATTTTGATAACATGCATCAAATTCTTTAGTCCCAAGCAAGTAGATTGATTCAAGGCTTGAAATCGTGTCTTTTGGGGGCCCCTCGGCTTCTCTCTAACTCTCCCATCCAAGAAAAAATCCCAACGAGTTGGAAAAAATGGAAAAAATACAAAAATAAGGTTATAGGATTGTTTTAAAGCATTTTGGGTCTGAAGGGTGCGGGTCGTACCAAGGTTCATCGTACCAAGTTCCCGACCGAAATACAAAGAAAATCAACTAAGTCGGACATTTTTGTCCCAAGATGTCCGTGGGACAGTTGGGACGCCGGGACAAAAGTATGCGCGGGACGCGAATCGGCCGATTTACCACAAGGAGGCCCGAATCGGGCAGTGTGGAGATTTTCATCTGGGACAACCGGGAAAAAAGTACGCGCGGGACGCGAAAAGGTGAAACAGCCGTAGACAATAAAATCATCAAGTTATTTTTGTTTCGCGCAGTTTGGGACAGCCAAGACAAAAGTACACGAGGGACGCGAAAAAGAGAAAAGGCCACAAAATTACGCAAGGAAGCCTGAATCAACCGATGTGGGAGAATTCGTCTAGGACAGCTAGGACAAAAGTACAAGCGGGACGCGAATCGGCTGATTTGCCGAAATAGCTGCAGCAAAGAAAATAAGTCAACATTTGACCCGTGAACTTCAACCGGCCATAAATTTTGACTCCGAGCTCTGATTTTCACAAAATTGGATTTAAATAAAATAAACATATTCGGCTCCAGTCAGTTAATGTTCATTCCCGTCAAATGATAGAAAACGCCTGCGAGACCCAAAATAGCTGCCCGCACTTAGAAGGCCATAACTTTTGCATTTCTCAACGAAATAGCACAAAATTGGTACTGTTGGAATTGTGAATCCAATCCTGATGCACAAAAATCAATAAATTCCATATTTGATGAGAAATCAGTGGGTATATTTCATAAAACGTGGCCAGGTTCATAACAATGTTTTATTTGGTAGCTGGGAGTGCAATCAAGAGGCATTGTCACCATTCTTTCTCTACTGCAGAACCTGGGACAGTATGGGGAGCCTTTTCTAAGTAATGTAAAATCATTTTACTCCATTTAATGCCTCTTACAAATCATTGAAGGACAGATTTCGGGATTTCTATTTACCCTTCTCTTTCTCTTCTCATTTTTTCTATAAATTGGAGTGTTGGGCTCATTGTAACGGGGGGTAGTTTTTGTAGCAAAGCTCTGCCAAAATTGCTTTGTGAAGCCAATGTGCTATAGGCCCTTGTTGTGGACTCCTTGCATGGTGATCCAGGCAATTATCTTGTAACCGATTGAAATGTGCATATCAGGAAGCAATAAAATATAAGTTTGTGGATGCATCTTCCCCTGCTGTGTTTTCTTGCATTCTTCTTGCCCCTTCAACCTTGATTACAGTAATATTGTGTCTATTATTATGTTCTTGCAGGGATCCATTATCATTGTTTATGTTTGAAATATTTTTGTGAATGCATTTTGCTAGATTATGGGGAACTGTCATCACCCCTTCTAGTGTGCACTTAGCTTCTGTATCTCACACATTTGAATACTACTCTCACACCCTCCTTTTCTGGTCTATCACTGTTGTAGTGTAGGCTTTCATTTTATGCATTCTCTCTCCCTGGTCCCTTGGAAATTTAGATTAGAATAGTTAGTTTTCCCTGCATTAGAGTAGATTATGGCAGGTAGTTTAGGAGCAAGAACCAACTTTCTCTGGAGGTCTATCTCAACTAGCAAGTCCCACAACTTGGAGGTAGTACCCATGTTATCCAATCACAGTGTGAGTTCAAGTATATGCGCTTGTATAAACATAGGGGTGCTGTGATTCGGTGATAATAGTTAATCTTAGTCATAATTTAATATTCTTTTAATTAAATGAATTTGATTATATTATGTACTTTGGAAAAATATGTCAAAGATTCCTTCTTTTAGTGTCAAAATTGATATAGGAGAATGTAACTAGAACCTTGTCATTTAAAATTTTTGATATGATTGTGCTATTAAAATTATTAACAAGTAATTTAAAATGACGGGTTTTTACCTATATGTTGGTGTTGCAATGACCTCGGATATCACTTAATCTTGAATTAAAAATATCAACCTACATTTTTGTGTGTTTTCATATTGAGAAAAAAGTGACCGAACAAACATATAGCTCAAAATATTTACCTTTGTTTAATGAAATGACCTTATCTTGTAAGCTCCAAGTTAGGCTAGCTCTAGAAACCTTCGTAGACCTATAGACCTAGAGACACTGTATGTGTTGTGTGTTCCTCCCTAGGAACCTAGTTGAGAAATTTCTCATGGGTATCAACGTGTGCAAGATGCCTTAGTTGGAGGCATAACATTACTTTTGTTGTATATAAGATGACAAGTTGAGATTGAAATATCATGGTTTTTTTATATACTAGATAATATTTGAAGTTGAATTTAATGAATAGTGGTTGAGACCACAAAGATAGTTAGGTTGTGTATCAATTCACTATTAAGTTTTTAATTGTAAATAAAAATTTGTAACTTTCCCTCATTTGGGAAAGTACCCTTGTGATTTCGATCTAATCATTTTAAGTTTCATGGAGATCGCTTGCAACATATAAAATATTTGCTATGATGTGAAATTGAATGGAATTGATCCAAATGAGAAAAATGAATAATAAAACATAGCTTCCCATTTAATAATCGAACCACAAAAAGTGTACATGTTAATATAATTCAAATTGTCAATTCAGTTATATACTTTTATTGGAAATCAAATTAACAAAATAAATCTAATAGAATCCTTTAGAAGATAAATGTTAAATGATAGTGAGAAAATGTATTCATGGAATACCTCAAGTTACATGAATGTCTTGAAAGACATGGACATTTGATTTCTCAAATTTTATCATGTGGTAAGGTGTAGGAACCCTCGAGCACTAATAAATGCAATTTATCAAGTGACCTCACTTGATTTTATTGGACAAAGGGGATATGATGTATGATTATCAATGATTGTAAATATGAATTTGAAGGAAATGTTAAAAAGTTTTGCATGTGTGTAAAAATGAGCAACTCAAAACTTTGTTAGGATGGATAGAATTGGTGAAGTATACCTAAGCTAGGGGAGTTTCTTTCAGACAATATTGTTACACCTGAATTAATTGACGATTACATGAAATCTGCAACTATGTTTACTGTTACAAAATGTAACAGATCACATACTCTACAATTTCATGACTATCTTTGGAAAAAGAACACAAGTCCCCGAAGGACAGTTGTGTTGTCTTGATGAAGAAATCCATTTGCAAAATAGATGAAATGCTAAGTTTTGGAATAGAAAACATAAATGCAAATTGCAAAAATCAGAGTTCATTATTAGATGTTACAGGTTTTCTTTAATGTTCCTTCCTTCATGATTAAGACATTCAATTATGTTACTGAGTTGTTTAGTTCATCATACAATTCATACAGAAAGATGAAATGAAGAAATAAATACATAATTAATTTTTAGAATTCAATTTTTTATTCATAAGGAAGTTTAGATGTTCCCACACAAGCCATGGGATGTAACTAAAAAGTAAAATACAACTACTGAAATAAGAGGTACACATGTATGAAAGAGAAAATAAAAGAGTACGATTGAACCCATCATTTCTTTGGGGTTTCTTATTTTGTTGAGACATCTCCATTTCCAACTTTTTTCCTTCTTCATCTTCATTTCTAAAATCACTGTTCCTGAAGAGAAGAGAAAACTATCAGCTACAAGCTCAGGGATCAAGCCATATTCCTTTACTATCCTAATTTGTGCATATAAATCTCTTAACAATAGGAGATATAGTTTACTTTAAGATCAAACTACATTTATGTTTTAATCAATCAAAAAGAAGGAGGGAGGAGAAAATAAAAATGATAAACATAAGAGAGGCCAAAAATCCTAAACATTTTCTAACTGTTTTCTTAAGTGTGCAGGTACAAGTTGTAGCCAAGAAGAAATAAATAAAGTCTTTCAAAAAAATTGCAGAGTTCAATGACTTCTATCCTATGGCATAAATTAGTTAAGTCATTAAGTACATGATGGAATGAAGGAAGAGTAGAACTCAAGTTTCAGTAACCGTCATACAAATAGAAGAAGTTACAATACAAAAGAGAGACTAAAAAATAGAAGTACGTGTTCTGAATTTCAACTAAAACAAAATGGATAAGGAAATATGAGAAAAATTTGGTAGGGCTTCACCATGTAAAATGGATATTTTAAAATTTTCAGCATACATACTAAAGTTGAAATGAAGCTCAAATATAGCATTCAAGAAGAAAAGAAATGGAACTACAAGATTTCAAAAAAACTTCGATGATCAACATGCAAGAATTTGGGGTACAAAAACTTCTAGAAATAACATGTCCTTTCCTGGTTCTCAAATAAAAGTAAATGATTAAATTCTACAATTTTCAATTTTCAGAATCAAAATTTCAAAACCATTTTACAACTGAAAATGAGGAAGGATGTCTAGTACAAAGTTACAATTCACAATGTAACTAGTTCAGTATTCAGCTACATAATCAAATTCAGAATCAAAGAGTGCAAATGCAACTACAGGTTATAAGAGATCAATCCAAAATGTGAACTGAAGAGAGAGATATATAAGAGAATGTAGAGTTTTTCATGCAAGACATTTCAGTTACAGACTTTATTAAAGTCAGGCTAACTAATTTCAAGGAACAAAATGTCTCTTAGAAAGCATACAACTGCAAAACTATGAACTCGGTGAGAAAAATTCATATTCAAATGGTTAGTCTTTAAACGAAAACAAGACCACTTACATCCTAAAGATAAATGCACATCATGTTATACTACAGATTGAAGTACAACCCAGTGAACAAAAGAGGTAAAATTATACAACATGGGTACAAATTTAGATCAAAGCATAATCCATTTTGACAAAGTAAGGATCAAAGTAAGCTATATCCCATATGCAAAGAAGGTGTTCATTAACAAGGGTTTCAATGAACATATTGATGAGATTTTAAAGAAAACAAATAGGTCGAGCCCCAAAAGAATATAACAACGTACGTTCTCAAACCCAGATTCTTAAAAATGGGTGCAACTTTCAGGAAAATACAAACCTGAGTTAGAAAACGAAGTAACGAAACCTTTACAAGGTACAAATGTGTAACTTGAAGCTCAAAAATAAAGAAGCATGGATCTTACAGAAGGTAGTGGGTTTCATTCACAAAAGAAAGAGTACATCATTATAAAATATACAAATATTTATCAGGTTATCATTGTTGTTTAAGTGGGGCTATTAGCTAGTACAAAAGGTAAACTTATATGGATACAAGTTGAAGATTTATCACAAAAAAGTTATAGATCTACGAGTACCGATATCCCAGAAATCCCAGATCCTGGCCAATGAACGACGTATCCAAATCTAGATATGAAATCCTTCATTATGACAAAATAATAGAGGTTTCAAAGAAGAGTTTACCCGTGACATATGAAACAATAATGGTGAACCAGCTGAGAAAAATAGAAATCAAAACCCACAATGAAGAATCATATATCGGTGTAAAATCTCTAAGAAAGACACAGAAACTAGAGCTTGAAATGCTCAGTAAGTAATATTTTAAGGAATTCCACCAAAATCCCTAAAAAAGAGATTGTAGCGAAGAAAGAAGTCAAAGACAGAACCCCTTCATAGAGATTCTTCATGAGTTTTAGAATGATAACCCAACAGACGGTCAAAAGCTCTAAATTATTCACAGATCAAATTCATGGCCCAAAGTCTAAGGAAAAAGAGAGTGCAAGATTGAAATATCCTGTGATTGGTTGAGCTGTTTGAAGTCTTTCAGCAAGTATAAAGAATATGGAATGCAAAGAATAATCAAGAATATCTAGGGTTTTAGAAAAGGCTCAAGGATGTGACCAAGAACAAACTTTGAATTAGAGACCACATATAACCCCATGAAGATATAACGACCGTGAATAGAAGAACATTCAGAATAGAAGGGAACTCCTCAAACAAAAAATACGAAACCCATTTTTTCAGCTAGTTATTGCAAACAAAACCAAATACTCACGATAGGCTAGAGTTTTTGTCACAGCAAACCCTTGGAAAAAAACAAAAAACAATAACGATAGAGACTCAAATGTCCTTCCAACTAAGGACATAGAGTGTGATTTAAGGCTAGAGCTACAAGATAGAAATAATATCTTGAATCACATTATAAAATGTACAGATCCTAGCTAGTGGACTGAAGACACATTAATGGGTAGCAAGGAATTAGAGTAATAACAGAACTTACCAATTAACATGGAGTTGTTAAGTCCTAAAAAAACGACGAAGCTTCAGATCTCAGAAAATGCAAAGGCTAAAAGATGATATAGTTTTCCATGCTCGAAATATCAATTTCTCACCATGGCGGAAAACATCCACAAACCACCTTTCTTAGAGAGCTCGAACAGAGAAGAACAAGAAAGATGCAGATCCAATCAAGCTTAGAGAACCATTTATGCAGAGGGGTCCAGCTTTCAAAAGTACCCACAATGGCAAAGTACAGTCACTCAAAAGGCCACAAGAAACCGAAGCTTGAACATACAACCATTGACCATCCCACTTAGAAAGCTCAAGAGAATATCATAGACAAAGCAATAAAAATCAAATACAGATGTTTTAGTTTTCAAAAGACCGAAAAGGGGGGCTGAATCAAGCTCAACACATCAACAATGGCAGGTCTGCAACAATTTCGCCATGGCTTCGCCACTCTCTGCGAGCAAAATGAATGACTCAAAGGATAGAGCTTGGGTACCTTTTAACTCACCCACATCAACCGTGACTTAACCTAACTCACCTGGAGTTAGTGATTGAACGATCCAACATCGAATAAGTACATAGATCAAGGGCTTGAAGATCGATCTCCAATATTCAAAGCAAACCATCATGGTCAGTTGCCACCGGCCATATTAAATGCGAAGTTTAAAAACCTAACGACATAGGTACCAGATCGAATGGTTTGTAATCTCATACTACAAAGATTGACAGCCTGAGATCATCACCAATTTTCAATGCAAACCACCAGGGTTATAACAAACTCTACTTGAGTTAGCCATATCACCCACAAACTATTGAAGGGGTGATTAATAGTGCAAAGGGGGTCCAACCTCCATGATTCAAACAAAATCATTGCATTTGAAACGTCAAAAGGATCAACTATAGTGCAACTTTGAATAATATAAAGTGTCTGACCAGATTCATGTTCATCGATGATCATCCAAAAGTTAAGGGTTATAAAACTATAATCAAGTGTTACCCAAATGCAAAAACCGACAAGTATTACATGGTCGTGTTTAATCATATGTGGTCGAAATATGACATGGCGGTCTTTTACAAAAGCTACCACCATATACATCTAAAACTCAATAATGTACTAAGTCCACAAGGGTGGCCAAACTGAATGGAGATTAGTGATCAAGTGCAGAAGGGTGGCCCCATAGATTGTAGAGGAAAAGTTAAGCATGTGCACATGGAGGTGGTCCCCATCAATTGGATGATGTGGATGGGTTATTTTGCAAATTTTGCAAGTGTTGTAATTATTTTTCTCATAAATAGGGAGTTAATTTTTGCATGCCTTCAGTAGGGGACAAAACAGACAAGGAGACGAATTCACATTGCACAAGGAAAGAGACTTGGCCCAACAAGCAAGCTTTATTATTAGAAAATGATTCACCTTTCTTTTCTTAAAAATAGAAAAAATCAAGTTCATTTTGACTGAGATGTAATCAAAGGCTATTAATTCCTCTTTGTAATTGCATGTTCTATTTTTTTTGCTTTATTTATTAATAGATGAAGGATAAAAAAAGGATGCAAGGGAAAGTAAAAGTGTTATTCTATTTTAGGAAGGGAGGGAATCAAATTTTCTATATATTATGTGCCTTAGAAAAGCATAGAGGAGGAAATTTTACATACAGGAGTGCTGAAGAAATTTTTCTAGTTTTCCCCTTTGAATGTGAAGTATTTTCTACCTTCCCAATTATTTGCAGTCTTGTATATTTTCTATTAATCTTGTGAATGTAAGTTCCCTGATTGATGATCTCAACCTGTTGTAAATTAAAGTAATTTATATGATATTAAATGACATGTTTAACTTAGCAGTATTGTTGTGATACTTTCCCTCAATACATCAAAGTGTTTGCCCCTAATTATCTTCAAAAAAAATTTCTCCTGTGCATCAGAAGTTCATTTCATATCAATTGTGCATGTACTCAGTCAAAGACCTCATACAAGTTTGGTGTATCACCTTAGTTTTAATTCATTTTTTATAGTCATCTTTCACCCTTAAACCCCATAAATCAGTTTAGGATACATCAATAAGGAACCGACCTTGATACCGGAGACTCACCTCAAAATAGGTATACCCATAGACCTAAGGTGTTTCCATTGTATCTACGAGAGAGAGAGGTAAAATTTGCAAGCTTAGAAAACATCCAACCATCTCTTTACAGGGTGCAATTTCGAGAGATAATAGTTTTTGGCATGCCCGGTGGGAGAACGAATCAGATCTACATGCAAGTTGCAACTATCTACAACAAATTTACAGCAGATCAAAAGTTACTTTTGGGACCAAGTTGCAACAACTTATTCTAAAGATTAAAAAAAAATTGGTGACTCCATAAAGCTAATTTCAGATTAGTATTGCAGCATGTTCCATGCCTAAAGTGACTACAAGATCATCGGTAAGAGGAATTCCTCCTAAGTTTTTTTCTTTACCTTTGAATTTTGCTATAAGGAGAAGAGTTGGTAATACTTTACCTTATAATAGACCTGGTTTTGATAAACCTCCTCATGATATCCCTTAACCACGTAGTAATTTATCTATTAATATACCAATTTTTCAAATGTTTATTCAACCACCAAGGAATTTTTTCACCTTTACTAATGGCAGCCCACTAGTAATCCTAGTTTACCATGATATCCCTAATGCTGCTATAAAAGGTTTTCCATCATTCACTAGTGAAAATTAGGTTACACCTATAGAGCACATTAAATATGTTGTAGGCTTATGTGTAGTTCATACTATCAATCATGATGATGTAGCTTTGAGAATTTTAGTTGCATCTCTTAAAGGACATGCCTTGCAATGGTATAGAAATATAGAGATTTGATGCTTAAGAACTGGGGATGACTTAGGTGATAAACTGCTGAAACAATTGTCTACCATCAAAAGAGCTCCCAATGAATAAATTTCCAATTTCAACATCCATTTTTCTATAACTTGGGAAATAATCCCAACAAGTGTTAAGCCTCAAGTTGATCACGCTTTCCTTTATTATCTCATAGTTTAAAACAGTGATATTTCAACTATGATGCAATCTATGAGAGGTGATACTCTTCCGGATGCTTATGATATTGCTATAAAATCTAAAAACAACCTTATTCAAGCCGGAAAATTAGCACCAAGACCTTTAATGCCATTTTTGGCAGATTTATCCCCTAGCCCATAGCCTATTACAATTGTAGAACCTATTGTTGCAGCCCCATCAGATGATGTATTTAAAGCTTTGGAAACTATGGGGAATAAACTGAATTCAATTGAAAATAGACTCACATTACCTAGTAGACCTTATCAGGCTCCTTATCAGCAAAACCAACAAAATAGGTAACCTTACCAACATAATCAAAATTATAGACAACCTTATCAGCAAACGTAATTTAATCTAAACGCTCCTAGTTCATCTAATGCTTTAGTCCCAGTTAACATTGCTACAAAAGAGTGGTGTCAGCCTTGTAATCAACCTCATTCAGTGATAAATTTCCCAAATGATTTTCTAAACATAAGTCTTGTTGCACAACCTCAATAGGAGACATTATTCAAGCCTCAAATGGAGAGTGGGTAGTAAGATACTCAGGTTTAGAAAGCACCTAAACAGAGTTTAGTTAGTTTCAATGAGGATGATTTCATTCTAGTCACTACTAGGGCTCAAGGTAAAGCTGCTGAAAGTTAAAAACAACAAAATAGGCTTGTTCTGCCCACTATCACTTATAAGACAACATCTACAGCCCCAAAACCAGCTAACAGTCTTGTTCTTCCTAAAAAAATAGTAAGTGTTTCAGCTGATAAAGAACAACAAAAATAGATATAGCTTGACCCAAGAAGATTGTTTATACCTCAGATATCAAAGGCAACTAAAGAAAAATTAGTTTTCACCAAAGCCTATGCTAAAACAATAGAATATGTCTCTAAAACTGTTGCTTCTTTTAACATTTTTTATGTAATTAAAAGGCATAATGTTAACATCTCAATGTGGGATGCCCTAAGTATTCCAAGACAACAAGATTTACTTTCTCATGAACTAGCTAAACTACAGATTTCTTCTAAAACAACAAAAAAGGAGGTTCAGAAAATAGACATGGTCCTTGGAACATTCCAACAAGACCACATCAAAGAAGTTAAGTGGATTGTTTAGAAAGCTTTAAATCCTCACGATATCAAGAATCCACCACCATTTTATTTATCACTGATTATTGGGGAACATTTTGTTCATAATTGCATGGTGGACAGTGGTGCAAGTAGCACAATCATGCTAAAAGCAATTATAGAAAAATTTGGTCAGGAGTATGAGCCTACAAAAAAGAGTCTCTTACATCTTGATGGAATTACAACTAATACAGTTGGTGTAATCAGAAATTTAGAGGTAACATTGCATGTTTACCCAACTATTTGTATTCTACAAGATGTCAATGTTGTAGATTTACCTCCTTACTTTGCATTATACTTATCTAGAGATTTCAGAGCAAAGATAGGAGGTTATCTCTCTTCATATTGGTCCTTTATATTTTTAAATACATGTTATGGCACCAAGGTTACTATCAATTCAGAACCATTGGCCAAATTTCACATTGATCCTCAATCTTCCAATGCAGTAGATAATTATGTAGCTTTAAACTAGTTTGATTTTGATGATGTAGCTCATGTTTCAGCATTAGATGGTGTTTCTAACATGTCTATGGATGAAAAGAAATTTGAAGAACATGCTCATGATCCTTTTAAGGAGGTTGAATAACATCTGTTTGGTGTGTATTGTTTGCATAGAGAAAACACACCACTTGCTTTGCTGTTCAAAAGAAAAAATTCAGGAAAAGGGATTTGGAAGCTTCATTTTGATGGAGCTAAGAATAAGAAAAGAGAGGGAGCAGGTTTGATGCTTACTTCCCCAAAAAATGAAGGTTATTTCTCAACTTTGAGTCTCCAATTTTCATGCACTTGTAAAGTACCTGAATATGAAGTATTAATTCATGGCTTACTTTGGGCCAGAAAGAGAGGTATTAGCATGCTACAATTTTTTGGTGATTATGAGTTGGTTATCAATCAAGTGAGAAATTTTAATGTTTGTAAGAATTCATTAATAAAGTCATACAGACATAGAGTTTCAGACTTAATGGAATATTTTGAATCCTTTAAACCCAATATGTTCCTAGGACAGAAAATAAGCATGCAGATATACTTATAGTAATTGTTGTCAGTTTTGAAGTGTTAAAACGGATTGGAAATTACAAAATTCATCCTCATATAAAGCTGATTGTTAGGTCTTTGATACCTCATAATGATTTGAATTGGCAAGTTTTTGAAAGTGATGATCAAATCTGTAGTAAATCAAGATAAATTACAGCACTTGTATGGTGACCAGATTGTTCAACTAAACACAAATAAACTACCTCGAGGTCTTGTCACATTAGAAGACATGTTCGGCACTGATGATCAGTTAAGGAAGGTCAAGCCTAAGATGTCAACACATGTTAATAACTATGAAGAAATCTCAGTTGATGAAGGGAAAAAAAAGTTTCTTGGAAAGGTATGTTCTTGAGCTAATTTTATTTTATTAATCTTTGCAAGGAATTCAAATATTTTTTCGATTGGAAATATCAAGACCTGAAATGGTTTGAACTCAGTTTAACACAACATACTATCGAATTGTAGCCAAATTCCAAGCCAGTTAGGCAAAAACAGAGGCCTTTAAATCCTAAAATAGAGCCTCTAATGAGGAAAGAATTATCTAAGTTGATTAAATCAAGTATAATCTTTCCACTTAAGCATTCAAGTTGGGTAGAAAATCTTGTTCCTATTAGGAAGAAGAATGGAGAAATCAGATTATGTGTGGATTTTAGAGATCATAATAAAGCTTTATTAAAAGATCATTACCCACTTCCAAATATGGATCATATTTTAAGAACAATTTATGGTTCAGATAGACTATCTCTTCTAGACGGTTACAGTGGATACAATCAAATTCTAGTTTAAGAAGAAGATAGGTACAAAATAGCTTTTACACCAAGTGTGGGTAGCTTTATGCTTATAAAATAATGACTTTTGGGCCTTTCAAATGTTGGTGCAATGTTTCAACGTGCAATGGACATGGCTTTTCACAGCTTGTTAAATAAATGCATCCTTGTTTATTCAGATTATGTTAATGTATTTTCAAAATATTTTGATGAACATCTAATGCATCTAAGGAAGACTTTTCATTTATGGGAGGTAGTTTGGAATATCTTTGAATCCTGAAAAGTCTATTTTTTCAGTACATCAAGGTAAAGCTACTTGGTCATATTGCTTCTAACAAAGGATTAGCAATTGATCCTTTCAGAATTGAAGCCATATCCCAACTATCATTATCTCATCATAAGAAGGCATTGCAAAGTTTTCTTGGAAAAATAAACTTTTTCAGAAGATTTTTTCCAGATTTTACAGCATTGGTTAAACCATCAACAACTATGTTAAAGAAAGGGAAAATTTACTCTTGGACTAGTGAAGGGAGAGAAGGGTTTTGAAGCAATCAAAACAGCCATCTCTCAGTGCTCCTACTCTTGCAAATCAAAATTTTGATAAATATTTTACAATGTATGCACTTCGCAGGAGTTGAAACAATCTCATGTATATTACCTTAGGTTAATGATGAAAATATTGAGCAACTTATTGCTTTCGTTGGACAGAGCTTGCGATGATTATGAAATAAGGTACACATTTCTTGAAAAACAAGAACTTTTAGTAGTCAGAGGGCTAAATAATTCCAAAGTACACACTTTCAAACAATAAAATTCATGTTCTTATTTCTCATCCAAGTGTGAAAGCTTTCTTGTTAAATAAAGAATTAAATGAGAAAAGAACAGGCTGGATAACGAAAGTTATGTAATATGATGTTGATATTCGGGTTGCTAAGATAGTTTGAGGAAAAGGTTTATGTCAACACCTAATTGCTAATATGGAAAAATAGAAAGCTGCAATAACCAGATGATTCAAAACAACATACTGAAATTATGTAATCAGCAATCCGAAGTCATGGTTCAAACAGAAAATCAGCAATCTAAACTTGCTCATGAAGCCCTAGGAATCAAGATGGAATGACTGATTTAGTTAACTATTTACAGCTATGGCACCTATCTAGAAGGTATGGAAAAAAATAAATGAAGTTATTTCAGATTACAAATGTACCTTATATATTTATTGATAATGTGTTGTTCAAAAGAGAAATAAATGGAATCTTGCTGCAATTTGTTTATTATGATAAAATTTATAAAATATTATCAAATTTCCATGAAGGACCTGCAGGAAATCATTTTTCAACATGTATCACAGCCTTAAAAAATTATTAAAGCTAGTTACTATTGGCCCAACATATTCAAGGATTGTTTTGAATGGATCATAAAGTGTAAGAAATGTACTTTCTTTGTTGGGAAGGAACGTTTAGCTTCGCTGCCTCTACAACCTATTTCAGTTGATCAACCTTTTATGCATTGGGGTCTTGACTTTATTGGCATGAGAAACCCACCTTATTCACAAGGACAACAAGTTGATTTTGACTACTACAGATTATTTTACACAATGGACTAAAGTAATAGCCTTTGAAAGATGCTAACAAAACCTTGTTACTATCCTTTTATGAGGGTATAGTTTATAGATTTGGTGTTCCAACAACAATCATATCAGATAACTCTTTAACATTTCTTAGTGCAAAGCTAATGGATTGGGTTGTCAACCATGGACTTTATCTAAGTTCTTCATCTAATTATTACGCACAAAGGTAACAACTTAGCTGAAAGTACCTAGAAGAATATTTTAAAGGATCATCAGAAGAACACTCAGAGATAACCAGAGAGCTTGACATCTAAGGTTGAATTCAGCACTTTGGGCTGATAGAGTGAATCCTAAAAGATCAGTTGGCAATTCACCATACAAGCTTGTTTATAGAAAATAAGCAAGAATGCCTATTTCAGTCAAGTTTCCTGAATTAGATCTGTTGCACCAAATGAAGCTACTTAAAAATGAACCATTGCATGTTCGTTATGAAAAATTAATGGAATTATAAGAGCTAAAAGATCAAGCTCAAGTGAACATGGAAAAGAATCAGAAACAAATGAAGAAGAATTTTGATAAGAAAATCCAAATTTAGGAGTCTGGAATGAAGGAGATATTGTGTTAAAGACGGATGTTGATCATGCAAAGCCACGAAGACATAGAAATTTTGATACAATCTGGAGTGGTCCTTACAAGATTTTATCTTATAAAGAACACAATGATTTTTAACTTTCAAGGCTGGATGGAGAGGAACTTCCCATTCCTATGAATGGTATGTTTCTCAAACACTATTATTGAAAATATTACAGTGATTGTTTAGAGTAGGATTTCTCTTAAATAAGTGTAGTCCCTCCACATTGCAATGTTTTCAATTCAAGAAGTGCATTCATGCATGTGATATGGTTTACCAGATCTTTTCCTAGTTTTAGTTCATTTTGGAAGGGTTGGACCTTTAGGAAGGCCATATTTTAGGTTACATGCTTTAAACTCCATGCCGGCAATAGACAAGAGCAAAGGCACTAGTACAAAAGCTAGCAGATAGCTTTCCCCATAGGATCGCCATAAATTTTGACAATTTTATCACTTGTGCAAAAATAGGCAACTCGAAACTTTGTTACAATGGATAGTATTGGTGAAGTATACCTAAGCTAGGGGATTTTCTTTCATACAATATTGTTACTACTAAATTAATTGATGATTACATGAAATCTGTATCTATGTTTGTTGTTACAAAACTTAACAGATCGCATAGGCTGTAATTTCAATGACTATCTTTCAGTAAAAGAATAAAAGGCCCCGAAGGAAACTTATCTTCAGTAAAAGAATAAAAGGCCCCGAAGGAAACTTGTGTTATCTTGATGAAGACATCCAATTGTAGAATAGATGAAATGCTAAGTTTTGTAACACCAAATATAAATGCAAATTACAGAAATCAGAGTTCGATTACTGGATGTTACAAGTTTTCTTTAATTTTCTTTCCTTAATGATTAAGACATTCAATTATATTACTAAGTTTTTTTAGTTCATCATACAATTCATAGAGAAAGCTAAAATGTAGAACAAAATACACAACACATTTTAAGAATTCAATATTTTATTCATAAGGAATTTCAAATGTTCCCACACAAGTCGTGGGATGTAACTGAAAAGTAAAATATACCTATTGAAATAAGAGGAGTACACATGCATGAAAAAGAAAATAAAAGAGTACTTAGTGAACCCATAATTTCCTTGGAGTTTGGTATATTGTTGAGACATCTCTATTTCCAGTTTTGTTCCTTCTTCATCTTCATTTCTCAAGCCGTTGTGCCTGAAAGAGAAGAGAAAAATATCAGTTACAAGCTTAGGGATTAATCCATATTCCTTTTACTATCCTAATCTGTGCATATAAATCTCTTAACAATAGGAGATATAGTTTACTTGAAGATCAAACTGCATATATTTTTTAATCACTCAAAAAGAAGGAGGGAGGAGAAAAGAAAAACCATGGACATAAGAGAGGCCAAAAAGCCTAAATATTTTCTAATTGTTTTCTTAAGTGTGCAGGAACAGGTTGCATCCAATAAGAAATAAATAAATTATTTCAACAAAGATTGTAAAGTTCAATGACTTCTATCATAGTGGGCATAATGCAGTTAAGTCACTAAGTACATGTTGGAATGAAAAAAGAATACAAATCAAGTTTCAGTAACTGTCATACAAATAGAAGAAGTTACAAGTACAAAAGAGAGACTGACAAATAGAAGTACGTGTTCTGAATTTCAACTAAAGAGAAGAATTAGATTTCAAGAAGATAAAGTTAACCGAAATGAGATAAAATTGCAGCTAAAACAGAATCGATAAGGAAATATGAGAAAAATTTGACAGGGCTTCGCCATGTAAAATGGATATTTTAAATTTTTTAGCATACATACTAAATTTGTAATGAAGCTCAAATACAGTATTCAAGCAAAAAATAAATGGAACTACAACATTTTAAAAAAACTTCAATGATCAACATGTAGGAATTTGGGAACAAAAATTTGTAGAAATAAGATGTGCTTTCCTAGTTCTCAAATAAAAGTAAATGATTAACTTCTACAATTTTCAATTTTCAAAATAAAAATTTCAAAACCATTTTACAACTGAAAATGAGGAATGATGTCCAGTACAAAGTTACAATTCATAATGCAACCAGTTCAGTATTTAATTACAGAATCAACTTCATAATCAAAGAGTGCAAATGTAACTACAGGTTACAAAGAGATCAATCCAAAAGGTGAATTAAAGAGAGATATATATAAAATAATGCAGAGTTTTTCAAGCAAGCCATTTTAGTTACAGACTTTATCAAATTCAGAGCTAACTAATTTGAAGGAACAGAATGTCTCTTAGAAAGCATACAACTTTAACATTATGAACTCAGTGAGAAGAATTCATATTCAAATGGTTATTCTTTACATGAAAACAAGACCACTTACAACCTAAAGATAAATGCACATCATACTATGCTACAGATTCAAGTACAACCCAATGAACAAAAGGGATAAAATTCTACAACATAGGTATAGAATCAGATCAAAGCATAATCTATTTTGACAAAGTAAGGATCAAAGTAAGCTATATCCCATATACAAAGATGCGCGCTCATCAAGAATGGTTTCAATGAACATATTGATGAGATTTTGAAGAAAACACACATCTTGAGTCCCAAAAGAATATTACAGCTTACGTTCTCAAACCCATATTCTTAAAAATAGGTGCAACTTTCAGGAAAATATAGACCCGAGTTAGAAAATGAAGTAACGAAACCTTTATAAGGTACAACTATGTTATTTGAAACTCACAAATAAGGAAGCATGAATCTTATAGAAGGAAGTGGGTTTTATTCACAAAAGAAAGAGTACATCATTATAAAATATAAAACTTTTCATCAGGTTATCATTTTTGTTAAAGTGGGGCTATTAGCCAGTATAAAAGGTACACTTATATGGATACAAGTTGAAGAGTTATAGCAAAAACATTATAGATCTATGAATACACAATATCCCATAAATCCTAGATCCTGACCAATGAACGATGAATCCAAATCCATATCTAAAATCCTTCATTATGAGAAAATAATACAGGTTTTCAACGAATATTTTTACCTGTGACATATCAAACAATAATGGTGAACCATCTAAGAAAAATAGAAATCAAAACCCACAATGATGAATCATATATCGATGCAAATTATCTAAGAAATATACATAAACTATAGCTTGAAATGCTCAATAAGTAATAGCCCAAGGACTTACACAAAAATCTTTAACAAGGAGATTAAAACAAAGAAAGAAGTCAAACACAGAACCCCTCTATGGAGATTCTTCACATGTTTCAAAATGTTAATCCAATAGATGGTCAGAGCTCCAAAATTATTCATGGATCAAATTCATGGCCCATATCTAAGGAAACATAGAGTCTAAGATCGAAATATCAGGTCATGGGGTCGAGTTGTTCGAAGTCTTTCAGCAAGTACAAAGAACATGGAATGGAAAGAATAATCAAGAATATCCATGGTTTCAGAAAAGGCTCAAATATTGACCAAGAACAAAACATTGAATCAGAGACATATGTAAGCCCATGAAGTTATAACAATCGTGAATAGAAGCACATTCAGAATAGAAGGGCATGATGCAAACAGAAAATACAAAACCCTTTTTTAAGCTAGTTATTGCAAACAAAACCAAATACTCAAGACATACCAGAGTTTTATCAGGTGAGCCTCGAAAAAACAACAAGAGTAGAGACTCAAACATCCTTCTAACTAAGGACACAAAACATGATTTAAGGCTCAGCTACAAGATAGAAATAGTATCTTGAATAACCATTATAAAATTCACAGATCTTGGCCAAATGAAAAAAGACCCATTAATAGGTGGCGAGAAATCAAAGTAATAATAGAACTTACCAATTAACATGGAGCTGTCATGTCCCTCAAAAAATGACAAAGCTTTGGATCTTAGAAAATGCCAGAGGCTAAAGGATGACATAGTTTCTGTGCTCAAAATATCAATTTGTCACCATGGCTGCAAACATCCACAAACCACCTTGCTTAAAGATCTCAAATAGAGAAGAAAAAGAAAGATGCAGATCCAATCGAGCTTAGACAACCATTTTTGTAGAGGGGTCAGGTTTCAAAATATACCCACAATGGCAAAGTACAGTGATTCAAAAGCCCACAAGAAACTAAAGCTCGAACATACAGCCATTTACCATCCCACTTAGAAAGCTCAAGATAAGATCATAGACAAAGCAAAAAAAAACCAAATGCAGATGTTTCAGTGTTCTGAAGATAAAAAAGGAGAACTGAATCAAGCCCAACACATCAACAATGGAGGTCTGTAACAATTTCTCCATGGCTTCGCAGCCTCACTGTGAGAAAAAGAATGATTTAAAGGATAGAGCTTGGGTACCTTTCAACTCACCCAATAACCGTGGCTTAACCTAACTCACCCGGAGTTATCAATCAAATAATCCAAGATTGAAAAGTTAGGTTGTGGAGCCTATTTTCATCTGAGAAAGTGTTGAAAAATGTAAACTAAAAGTAATGTACTGTACAAATTTTTTTTTCCTTAAAACGTGCCTGATATATTAGGAAACGTACATTTCTCATATGGGTAGGGATTTTTGACCCATACATTTATGGTTGGTTTTGGCCCATGGTTTTAATACCCATGGTTTTGTAAAAGTACTTAAGCAGTTGTCTACTTATATGGTTTTATGCATATGGTAGATATAATGTAACATTACAGATGTGTTTTGAATTCGGGTGTGAATTCTCTAGAGTTTGTTGAGCATATCTCCAAACACATCTCTGTATTGTATTGATAAATCAGTGGCTTGTAATTAAATCTGAGCAAATGATTCTTGGTGGACGTTAGCCCAAATTGGGGTGAACCACGTTAGATACTATGTCTTTGTGTTATGTTATTTTATTGTGCACTTTTATTTAAGATCTGTAATATTTTTCTACATATTAGTTTCTACTATTGCGATTCTGTGAGGGATTATTCTGCATATTTTATCACTTATTTCCTAACACGGATGTACATAGATCAAGGGCTGAAGATCGAACTACAATATTCAATACAAACCATCATGATCAAATACCACTGAAAAACATTAAATGCAAACAAAAAACCCTAACTACAGGTCCATTGATCAATGATCCCGAAATCCAATAGTACAGAGATTGATGGTTTGTATCAAAATACCTAACTCAACCTTAAATAGCCATGTCACTAACTAACTATTGAAGGAGTGAGTCATCGTGCAAATGGAGCTAGCCCCATGATTAAAACAAAATAATTGCCTTTAAAATGTCAAAAAGGATCAAATATAGTCTAACTTCAAATAATATAAAGTGCCGACCGAATCATGTTCCTCAATGATCACCCAAAAGGTAAGGGTTATAAAACTGTAATCAAGTGTTACCCAAATGCAAAATCCAACAAGTATTACATGGTCATGTTTAATCAAAGGTGGCGAAATAATGACATGGTGGTCTTTTATTAAATCACCCCCATATACATCTAAAACTCAATAATGTGCTAAGTCAACAAAGGTGGCCCAAACTGAATAGAGATTAGTTATCAAGTGCAAGGGTGGCCCCACAGACTGCAAAGGAAAAAGTTGAAGCATGTGCACATGGAGGTGGTCCCCATCAAGTGGATGAGTGGATGGATTTTTTTGCAAATTTTTCAAGGGTTGTAATTATTTTTCTCACAAATAGGGAGTTAATTTCTACATGCTTTCACAAGAGGAGAGAAAAACAAGAAGAAAAAATTTGCATGCTCAAGGGAGGAGACTTTCCTAAAAAGGCAAGATTTATTATTAGCAAATTATTCACCCATTATTTTCTTAAAAATAGAATAGTCAAATTTAGTTTGACTGAGATGTAATCAAAAGCTATTAAATGTCTATTTGTAATTGCATGTTCTATTTTTATTCCTTTATTTATTAATAGATGAAGAATAAAAATAGGATGCATTGGGTGAGTAAAACCTTAGTCTATTTTTAGGAAGGGTGGGTTGATTAATTTTTCTATATATTGTGTGCTTTAGCAAGGCATGGGGAAGAATTTTTAGATACAGGAGTGATGAAACAATTTTCTGCCAGTATTTCCTTTTGAATGTGAAGTATTTTCTACCTTTTTAATTATTTGCAGTCTTGTGTATGTTTTCCATTAATTTTTTGAATGCTGAATTCTCTGATTAATCATCTTACCCTATTGCAAATTCAGTAATTTCCACATGATATTAATGCATATGTGTAACTTAGTAGTATTGTTGTGATTCTTTCCATCAATACATCAAAGTGTTTACCCTTAATTATCTTCAAAAATATGTTGGCATGTGCATCAGAAGTTCATTCCATATCAATTGTACATGTACTCACTCAAAGACCTCATACAAGTTCGTTGTATCACCTTAGTTTTAATTCATTTTTTAGAATCATCTTTTACCCTTAAACCCTAAAAATTAGTTTAGGATACATCAATAAGTGACCGGCCTTAATACTGGAGACTCGTGTCAAAATAGGTATACCCACAGACCTGAGGTGTTTCCATTGTATCTACAAAAGACAGAGATCAAATTTGTAAGCTTAGAACACCTGCAACCATCTCTCTACAAGGTACACTTTCGAGAGATAACCATTTTATAAGATCGAATGATAAAAAAAATTGGTCTGGAACAAAATGTTGCATCTTGAGAGGCACAAATTGCATGGAACATTTCGAACACATTTGGTACAATTTTGAGAATTATATAAATTCCAAACAAGTTGATGAAACACACTAATATCAATCTAAACTAGATAAGTGAACATTTTTAAATTTAGTTCTCTTTTACTTTCTTAATCGAATATATACAAATGAAACTTTAGGATTTCAATTTTTATATTGCTTCATTATTCAATTACTCCTTCAAGATTCTCTCATTAGTAATATTACTTCATGATTATTAATTTTAGGAACATATCATTTAATGAACTTGCTTATTGTTTAAACAAATTTACATATTCATCTTAGGTTCCCAATCCCAATTAGTCCTTCAATCAAAAACCCCAGTTTTCCTAGAGCTTCCATTTATCACAACAATCCCTTACTTGGTGGATTCTTTTATTCCTTACCCTAATATTATGGATTGTTCTCCTTTATTATTTCATGACATATTATACCCATTCATTTCCATTATCTTATGTTTATAATGATGAGTAATCCTTTGGTACTCTAGCTAATATATATTTATGTGACGAAGTTAGTGATCATATTGATAATGTATATATCCCAAAAACATTAAAAAGGGATACAACGTCCTACTCATGTTATGATTCAAATTACTACTAGTTAATCATCCATTGGTAAGAGAAAAATCAAATAAGAACAAGCAGTGATTAGTTTATTGTTAGGATGGATAATTTCCTCATCTCCTCATGCAACCTAAAAATGCATTCAATCATCGAGCATTTCATCATCACTACTCATAGACAATTGAGAAAAATTCATCCTATTCACAAGTTATAACTCCCCCATTACTCTGACACAATGGATATAAACAAATCTTCACGTAAGATTATAATCAATTCAAAATGAATTATTGAGTCTATATTCACACATGGTGGATAAATAATTGAGACTCTATTGAAATTGTATAAAAAATGGAAACTCCAAAGCATCAATTGTTCCTCCAAAGCATATAAGTAATGGAAACTCAATGAATAAGGTTTTATCGTCAATCTCATTAAAAGGTAGAACACTTCCTCTAATATTTTGACAAATGTTATGCACCTCATCAGATAACTAGTTATGACTTTTGACATTCATGCAGAGGGATGTCCATTGCATACTCAAGGTAACCTCATGGTCTTGTGATATAAGACTATCCTTATGATATGGTCCTCTTTAAAGTAATGTGAGAGTGATTACTTGTCTATGTACTACAAAAGAGATTATGTGTATTAACTAGAAATTGTACCATAGGGGTGTAATTTGTATGCCCATAGGAAGTAAACAACTATGCATTTAGTCAACAACTGCAGGGAGGAAAGGAGGGTAACAGAACAATGTGAACAACAATGATTTTCCTAAGAACGTGAATCTATTGCTACACAATTCATAATAAGAAATATCAACTTATTTGACAACAAAAATAAATGTTTTCGATTTCATTTAATTTATTACATTGATATCAGATCAGATAACATTTACCATTCAAAATTGATTCTTATGTAGGTGTAAGCTCCAACCCAGTATCGTAGACAACAATAAACATATCCCTCATATCTATTAGAGTATCAATTTTTTCTTCTCGAGTGTCAAGAATCACAAGCACTTTGTTGGCTTCTTATATATAGTGGTGTGCTTGTTAATGTAGAATCCATGTTTCTAGCAAGGATATAAATTTTCATGGAAACACTATGTAAATCAATAGGAGTTGAGTCCTTGAATTCTATCTGGGCAATAACAGGGTTCAAATCTCTTATAAAGGACCACCCATTTTTATATGTACAATTTAAATCTTCTTCCACAATCAAATACATTTCATACAAACTTTCATGATAATATTGTTTCCAAGTGAAAGAAGGCATTGCAAAAAGTTTAGCCATTCCTCCATACACATTTGTTACAAAGTGATCCCAAGATATTTTACAAATTTTTAACAACTTTAGGTGAAGGTCATCTTTTAAATCCTCTACATCAATCAAATCAATATTTTTGATTGCTATGTAGAGCAGTCCCTTGAAAATACTAATCAGCCCCTATTACGACAAGGAAAGATCTAGATAGATGATTTAATAGATATGACTTACCACTACTTTGTTTTCCCATCGAAGATACCACCTTAATATCACCATCCCAATGATTCAAAACAACATCATACAAGCCAAAAATACATAAAATTAGCTACTGATATACTATCTACATAAGTGAAATTTTGTGGTGTGTGAAGCCCCTCAAGCAATGGCCTTATTCCATTGTTTTAGATTTGATTAAATTGAATAGGTACAAGAAAAATCAGTTTTTGGCCTTATTTTTAAGAACTATAAAAACTATGAATAAAAACATACCCTATATTGTATAGAGCCAAAAATTGCCGTGTGTTATGGATTTTTATGTGCAAGATAAGCAAATTAGAATTTAAAATTATATAAATTTTCAAGTGTTTTTTAATTTAATATAACATATTTTTTTAATTTAACCATTTCCTTGTTTTGAATAAGTACAGAGCTTAGCTACAATTGACAATGGCATGTGGCAATCAAGGATTTTTTTTGTTAAGGATGCCAACATATAATCGTTACAAAAACAAAGGAAATCCATTACCTTATATTGGTTAAGTATTTGAAGAAGCAACTCAAATAGAAGATAAGGTGATATTGGGCACATGATATGACCTGAAATACAATGCATAGAAAATATTTGAAAAAATTCCTTACAAACTACTTGTTTGTCCCTCTTTTCCTAGAGATACATGAAATTAGTTTCCATTTCAAGCTTTCAAAAGTTCTCAATTCCAGCTGGGAAAAAATTAAATTATCATACATACTCAAGAGTATCAAAAGATTTGCAACAAGATGGGTCTTTGTTAAAATATATTGTTACCATACATATAAACTCCAAGTTATTTTGATTGCCAAAAACCATATGAATGTGACCTATAAGGGAAATGGAGTTCAATTCAAAATTCTTCAACATTGTTGATCTCATTGTCCATTTAACAATACAATCGTATTAGGCCAACAATAATATAGTGTCATATATTTTTACATTTTCTCAAACACTTGGCAGCCATTAAAGATGAACCAAGTTTACGCCATTTTCCCATATAAAAATAAATGAAGTACTAAATATGACTCTCTAGTAGGGGATAACCAATTAATGTATAAAAAAATTATTGTTTCCTCCCTATGTTAGTGAATCTGAAATTATTATTACCTGAGTTGAAATTCGTATTGCACAATACATGCACATCTATGAAGTTAGGTAAATTATCTGTCAAATATTCTTGAAAAAAAAATTCCCCATGAGAGAGGAATGACTCTCAGCCATATTATTTTATTGTTAAATGAAATAACAGAGTAGTGGAAATTGTCATTGAAATTAAACCCTGAGTAAGAAATGTCATATAGAAATGCAAAGAGAGATTCTTACCTACTTTTGAGGAAAATGAGGTAACTAGACTTATTCTTGGTTTAAAAAACTCCATAGATGGACTAGAAAAATCATTCCAAATTTTCATAAGGATCTACACCATCATGTAATGATGAACCTATAGGAAAATGTTAGGAAATAAGGGATAAAATATGTAGAATAATCCCACACATAATCGTAATAGTAGAAACTAATATGTAGAAAGATATTACATATATGAAATAAAAGTGTAGAAAATAAAAGGACACAACACAGAAACATTATTTAACGTGGTTCATCCAATTTGGGCTAGTCCACCAAGAATCACTTGCTCATATTTTATTACAAGCCACCTCTTTCTCTCAATACAATAGCCAGATCTGTTTGGAGTTTCTCTCGACAAACTTTTCTAAATTCACACTTCAACTCACACATGTCTACAATGATATTGCCTCCCTACATCAATAGGAAACTATTTAAGAAGTTTTACAATAATGTGTGTATCAAAACCATGGTCCAGAACCACCCCATGAACATATGGGTCAAAAATCTCGCCCATATGAGAAGAGAACATTTCCCAAAGTATTGGGCATGTTTTTTTAGGCCAAAAATTATTTTCTTGCAAGAAAACTATGGAGAGTGTAGAATACTTTTATCATACAGTATTCAACATTTCCACACATGAAAACAAGCTCCACAACATAACAATCTCCCACTTAGAGACTAGTTTTCCTCTGAGAAAGATTCTCAACTCTTCACTGTCGTCAGTGAATACCAACCAAATCTAAACATAACTTTAGTTTCTCCCTTGTGACCACATTGTTCATCATGTTGGCAGGATTTTGAATAGTATGAATCTTCTCCATCTTTAGCTTCTCTTCCTACAAATTTGTCCTAATGAAATGGTACCTTAACTATATATGCTTCACCATAGTGTGAAAAGTAGCGTTCTTAGCTAGTTTTTTAGCACTCTAACTATCACTATTTATCTTCCCTTCCTCCTAATTATGCCCCAAATCATGAAACAATTGTTTTAACCAAATCATCTCTTTGCTTGCCTTTGTGGTAGCAACATACTCATCCTCCCTAGTTGAAAAAGCCACAAGATTAAGTAACATGAGATCAATCTCACTTATATCCCACCTTAATTGAAAATATAACATGTCATGCTCCTCTTGTTGTGTACATCTCAATCCATTTCTGAATCTACATAACCACTAAAAGTTGCATTCGATCCACTATAGCAAAAAATTGTTCCCATCATCCCTCTCAAGCATCAAAGGAACCACTTTACTACCTATCAGTGATCTTTACCTAGATTACTCATAAATCTACTCATTGGTCCTACTGCATGGGAAATATCATGCCTAGTACACACCATGACATACATCAAACTACCAACCGTTGATGATTAATGTACCTTGGATGTCTAGTTTCTCTCTCGATCTTTTTTGGGACACATATCATTTGATAACTTGAAATGGCCTACAAAAGGAGTCCCAACTGGTTTAGCTACCTTTATATTAAATGTATATAAGACCTTCTTAATGTACTCATTCTGAGATAAAGTCAGGAGTCCCAACTGGTTTAGCTACCTTTATATTAAATGTATATAAGACCTTCTTAATGTACTCATTCTGAGATAAAGTCATATTCCATTTCTTCATATCCCGACTAATCCTCATACCAAGGATTTGTTCGGTTTCCCAATCCATATCAAAGGAGTCACTTACCTACTTCTTGAGTACTTTTATTTCCTGTATGTTTTTACCTGTAGCTAACATGTCATCCATATAAAAGCAAGTGATAATATAACTTCCATACTAAAATTTATTTATATACACATAATGGTCAGAATGTCATCTAATACAATAGACCGAAACATTCCTTGTTGCATCATCAATAAAATTAACATAATAAGTTAAACCCCCAAGAGATGATACCTAAGCCAACCCCCACACATCATAATGTACCATATCAATTTACTCTCTTTCTCCATAGGTCCAACCTTGAGAAAATTTACTCACTTTTATTTCCCATATACATAGTTCTCACTGAAATCCAAATGTGTTTTTGTAAATTTGGTCAAATTCATCTTTATGATCTTCATGCCCTTATGGCTCATATGAAATAGCCTATAGTTTCTCAATGTTGTATCTACATCTGAAGCCACAAGATTACAAGAATTAGTACTACCAGTGGTTAAATACAAGGTTCTAACATTCTTTCCCCTTGCCACCACAAGAGAACCCTTCATAACCTTCCAAGAGTCCACTGTAAATATCACTGTACAACCATCATTTCCCAACTGCCCCACGGATACCAAGTTTCATCTTAATGTTGGCACATGTATGATATCCTTTAATAGCCCCATGTATTCAAATTCTACATCTTAACCTAAACAAAACCTTTTCCAATTAGGTTAGAAGTCTCATCATCACCAAGAAAAACATGCCCAAAAGCCCCTTGAACATAATCAACAAAATAATGCCTATGTGGAGTAATATGGAAAAAAGCCCCTAGATCTAAAACTAAATATTAAACAATATTATGGAAAGAAATAATCAAAGCATCCTAGAAGACATTACATGTTGCCACATTCACCTCCTTGTTTTCTTCCTATTTTTGCTTCTTATCTCGAAGCTACTAAGAGTCCTTCTTTGTATTCCCAAGCTTTCCACAGTGCAAGCATACCATCTTACTTTTGGATTTTGACCTTGCACAATCTTTTGATTTTCCATGGATTCCTCTATTCTTCTGTCTCCCTCTACTTTCCGTCCTCAAAGCATTCCTTGGAATAGAATATTACTGAGAGATTTTTCTTCACATTTCCTTTCTTCGAATCACCCCTCAACATCCTCAAACTTAAAATTTGAGTTAGCTGGAACCGAGGTGCTTACCACCATTACTAGCATATTTCAGATCTAGGGTAAGGAAAAACAAATTAATAAATACCTAACATATTAATAAAATTCTATTATAACCAAAGATAGTATATTAAAACCCATATTAAAATCAATCAAATGATCTGCTAATAAAATTTCCTCAGACATATTCATATTAAAGAACTTTTTTATTTAAATATCTTGTTAGAGGAAGAGGGTTTTTCACATAACTTTCCTAATGCTTCGATGAGTTCATTTTTTGTCTTCTCCTTTGAAACATTAAACAATACCGAAGATGCAAGACATAGTTGGGATAAATAATGTTAAAGATGCAATTAGCATTATATTATGATCCAAGTTCTATTGGTGTCCATAACTTGTGCAAGAAAACACATAGTCATATATTTATTTCTAACTGTAGTGCATATTTTCTCATGTTTCTTTTTGTATTCTTATTTTTTGAGTGGAATATATTATTTAATTAACTGTAAAAATGTGTTGAGGGCTCCTTTCCCCATTACAATGAGTAATAGTGGATAAAAAAAATATAACAATGAGGAACGTGTAGGGCTTCCTCTTCCAGCAGAAAATTGAAACAACATTAGAAATTTAAAACAACAACAATAAAAAAACAAAAAATAAAACTAGGCATGAGACCTCTTCCCATGAGATCTAAGATGCACCTTAAGGGATTCATTAACTTTCCCTTTCTTTCTCCTACTCACAATAAACCAATCGTCATTGGTGTTTAGATTAACATTTTCATTTGTGTGAACCGATATACAAATTTCAATATTATTTTCACACATGTGATTAAGGATCACCGAAGAATCAAGAGGAAGAGGAAAGGAAAAATCCTCAAAAACTGGTGCAAGGAAAAGGATCCTTATCTATATGGGTAGAAGAAGGGATGACCATCTCTGACACAGGATCCGTAACTTCCTCATACGCAGATCCATCTTTTGACTCAGAATCTGAGTGACTGTTTACAACCAAATTTCTAGAATCAGAATTCTTCCAACAAGAAGTTTTATTATTGGTACTTTTCATCCCAGACTTACAATTCACCGCTAAATGGCCAAGGGAAAATCAAGTCCTACATCTGAAAGGAAAGGCTTCATAGTCAATGTTTTTAGTCCATATCTTATCCTCAACTTGAAGATAAACAAAAGTAGGGAAATACTTGGAAGTGTTCATATCAACCAAGATGCGAGCATACGTAGTATACTCATACAAAGTCATCTTTGGGTCAATAGCCAGGGTTTTGCCTAAAGAATCCCCAATAGAAATTAAACATTTCTCACCCTAAAACTAGAGAGGAAGATATGGCAAACAAATTCACATAGATTTGATTTAGAAGGTTTCAGTAACAGGTTTGAATAGAAGTTGGAACCATACCTCCATAAGCAAGAAATGGTATTCATAATCACACAATATATCAAAAATCATATCTCTATCATTGGTAACATCAAAGACAACTATGAAGAAACCTCTAGTTATGGGGTAAATGTCAACTTTACCTTCCATTAGCAGCTGCCACGAAAAAGAGATCCATTCATGGAGAGTATGTAGGCCCAGGTAGATATTGTTGAATCTATAGATGATTCCATTCTCCTTGAAATATGGAATATAATAATGTACTTGAAGAGCCAAAAAATATCAAATCCTATTTACATTCATTAATTTTCTTACTCGTTTATTGACTAGTTCTTTCCTAGATCTATGGTGGATGTGACTAGAAAATTACTTTGCAAAGATCTATTAAAACTCCTCAAATCTATGGTCTTGAGACATAGTTGCTTTGATGACCATGTTATTTCACTTGATTCTTGGCTTGATCATAACAACCTTGATAATGTGTTCTTAGAATATGTTGATATCCTATGCCTATTTTTTGCAATGGTGGGCATTGTTCAATATGCATTGCATTGACCTTCCATAATACATATATTGATATTGTTAATCTCATTTGTTTGCAAAGGTATTTATGTAAAGTGATTATGGATGAATTGCAATTGCATCTTATTGATCGTGGTGTTTGATTAGCATCTAGTGTTCTTCGCTATGGTATGATTTGTTACATCTCTATCCTTTCATGGTATCAGAGAAGGAGATTGTTGTTGGCATCCGTCTGTAAGTTTTATTTTGCAAAGTGTAAATTACATTGTGTATTCATATATTTGAGTATTTGGTCATATTTTGATTGCTATGCGCATTTTTAATGCAGAACAGAGGCTTCCATTGGAAAATCCGGAAGGCAGTGAACACCTCTAAGATCTGACTGTAAACTCAGCCACATTTTTTTTGAGGCGTTTTTTTGGTTTTTTAATCAAATTATGTAGAGAAGCACACAGGTCAGACTTCCAAATTTCTAGGATCTTTGAGCCAAGGGAAAAAACATGATTAGTAGGTGTCATTCGTGTTTGACATGGACATTTAGACTTGAGATCTGTAGCACCCATTCCCCAAAATCCTTCAGCCTTTTGGTCATATGGCTATGGTCATCTGATTAGCTTAAAGCTTGTGATTCCTACTAATAGGTGCTTATTTCTTTAGCAAACCCATTTAAAAAAAAATTTGTGGTGAATGGCAACAACAATTTATTTTGTTTTAGTGGCAACTAATTATACAATACGCTAGAGCTATAACATATTACAATCAAACTTGTATCTTTTGATCGGTAACTCGGTTATTGAGTGCCGTTTTTTACAAAAGTGCTCACATGTATTAATTTTGTGCTCTTTCCATTGGAGTTATTTATTTTGTGAACTTGCACTATAATTATAAAGTAGTCAAATATAGAGGTTGTGTTAGTAATCAATTGTGGACGTAATTATCGGCTAAGCCTGACGTCCTAAATTTTTGGGAGTTGCAGTAGTGTATACCTATTCATGAGTGATATTGTTGAGTAATGATAATAGTTAATGTAAATCTGTTGAATATTGTTATGTGGAATCTTCAAGAGGATATGGTATAAAATTTGTGGATAGAAAATAGTGTTACTCCATAAATTCACCCTCAAGGTAATGCCTTTGATAACATGCATCAAATTATATCAGTCCCGAGCAATGTAGATTGATATCGAGGCCCAAAATACTAATGTAAAATTGGGGTCCCCTAAAGTTTTTCTAATCTGATTCCATCCAAGAAGAAATCCCAACGAGTTGGAATTAATGGAAAGAAATACAAAAATAAGTATTGCAGTGACTGTGTGTGTGTGAAGCATTATCGGGTCTGGAGGGTTCACCCTCAAGGTACTTTTGAGGTAACATGCGTACCAATTCTTGGGGCTGAAAAAACAAAGATTGATTTAAGGCCTGAAGTCAGACATTTTTGTCCCAGGCGGTCCGCTTGGCTTCAGTTGGGACTCTCGGGATGCGCGAGACGCGAAAACCCGAAACGGCCGAGAAATATTGCAAGGAAAATCGTCAAGTTTTTGTTTCACGCAGTTTTGGGATAGCCAGGACAAATCAGCTAATTCAGACATTTTTGACGCGAATCGGCTGATTCGCCGAACAGATGGTCCATTTCAGGGTGCGAATCAGTCGAGATATTTGCTCCCAAGCAGTCCATGCAGGACAGTCCTGGGACAAAAGTACGGACGTCGGGACGCGCGGGATGCGAAAAGCCGAAAAGGCCTCAAACAGGAACAAGGAAGCCCGAATCGGCCGAAGCAAAAGATTTTCAAGTCTGGGACAACCGAGACAAAGGTACGTGCATGGGACGCGAGGGACATGAAAAGCCGAAGCGGCCGAAGGCAAAGAAGAAAAGTCAACATTTGACCCGTGAAACTTCAAACAGCCATAACTTTTGACTCCGAGCTCTGATTTTCACAAAATTGGACTTTCTTGAATGAGCACGACGTCCTCTACACCACAAAAACTAGATTTCTTATTTTTAACAAGGGTAGATTTATTTAAATAAAAGAAACATATTCGGCTCCAGTTAGTTAATGCTCATTCCCGTCAAATGACAGAAAATGTCCTGTCAGACCCAAAATAGCTGCCCGCACTCAGAAGGCCATAACTTTTGCATTTCTCAACAAAATCACACAAAATTGGTACCGTTGGAATTGTGGCTCCGAAGCCCGACACACAAAAATCAAGAAATTCCATATTTAATGAGAGATTGATGGAGATTTTTAAGAAAACGTGGCTGGGTTCATAACAGTGTTTTATTTGGTGGTTGGGAGTGCAATTAAGAGGCATGGTCATCATTATTTCCTCTGTTGCAGCACCTGGGATAGTATGGGGAGCCTTTTAAAAGTAATATATAATCATTTTTCTCCATTTAATGCCTCTTACAAATGGTTGAAGGACAGATTTCGGGATTTTAATTTTTCCCTTCTCTTTCTCTTCTCATTTTTTCTATAAATTGGAGTGTTGGGCTCATTGTAGAGGGAGATAGTTTTTTGTAGCAAATCTCTGCCAAAATTTCTTTGTGAAGCTGATGTGTTACAGGCCCTTGTTGTGGACTCCTTGCATGGTGATCCAAGCCCTTATCTTGTAATAGATTGAACTGTGCATATCATGAAGCAATAAAATATAAGTTTGTGGATGTATCTTCCCCTGCTTTGTTTTCTTGCATTCTTCTTGCCCCTTCAACCTTGATTACAAGAATATTGTGTATATTATTATGCTCATGCAGGGATCCATTATCATTGTGTATGTTTGAAATATTGTTGTAAATACGTTTTTCTAGATTGTGGAGAACTGTCATCACCCCTTCTAGCGTGCACTTTACTTCTAGTATCTCACGCATTTGAAGACTACTCTAACACCCTCCTTTTCTGGTGTATCACCGCTTTAGTGTAGGATTTCATTTCATGCATTCTCTCTCCCTGGTCTCTTGGAAATTTAGATTAGAATAGTTAGTTTCCCCTGCATTAGAGTAGATTGTGGCAGGTAGTTTAGGATCAAGAACCAGCTTTCTCTAGAGGTCTATCTCAAGTAACAAGTCCCACAACTTGGAGATAGTACTCATGTTATCCAATCACACCGTGAGTTCAAATATATGCGCTTGTATAAACCATAGAAGGGTGCTGTGATTTGGTGATAAGAATTATATAATTAAAATTATTAAAATACTTAATGGTGTAGGATTTTATAAGTGAATACACAATTTATTTCCAATTTGGAGAGGAATGTGAATGAAAAATATGGAAAGCATGTCAAGACATCAAGGAACATTAAACATATAAAACTCAATCTACACAGCCAACCTAACCATGAATGAGTATGAAAATGGAAAATTGGTATCATAATGGATACAAAACCACATCCCTTTGTTATGTGCCTTTTTTCAAGTAACATGATTAACTTGTTCAGCTCTTCAGGAAACTAACTCATTTTCCCTAGTTTTGTTGTGGATCATATGACATTTATCTTATTACTTCAAACTTTAATCATACATCAAGACTCTAAAATAGTCAAAATCAAGGTGTAGATTATAGGGAATATGTAAATTAGACCCTATTTCAGGGAAATGCCTTGAAATATTTTCTCCATAAATATAAAAAAGTAAGCATGTGTATTCAAGTTTCACAATCATTGTCTTTTTAATGGATGCAAAATGTAGTAAATATAAGATGCTCTATCAAATGTTTCAATTCCTCTTTTATAATAAGGATAATTTCAAAATAGAATATATTTTATGTCTATACAAATCAAATATAATTAATTTATGATTCTTCTCTTTGTCCTTAAATGCACAAACACATCTATATATTATTAGAATTCTTGAATTCACGTTACAACCCTTTTGGCAATAAAACCTGTTAGTGCAAAATCACAGCACCCCTGGACGCACATCAGGCTTCTAGGTTGATGTTCAGGCATCCAGTGTGATTGCACAACATGGAAACCTCTCTCCAAGCGTGGGACTTGTGAAACCGAGAGAGGAATCTCCAGAGAAGGCTGGTTCCTGCTCCTAAACTACCTGCCACAAGCTATTCCAGTGCAGGCAAGCTAATCTAATCCTAATCTAACCATGCCAAGGAGACAGAGAGAGAGAGAGAGAGAGAGAGAGAGAGGAAAAAACAGCAAAAACCTACACTAAAACGGTGATACACCAGAGAAGGAGAATGTTGGACATCTATCAAAACTGCCATGGGACAAAGAGAGGTGAGCAATGGGAAGGATGGACAGATGCATCACAGGCCCAAGGATAGATTTCACATAGAAAATGTCCCAAAACTCCATGAACACAGCTCCGAACCTGCAATGAACATTCAAACATGCACAAATACCTGCAATGAAGAGAGGAAGAAGAGAACAAGAAAAAACAAGGAAGGATGGACAGATGCATCACAAAACACGTTTTGTTGCTCCAGAAGTTTGCACAGAACATCATTCCATTAGTAAAAGGCAAAAACGCCATTACAGAGCAAGGGAGGAGGTTCCAACTCCATTTTCAACCCTAGAGAAGAAAAGAAGGGAGGGCCAAGCCGAAAGAATGAACAACTTTTTTTTTTTGAAAAATGAGCCAAATCTGGCTTTTACATTGCATGGGTCGAGCCCAGGGGACAGAAAACGTGGGAAAACATGCAAGCCCATTCCTCATTGACTGCAGATGCATTAAATCAGCATGGAGGATCTTACCAACCCATACCCTGTCACTTTGAGTGATTTTGGAGGAGAATGTGACCCATTTGTATTAATTGGCGGCTAAAATGTCACTTCTGGACGTGCAGAAGAAGAATGCGACCCATTAGCATTAAAACGGGTTGTTGAAAGGTCGCTTCTGGCCATTACCACACGTCAGAGCCGTTTCTCGATTTTCTCTCTTCATACTGCACCAAAACTCGAGATTGATGATAGAATCATGTAGAGCATCTCAACAGCTTTCCGTTGATATAAAGAATGTGGAAATCCGAGCTCTGGATCAAAAGATATGGCGATCTGAAGATTTAGGGCACAGAACAGATCAAAACGAATTTTAAAATGTTTTCCCGCTCTTTGCCATCTGGACGACACGTGGCACGTACTGATTGGATGAGCAATTCTCTCTCCTCTGTCTTTCGCGGGCTTTCCTTTTAAAATTGCTTGTGGGCCCCTTAAACCTGGACACGTGGCGTCGTTTCATTGGTTCGGTTCAGCACTCGATAACTCACCCCTTTGACCTTTTGACTTTTTCTCCTATGAGGACACATGGCAGTTTCTGATTGGTCTTCAACTCCTTCAGCTCCTTCGCGTACTTCGCTTCCATTTGTCCCAGATGTCCCATTTGATTTTGGACCCTTTGTGCTCATTTCGGCCGGTTCGGGCATTTTGCGTCCATTTGTCCCAGATGTCCCATTTGATTTTGGACCCTCTGGACTCATTTCGGCTGATTCGGCCGGTTCGGGCATTTTTGGCCCACTTCTCCCACTTTGCTTCGGACTGACTTGACTCTTTTCGGCCGGTTCAGCCGGTTCGCACCTTTTTGGCTTGATTGTCCCATTTGATTTTGGACTGTCTGGCCCTTTTTCGCCCGGTTCGGCCGGTTCACGCCTTTTTGGCCCGATTGTCCCATTTGATTTCCCTCTCAGAAGTTAGCCAATTTTTTCTCTGTCGAACCAGCATTTCGCGCCCGCCGCGTACTTTTGTCCCAAATGTCCATGTTTCTTTACGGGTTGTTTGTGCTTACTTCGGCCAAGCCGACCGGTTCGGGCCTTTTTGTCCCAAATGTCTCGACTGCCCCTAGGACTAGGACTTAGTCATTTTTACGATTTTTTCCTGGATCAACCTACTTGCCTTCTGCAATCTTTTTCGCATTTTCTCAGAGCTTGCTCTTTTCCTCTCAGACAGGGAACTTAGAAAATATTTGAGGGGACTCTAGCAACATGATTTTTGGCCCCGAATCAATCAATTTTCCTGGGACTTGAATATTCTGATGCATGTTATCAAAATTACCCAGGGGGGGTGAAATTTTGACAACAGTTTGGTGACTCAGTGGGGTCATCTGCCTGCTAGATGAATGATCAGTAGCCTGAAGCATCCATTGGGCCTGGAGTCATGAGTTGCAACCTGCAACTGATCTGAACTTTGAAAACCTCCCTCTGAGCCACTTGGAAACCCATTGAACCTAGAGTGTCTTCACCAAGATGCCACTGAAATGAACTGTGTAAGAGCAGAACCAGCAACACCAAAACTATGTACAAAACTGAAAAATCATACATGCCCCAAATGGAAAATGCAGAGTGTACACAAGCACTTCTTCTACTGAAAGAAAATCTACCTACTCTACTCTAGCTGGAAGCAAAGGCAAGCTAAACAAACCCTGCAACTGGTTGTGAGAAATAGCTTCCTTTCTTCAAAATTGGCAGCCATGCCATTGATTTGGCACTGATCATGCTGTTTGGATGGATGGAAAATCAACAAGAAGCTGGTCTTCTATCCAAATCATCAAGGTATCAACTGAAAAATCCAATACCTCTTTTAGTTGCTCTGCATTTGGATTGGAGAGGTTATGGCAGCTAATCCTTGGTACTTTGTAGCTCATCCTCATGCTCAGAAGCAAGCATGACTGGTTGTGGCTTCTCCTTTGGCTCCAATGAAGCCAAATACCTGATTGGGCAAGGTCTGATCCGTTTGATATGCCCATAGATCTGATTTTCAACTCCAAGAATGGATTCTTCTTGTAGACCCTCTTGAATGGATGGTGTGGAAGAAATGGTGAAATTCTTCTGTCCTTTCTCTTCCTCCAATGAATAACATGGAAGATAAAAATCTTCCAATCTTGATCCCAAAGAGTTGCTGTAAGATGCAGGCTGCTGCAAATGAAAGCTCTCCTTCATGGCACAGGGCTCTGGTGTTTGGAATGTGGATGATGAAAGAGAGAGAGCAGGAAATCTCAATAGCTCTTCTCCATCAAAACAGTCCTCCAAATCTGACAGGTAAACTGCCTCATTGCTGTCTTGCTGCTCGTGTTCAACTTCCTCCATGGTGTCCTCTTGATCTGGAACTTGACCACCATGGTTTCCTTCACTCTCCAATATTGAGTTTGAAAGATCAAACTCCTTTCAGTGCTAGAACTTGAGAGAGATGAAGTGGAAAGAAGAACTGAAGGTTCTCCTGTAACCTGCTTTGTGCTCAAAGCCCTTGGATCTGCATTTTTCTTCTCCACATCTAGATTCTGCTCCTCTTTTTTTGGATTTGGAGCAGCTTCTCCTTCCTCCAATGTTTGAAGGCAATCTTGCTCTTGATTGAACTCCTCCTCCAGCATGAAGTTTGTCAAGTCAAACTCTTCAATTTGTTGCTCTAGAGGACAAGTTGGGACTGCAAGATCTTCTTCTCCAACAAAATCAATCCTCACCACCACTTGTTCAACCTCAGCCTCTTCTGTAGGCTTAACCATCAAGGGGATCTTTGTCATCCTAAATCTAAGAGCCCAACTCTTCAGACTGTCTGTCACTTCTTTTCTGTTGGGCTCCTCTTCTTGCTGTCCTTGATGACTGATTTTTTCAATTCCTTCTTCCCCATATGAAATTGGGAATGCAAGAGGAGGAATGGGTTGAAACTCAACTGATTTTACACTTTTTTGTGGTGGTGGAGGTAGTGAAACCTCTTGTTTCTTTGGAGGAGGGGGTATTTCTGTTAGCTCTTGTGGAGGGGATGACTGTTTGGAAGGGAAAAGGATAGAAGAATCGAGATGAGGTGGAAGACTGGGGGGTGGAGAAATGGATTCAACACTTGGGATAGCAGATGGAGGGTTTGAAACTTGACACTGCTGAAATGAAACAGATCGGGAAAGAGGAAAAGGAAAGGCATGAGATGGTGTGCTTACCCGTTGACAAGGTTGCTGAATACTTCTCTCATACACCTCTATTTCTTCAATCCACTTTACAAGCAAAGGCAGCGTTGCAATCATGAAGTCAAGCTTCTCCTGAGGGCTGTAATGCCTTGGAAAAGGTCCCACCCATGGACAGGGTGCTCCATAACCGATTCCAAAAGCTTTCATCTGTGCCTGAGCCCTGGACTGCACTATGTTTACCTCCATCTTTTGGATTTTCTCCAACAGACCAGCATCTTGCATCTGATTGTCTTCATTATATGCATACTCTTGCTCTTGGAAAGCTCCATAGCCAAACTGACTTTGGCACTGCTATTCATATGAATATGCATGTTGATCTGGAGGATTTGTAAAACCTGTTGGAGGTGGAATATACTACTGTTGTTGATATGAAATCCATGATCGAAATGAAGTCATGATTGCACAACTTCAAAGAATGAGGAAGAATGAAAGAGATGGAAAGAAGGATGAATGGAAAATGAATGAAAATGAATGGAAAGGAAGGTCTGCAACTTCAGAGATGGTTGTTGACCAGATGGAGTCGCCAGATGTGTTTGCAAGTACCTCCAAAGCTGAAATCTTCACATGAACACATCAACCTGCAAAAGATGAAGTGAAAGACCTCTAAGGTCCCACCGGGCGTGCCAAAACTGTTAGTGCAAAATCACAGCACCCCTGGACGCACATCAGGCTTCTAGGTTGATGTTTAGGCATCCAGTGTGATTACACAACATGGAAACCTCTCTCCAAGTGTGGGACTTGTGAAACTGAGAGAGGAATCTCCAGAGAAGGTTGGTTCCTGCTCCTAAACTACCTGCCACAAGCTATTCCAGTGCAGGCAAGCTAATCTAATCCTAATCTAACCATGCCAAGGAGACAGAGAGAGAGAGAGAAAGGAAAAAACAGCAAAAGCCTACACTTAAATGGTGATACACCAGAGAAGGAGGATGTTGAACATCTATCAAAACTGCCATGGGACAAAGAGAGGTGAGCCAATGGGAAGGATGGACAGATGCATCACAGGCCCAAGGATAGATTTCACACAGAAAATGTCCCAAAACTCCATGAACACAGCTCCAAACCTGCAATGAACATTCAAACATGCACAAATACCTGCAATGAAGAGAGGCAAGAAGAAAACAAGCAAAAATGAGAAAGGATGGACAGATGGATCACAAAAACACGTTTTGTTGCTTCAGAAGTTTACACAGAACATCATTCCATTAATAAGAGGAAAAAACGCCATTACAGAGCAAGGGAGGAGGTTCGAACTCCATTTTTAACCCTAGAGAAGAAAAGAAGGGAGGAGCAGAGCCGAAAGAATGAACAACTTCTTCTTTTTAAAAAAAAATGAGCCAAATCTGGCTTTTACATTGCATGGGTCGAGCCCAGGGGACAGAAAACGTGGGATAAACGTGCATGGGAGCCCATTCTTCCTTGACTGTAGGTGCATTAAAACGGCATGGAGGAACCTTACAAAACCCATACCTTGTCACTTTGACCGTGATTTTGGAGGAGAATGTGACCCATTTGTATTAATTTGGCCACTAAAATGTCACTTCTGGCCGTGCTGAAGATGAATGCGACCCATTAGCATTAAAACGAGTTGTTGAAAGGTCGCTTCTGGCCATTACCACGCGTCAGATCCGTTTCTCAATTTTCTCCCTTCTAGAATACTCCAAAACACAAGATTGACCCCTGAATCGTGTAGAGAATTTTACCAGCTTTCCGTTGATATAAGGAACGTGCAAATCTGAGCTCTGGATCGAAAGTTATGGAGGTTTGAAGTTTTAGGGCACAAAACAGGTGAAAACGTGTTTTGAAATCTTTCCCGCGCTCTTCGCCATCTTGGATGACACGTGGCACGCTGCTGATTGGATGAGAAATTCTCTCTCCTCCATCTTTCGGTGGGCTATCTTTTTTTGAAAATTTCCTTGTGGGCCCCTTAAACTTGGACACGTGGCGCCATTTCATTGGTTCGGTTCAGCGCTCGATAACTCGCCCCTTTGACCTTTTGACTTTTTCTCCTGTGTGGACACATGGCGGTGATCTCATTGGTTCTTCGGCTCCTGCCGTGCTTCTTCGGCGCCCATTCACGTCCCGGATGTCCCAGATGGCATTTTGGTGCTCCTTTGTGCTGATTTCGGCTGCGAACCGGCATGGTTCACGTCCATTCATCCCAAATGTCCCAGTTTGATTTCGGACTGCTCTGGATTCCCATTTCACCCGGTTCGGCCAGTTCGCGTCATTTTTGGCCCGCTTGTCCCACTTTGTTTTGGATTGTTTTGACTGCTGATTTCACCCGGTTCGCACCTTTTTGGCCCTGCTTGTCCCACTTTGATTTCGTTACTGTTTGTGCTGATTTCACCCGGTTCAGCCCGGTTCGCGCCTTTTTTGTCCCAGATTGTCCCAAAGGCGATTTCCCTCTCAGTAGTTAGCCAATTTTTCCTCTCGGTCGAACCCCGGCATTTCGCGCCCGCCGCGTACTTCTGTCCCAGATTGTCCCAAATGCTATTGCGGGCCGCTTGGAGGATTACTTCGATCCGATCCGGCCGGTTCAGGCCTTTTTGTCCCAGATGTCCCAATTACTCCTAGGACTAGGACTTAGCTGATTTTCACCATTTTTTCCTGGATCAACCTTCTTTCCTTCTGCAACCTTTTTTTTTTTTACATTTTCTCAGAGCTTGCTCTTTTCAGCTCTGGAACAGGGAGAGTTAGAAAAATATCTGAGAGAACTCTCAGAAACATGATGTTTGGCTCTGAATCAATCAATGTGCCTGGGACTTGAATATTCTGATGCATGTTATCAAAATTACCCTTGGGGGGGTGAAATTTTGGATAACAGTACCTTTGCACGCTTTGAAAGGTAAAAAGGGACTCAGTTCTGGATGAGTGATGTACCAAGTTGTGCCTTGGGGCAGGTTGGTAAAATGAAAATGAATACATTTTCGGTTACTATTTAAATGAGACCTCCTTTATGCACTACCTGCATCATTCACTGTAAGGATTGTTGCATGATCCACGATGGTTCACTTAGTTAAACTATGGTATAGCACATTCATTCGAAGGGTATTAAAGAATACTATTAATGTCTAGTTTTTACCTCCAATTATTCAATTGATAATACCCCTCTCCCCATTATATTGATTTTGAATGAAAATACCCCTTATTTTTTTCATGTACCTTACTTACCCATTTTTCCATGATAATTTTGTGATTTTCCCCTTTTTATTTCTACCCTAATATATGTAAATTAGAAAATATCATATGATCTGCACTCAATTATTACTTGTCTTAATATGAATTTTATGCTCTAGAAATATATTTGGAAATCCATTCAAGACATATTTTCAATTGCTCTTATGATGTTAAAACTTTAATTATTTATCAATAATTATTGAAATAATTTAAGATGGTGAAATAATATCATTTGCATGAAAAACCATACTCAATCCTATTTTTCTACCATATTATTATTTCTTGGTTAAGAATATCCTAATTTCAATATTTCTTATTCAAAAAGAGATTAAATTTCTTGAAAACACTCCATTTTACAATTTAAAGGTATTTATTTTTAAAAATTAAGAGTCAAATATTTATAGTTTTATATCCTAAAATTAAACATCACCTATCCTTTGGCCCATCCTCTCTAAGATACCCCCCATACCTGGATAAAAAATATTAGTAAATTAAGCCCTTTCACCCCCTAATGTCTGCCAGTATATTGAACTTTGATTTTACTAATTTTAAGATACCTCAATATGAATGTCACGTGCTAGGATATTTCCTAGCTAATGAAGCCCCCGCAATGCTTACTTCAACCTGAATGGTGACCGGTACATTTACTGCTAGAGAGATTGATGACATAATATCGTAAGGATTTAATGAGCTATTTAGAGGACGGGAGAGAGCATTCCTTAAGGTAATCCACCATATTATTCACCAGTCATGACAAAGCCCTCTCTAAAATGCGAATCCGAACAAGCAATTATTAGGATGAAACAATAAGGATTTTTTGTGTGTATTGCAACCCCAGGTGGCATCAAATCCCTCCTAGGTTGCAAAAAAAATGGGTGTTGCACATTCTAGGTTTTCGATTTTCTGTCTAACAATCATAAGCCAAGTAAACACTTATCAACAGAAGTGGAAGTGAGACGCATTTTCTGGGCATTAAAATTTCTATTTCCATTATTCTACTTTTTCCATAGATAGAGAATTATTATGTCGATTCAATTATCGATGTTATTTGGAGTTATGGTTGGATCAATATGATTTTCCAAGAAGAAAATGATTGAAATTCGTCATCGGATAACATATAGGCGTGTATTACACAATTTACAATGGTATTAATCTTGAAAGGTATATCAATTATGTAGGGCATATGTGTTTGATTGGTTAAGAAAAAACACATCATATGTATGTTACATAAGTGTAGATTAAATTACTGCATCTTATGGTCCAATTTAAAATATTGTAATGTCGAAGGAGATAAGATTACTCAGGTAGAAATCCAGTAGGGTGGCTCGAGATGACCATTTAATCAACACATGAAAATATTTTCCGAGTCTGGGAGACACAATAACTTCAGGTTTGGTATCAAGTACCGTCACATGGTATGCACTTACTGTCTCCTTTTAGAATGCAAGTTTGATTCGAGATGTTCCCTTGCTAACCTATAAGAGTACTCACAAATTCTTGAATCGAATATACCTCCAACGCTATAGGATGCTTATGTGTAATATAGGTTGGAATAGATACCCTGGGGATTTAGATCATAGCGTAAGACAATATTATTTCCAATCTTTACGAAGTCTGGTGAAAATGCATGTTCTTCATAGCATGAGTGAATTCGTTGTTTAAACTAGACTTGTGTGCCAGGACCATACAAATGGGTAGTGTGTGGGATGATGCTCTTGGCCGAATCGAGATCCTTCTCACTATCTTTTATCACTACCCATATTTATTTCAACTTTAGGTTTTCTTGATGTATCAAGGGCTTAGTAATCTTCCTAAAAGTCAAACAATTTATCTCGAGATTGATTTATAGATGACCATCATGGAAGGCTGATGAACAGTGTTCCTGTAAAATCACGTGAAACACACTTGAATTCTTAGCTCAAACGTCATTTTTCACATGTAACCCTAACCTACAAATGGCAAAACACTTGAACTCACGTAGAGCCATCAATTGTTACTCAAATAAATACAAGAGGTTGATCTGGATAAAACTAGTCCCTTTAGAAGCCATTGAAGGACTTCAACTTTAATGGATATGCAAAGAGCTATAAGATTCATGTTATTTATGAAACATGAAAATTCCCCTTGCACGTCCGATATTTTAGCCATTGAAGCAAGATAAGTCACTCCAATAATTAGACAATGGCTTTCAAATTAATAACAGGGTCGACCAATAGATTGATCCTGACACCACAAGATTCTTCTCCTCCAATATTTCTTTATTGCCTATTTATGTACCCTATGTAGTACCTAACATCTTATCTTTTGTCTAGAGACATGAAGGATTTTCTAACCATGTTTCTTAGCAGACCCCTTCACACTTTAACATGGTAACCTTCAGGAGGTACTACGTATGATTTACATCCCATAATACTGGCATTGAAGTGCATAATACTTGGATTTCACCATTCAATAACTAAGTAGTATGACCTACTTTATGGGAACTGGTGCAAATATTAAGCCACACAAACTTGTTGATCACCTAGTTGTATTTGTTAATTCATAACAACTACAATGCTTATATCAGGTTGGACAGGTTGACTACATTTCTAGATGCATTTAGATTTTCCCGAATTTATATGAGAAAGACATAAAACAATATGATCATCTACTATGAATTTGGTCATAAGAATAAGTAGAGGACTAACTTTGCAGTTCAAATCTATCGAAGCATAGAAGACTGTATATTAAGAGATCAGTAACACTGATGTACCACACTATAACTGTCTGACAGCTACAATTGTCTTTCCATTTCGTAGGAGTTTACAATAGAATTATCTAATTTTCCTAAGTAGGATTGATAGAATCCTTTAGATAAACCAATACCTTACTTCATTGAAGACATCATTAGGTCTATAGGATCCCTAATTTATCATCAAAACTTGTTCACATGAGCACACGAATCCCATGTTGGTTAAAAACATTTCTTATCATGATTTGACATTGCATACTATAATCCGACCTAGGAATACCATGACCGGAAATATGTTGATGCACATAAACTTGACTATTCTATTTCATGATGTGCTTACAGAATTTTTACACAATGCAATTCACTTGATATACAAACTATTACACTACACACACACAATGATGGAACTGATCAAAATACAATAATGTGACCTTACATACAATCCCACGCACCCACTTAGACTACATGAACGAATGAGATCCTTATGACTTGTAGGATGGCAAGTTATAGACATTGATTTCTTCAAATTTTACAATATTGAACTAGTTGTAATTTATATGGAGCTTCAAATGTAAAATAAAAATGGTAGGCCCATCGTCTAATGGCCATCCTCATATGAAGGAAATCAACATCAAATGTATAAATGGTCTAAACTGTGACCTACATTTCTGAACACCTTTATAAGTACAATTGGTAAACAATCAAGTTTAGACATAGCCGATAACATGCATTGTGATGGTATTCACCATGTATATTGATCAGGACATATTACATACCAGTTTCCCAAAAAGGATTGATTTTAGTCTTCAATTTTAACCATCTTGATATTCAAAAAAATTAGGGTTATGATATCTAGTAAGACCGAACTTGGGATAAGTTAACTACGATGAAAGTGATGTCTAAACCATTTTTTTTAAATTGATTTAAGTTTTACTAAGTAGCTTTGAAGACCTAGAGGGTTTACCAAAAATTTGTGCATTGACAACATAATATTTTTTATAGAAAATATTATGTGAAGAAAATTTGTCAGGTAGTAAAAATTGGTGGATTTCTTGCCAACTCTCTCAGGAGTTTAAGTCCCTCTAAACTATAACTGAAGTGCAACTTCTGTATATGCATGTGCACTAGAAAATGTGGATATTATTCCTAGTGGCCTTTGGAACCAAGGATGGCAAAAACCTTTAGGGGAAAAATCCACTGACCTTGCTGGTAAAGTTAGCAATGTTCTTGCTAAGGAAGACATTTGTCCTATAAAGCAAGAAAATGGAGTGAGAAACACAGGTAAGGGAAGATTAATGTTGCAGGTAGAAAATCAGATTCCTTAGTACACATTTTTTTTCCAGTAGTTAGAAGGGGTTTGTGTTTTCCATGGATTTATGAGAAGAAAAAAACTCTATAAGACTAGCAACAAGACCAAATGAAATTTGATGAGTACAAAGTATCAAGAAATGCCTTAGTCAAATAAATCTAGAAACTCCTTCTTCTTGTATTTATTACTCAAACCAAAGTTGTATATATTGGGGAAATGGAGGAGAAGTTGAGAATGAGGGGGAATGAAAGAATTTGGCTATCTCCTTTGTTCTCTCAAGGTAGAATTTACTCTTGAGTTTACAAATATAAATCACCAACCCTTTGAAATGGGAATGGATGTTACAATTTATAGAATTATATCTGACTTATTCATATACCCCCCAATGGCTTTTTCATATGTCCTCACACAACTTAAAACTTTATCGACTTCGTAGGAGAACTATTAAGTCCATTTTTATAACATAAAAATGACTTATTACATTACAAACATTAATACATATGAAAAAGTGAAACCCCAACATGACATTAGAATATTAGAAAGTGAGACATTTGGGGGAAGAGGAGATAGAGAGAGATTTGAGAGAGAGAGAGAGAGAGAGAGAGAGAGAGTGAGAAGAAGAAGAAGAGGAGATATCATTCCCAATGAAGTATGTTTATCCTCATTGATGGAATGCTCTAAATGCAATGAAACTCCGTCAAATTAGCTCATGAATGCTTGCAAAATTGAGTGAACTATTCCGCTGATGACCGCAACTCCCGACATGCGTACGATATATCTATGACCAAATATGTAGTGAGTGTCGAAAAACATTATCCAGTTCCCTGAGATGATCATCCCTCTATGCGTCATTGTGTCAAACTTGCCCTTTGAGAACAACCTGTTATTAATAGTAAGTGTCCAGTTTGAAGGCTTATTATTTTTAGTGAGAGGTGATTTTTTTCCTCTCCTTGACTATTATGATGATGGATTCCTTCATTCGATTTTGGGCACACTACCCTTGCCTTGACGTCTTTTTTGGTTGAGCTACTCTTTTTAGTAAGCACCCATAAAGGGAACTTACTATTTTTAGTAAGTGGTTTTAACTATTTTTTGCTCCGGACAATCATTTTGGCTTCCTGGTGACCTTGGGTACATATTGATTTTACCACAATTACTTTTGATGATGACTTTCCAAATAGACCAAGTCTGTATAGGAAAACTTACTATTTTTAGAAAGTGCGTTTCCAGTGCTCGATTTGTGATCGAACATATTTTTTTAGACTTGTCTCTTCATCATGACCTCATCCTCTTAATTTCACATAATGTTTCCCACTAGAATGCCAGGAAATAAAATTAAAAATTTTCACCTGGTAATGGCTTCGAGCACATAGCTGCCATTTCAGTCATTAATGGAGCTCAAAATTTACAAGTCTAGTTTTTGTCTCCGTTTGCAATGAAAACAACTCCATTGTGATATGTTTCTCATTTGGAGCTCGTGTGCAAGTTTTTACCTCGTATCCATTGCCATAATGATGGGAAATTCGACAAATATGAGTCGATACACGAAGTGAGGATTTTGTTAGAACAAATAATTCTTGGTACCATTTGACCTCTAGTTTATTGCATAATGATTGTCTTAAAAAGTGAGGAAGTCAGCAAAAGATGGCATATCGATCTGGCTTGTATTTTGTAATATACGAATTCTTTTCGATTGTGTGACTTCCTAGTTATCTAGCAAAAAATCTTCATCTTCTCTCATTTCTTCATCATTTTGATCCACTTTTCTCTGATATTGTTGTGTTTTCTTAAAGTGTAGAGTTTTTTTACCATGATGGAGCTGGTTCGGATCAGTAATGGGGGACAAGGTGTTTGGACAAGAAAGAACAACGCCATGGCATGGTGAGAAGCTGTGAAGGAGAAATGAGGGGGAAGAAATGAGTAAGTGTTAGATTTGAATATTCAAAAAATGCTCATGCAAGGGTGGGGCACATTTTTTCATTTCTGATTTCCCTGACCTTAGGGACGTGAGGGACATCAAATTCTATGGTGAGCAATAGGATGACATGTGTCCTCGATCTGACGGCAAGGGATTTGCTTGACAAAAACACTTGAAGCACTAAGGGCGGAAAGTCGGTCACGTGGATGACCAAAGGACTCCCCATAGGGGATAGGTGCATTTTTCCATGTCTATTTTCCTTAACCTTAGGGATGTGAGGAAAATCAAACTCCACGGTGGTCTTGGAGCTAACACATGTCCTTGATCCAATGGCAAGGAATTTGAGCTCCAAAAATGCACCTAGGGGCTGAACTGTCAAGTCTGAAGGTCAAATGAGGGTCTAAGAGATCACATGGAGGCTAGGAAAAATTTTCCAGGGTTTATGTACCTAACCTTAGGGACGTTCCAAACATAAAATCCTGCTAGGCTCTTGGAGCTAACACATGTCCTCTCAAAATTTGGCTAAGTCCCGAACACGCTCCAAGAGGGCATCTTGTGATGGTGATATCTTGATCGCCTGATGGACTTTTTCCAAAAAACTTATATTATCCTAAATGGAAATGGCCTTTTCAATCCAATGGTGGGGGTCTCATGTCTTGATTCATCCATTTGATTTATGAAAAATCAGAATTGTGATTTTTTACTCCACATGTACCTGAGAAAAACTACCTTAAGATCTGATGCACGAAAGTGTTTTAAAAAATATGATTTCACCATAATGTATTTCTTAAAATTATCTTTTTGTAGATGTTTTGTTTTACTCCTAACTCCATCTAGAGCTCCTGGAATCACCTTCCAAATCTCAGCTGTTGTTTTGGCCTATGCACTGACTAGGCCTGTGAACCCTAATTCTGGCAAAACTACACCAACGTCTCTAAGACCTTCCAAAATATTCCTAAATAATCTCCATGATGTCCCAAGACATTTTTATCACCTCCACATCCATATAGGCTCTTCTGCTCCGCTCCGTGAGGTTGCTGCGGCTCTAGGAAGGTCAGTGATAGCTCTTCCCACAGCTGCATGTAACTTGCAAATGAACTCCTAAAATCACCTAGGGGGAATGATTGAACTTTCCTAAATCACCTATGGGGATGAGATGACATTAATCAAGAGGTCACTTGAACTAACAGTAAACACCCGGGGTGTCTGGGAATGATAGGACTTTAAAAAATTAACACAGGGGTATAGTTGTCGTGCTTGGGAATTGTCAATTTCCCTGTTACACATTTGCACGAAAAAAAAAATTAAATATAATGTTTCCTTATTCAAATAATTTTTTTGTTGTGTTGTTTGAGGAAATACAATTAACCATGTTATCTAGATCATCTGCATCTATTTTTGCTTCAAATATAGGGATATCTAGATTTACATGTACCTTATAAGGTACATTTTACCACCAAAACGTTCGTATGAATGAAATATATTTTAAGGAGTATGAATGGATGGATGATCATTGAGAAAACAGATAAAAAAATACTCACTTGTTCAAATGCACACTATTATTTAAATTTTTGAAGTTTAAATTGTAAAGTAGTTTAGATCATTTTGTTGATAATTTATGAAGTTAATGTCCATAAAAATTTGTCTATTGTTTTAGGATGTAAAGAAATGTATGAAGGAAATTCATTAGTCTCAAGACCTTGTATCATGTAATTAAATCTGACATGAGTGATAATACAAATGAAGAATGATTTGAAGTACAAATTCAACACCATTTGTGAGAGGATATGAAATTAACTTCATATCTTGGGTATCTATAAACAAATTAACAATAATTTAATCCAACGTGTTATTATTCAATGTTAGAGTTTTTCACTTTTCTACGATATCTATTAACACATAAATCTTGTCATTTATAAAAAAAAATTGTTAATGTATCCTACTCTTTAGGATTTTGTCTTCTATAACCTCGAGAATGTAATAAATTAAGGTCAAAAGTATCAAAGTGTATAATATGTTTCTCTAGGGCCAAGGGTCAAAACCACTAGGTTATATGTTCCTAAAACCCACCCATGCATCTAATTGCTATATTTAATGTATGGAGTCAAATATCCACATATATGTCGTGGAAATGAACAAAAATAGGAACCAAGGGTTCTAGTTAAAAAATTGATGTAAACACTTACCTAAAAATTTCCAATTTTATATTTAAGAAATTTAAATTTAATGTTTGTATGTATGTATGCACATAAATCATCTCAAAATAAATTTGATACACAAACATTACCAAATAGACTTATATTCGATCTCATTTACTCTTTATTATGTTAACTACTAAATTAAATATAATTTTATTTACATATATTTTATAAAAAATAGATATTATAAATTTATTTTAAAATTAATTTTTTATGTTTGGTACGGGTGAGAGGAGGAAAATAATGAAAGTTAGAGTAAATTAACAATCACATGTAAATAACGTCATGAAGATGTCGAAGGGGTTTTGTTGAGGAAGTCAAACTTGATGGAGTGAAATATTGCAAGAGGAAGAGGAGAAATAACGAAGGGATTTGAGGGAAGAAAAGTACATGGAGATGGGGAAAATGTTGGGGATACCTATGAAAAAATCTTCTTTCTAACGACCACGAAAATATAGACCACATGCCATTTTGTCAAGCATTTGAAAAAGAAAAGAAATAAGATATAAATTATTATTTGAAATGTCAACTCTTGTAATTTGTGGAAAGTTATAAAAACATTAATTTAAGGGTAATTCACTTGTGTGTATCGTAAACACTAGAAATGTCTATTTTTTTTGGAGTGGACTCTAAAGTGTAAACCGATAACTAATAACTGATAACTAATACGTTGTAAACCGACTTGGTCGGTTATGGATTCGTGAAATCTAACTGGTCAAGGGTTCCGTCCTCTGCAATCATTACGGCTTGTATATATTCAATGTTTTTGCTTGGTTTATGCAATTCATTCAATCTTTTAGAAACGTACAAGATATCAGACCTGTAGAAACGTAGTAGATGGGAGACTGTGTTTAGCGTCAAGAATAACCATTGGTGCAACAAAAGCGACCTGTTTTGGGCGTCAACCTCTTTTTTCCTATATTTCTTTCTGCGTGGTTTGTTGGCTTCACATAGAACTGTGTGGATCAAAGAAATAGTCTGAAAAAACTATCATCAGTAGCAATCTATCTTTTACGTGAAGCATTACAATTTTCTTAAATCAAATTCAACCTGTTTTGCTGAGCGTCGAAGAAGTAGGAAAGGACTGCGTTAAAATACTAAGTGAAGAAAGCATGAGCGTATGTCACACATTCCAGATGATGCAGGCAGCGCCGCGAGCAATCCTCGAGGTGAATCACCATTAAGATGCTGAGATCAAGATTTTGAAAGAACTAGCTTGTATTTTTCATTACTCCACACCCTCCGTAATAGTGGAAATATGCAACTTGAGGAGCTAGTATGTCAGCGACTACTGTACTGGTTCTTTTTAGACGTACGGTTCCAAGCTAAGAAGATTAGTGCAAAGCTCGAGAAATTCTGTGAGACAGATGATGAATACGAAAAAGAATTCTCACACAAGCGTCCGCGTCTCACTGCACGAGCATATCAAACCCACCGTCCTCTTTTTCATCAGTAGGTCTTTGTACCTTTGAAAATAATAATAAAAATTTCTCACATCATGTCTACTCCCAAAATATTTTTGTCTGATGCACAACTCTTGAAAGGCCCAAATTATATTGCCTGGAAGACAAAGGTGCACACCATTATCTTGTTTGAATATCTGTGGGAGATCGTGATTGGCAAATTCATTCATCCCACCAACGTAGATGAACAAATGAAGTATGACAATGCCAATGCAAAATCCTTGATGTTGATCAGTTTCAACATTTCTGATGAGGTGTAACCACACATACAGGCTATGACAACATCAAAGTTGTCCTGGGATACTCTCTCCACCATCTACGAAGAAAATAATTTAACAAATATCCTCCATATCCTATCAAAGCCCCATACAATGAGTATGAAAGAAGGTGAGAAAGTAGAGGAATTCTTGTGTCATATGGCAAAACTATGAGAAGAAATTGGAGTGCTCGAGAAGTGGTGGAAGATAAGTTGCTTATCCCTCACACACTATGTGCTCTTCCTCCTAGTTCAATACATTCATTAGCACATTGACCATCACAAAAAATGAGGTGACCTTTGCTTAACTAGTGAACTTTCTACATCATGAAGAATCCATTCAAACAGTGCATGAAGAATGTTAAGACAAAGCATTAATCTTGAAGTAGTAGAGAGTCACGAGCCTCGCAAGGGACAACAAGAGAAGCAAACATAAAAAACAGCCATCATACGACAAAAACGGTAGAACAAGAATTCTCAAAAGTGTAATCGATGGTGTTACATCTGCACCACGAATACACACATGACATTGTGATACTATTTGGTACAATGGTCACACACAATAAAATTCTCGAGACAGAGAGCACATCTAGTCCATGGTGATTCACAGAAATCCAAGTGGCATCCTCACCAAAATAAACGTGTAAAGGAAATATCACATCCCAGTCATATGATGACTCAAGATGAGGATTTCCCAGAATCAACAAATTATGGGGCATATGAAGATGATGTTTTTCTAGTCTCGTAAACATCGCATAGCCATCGTGTAGAATGTTTGTTGTTAGATATACTAGTACCATTGCAAAGCATATGAAAGGTGATAGGTATTTGTTTGATTCATTGACTGATTGACCCACTGAAGATCAGGTTTCAAATTACTAGACAACAAGAAGTACATTATTGTAAGGAATGAAGAGTTAATGTCACCATTCCTCTTACGATGATATGATGCACTCTCATGAAGGTGCTCATATGTCTCATGGCTTGGACAAAAAATCTCCTATTTGTATCTCTCAGCTATTGATTGAACAAGATCAAGGTGGAGTTCATGGTTCAAAAAGGCATCAAAACTTGTTATGATATCATGACAAGGTTGCGATACTTCCTAGACCATTTTTGGAAGGATTTTTTTAATTGCATTAGATGTAGTTTCATCCTCTACTAATTGATTTATCTTGCATCCATAGATGGAATCCACTTACACTCTAGAATTATCGATATAGGCATTTATCTTTCTAGTCGGTGTCCTCTATCAATCTCAGTTCTAAGAAGATGGTACGAGGATTTCCTTCACTCTCCTCATTCATTACCTTTTTTTTCATGGAGGGATAGTTGGGAAAATAAACATCGAGATCCATTCAAGTCAGAGTACATTCCATGCAAAGAACCATCTCAAGGACATGGATACCGATATTTTTAGACACCCTTCCTTGTTTCATTTCAGGGTTTTCATTACTTCCATTTGTTCACTGATGATTATTCCCACAAGACATGGGTGTTCTTTCTCCGAAAGAAAAAGTAAAGCATTTTCCACATTTCCAGATCTTCTATAAGTGAGTTTTTCAATAGACCAAACAAGCCCCATATTTTGTCCTCCTCTGAGATCGAGGGTGAAAATTTCACATCAAAGAAATTTTTGGCATTCTTGAAGGAGCATGGCACCACAAATAACTTGACTGCCACTTAAACCCCCCAACAAAATGGAATTACAAAACTGTCATAATCAGAGCTATCATGGTGGTGGCTCGTTGCATGCTTTTCTACTTCGAAGTTAAAGAACTTATTTTGGGCAAAAGTGGTCCAAACAACTACATATATTCTTGAACTAGAACACCTACATAAGATATTGACAGGACAAAAGACACTAGGAAGAGGTATGGAAGTAATCACAAACTTTCTGATTTTTCAGTTTGGGAGTATTTTGGCTGTATTGCATATATGCATGTCCCAAATAAGAAGATGAAGAAGATTGATGCAAAAACACTCCAATGCATATTTTTATGGGTACAATATTACATCAAAGAAATATCATTTCATGGATCCTTAGATAAAGAATATATATGAGAGTAGATATCTGGTTTGTGATGAGTCGTCATTTGACTCATTTCCATAGAAAGAAGAGTTAGTAGCAATCTTTTCTCATAGTAATTTATCTCACACCTAGATGATGAGCCTGAGGATTCTTCATAGAAGAAAAATGAGCTACAAGAAATTTTTTTTGTTAAAATTGGTAATTTAGAAACCAATTATTCATATATCAACAACAACTTCAACATATGAAGTGGGTCCAAAGCATCATGAGAGAATCCCACCTGAAATCTCTTCCAAATACTTCATCAGGAGTCATAAGGAGAAGACAGGTGAGAAATTACGTAAATATCCCACTCATGAGTTTAGTGGTTGATAGCACCTAGCTTGATAATATTCATGCATCAATTAGTCAACTAGAGTGTAAGAAGGCCACGGATGCAGAATATGACTCCTTGATTTTGAATCAAACATGCGAACTTTTCGATCTTCTGGCAAGTAAGAAGTCCATTAATTACAAGTGCATTTTAAAAACAAAATACAAGGTAGATGGATCTATCGACAAGTACAAAGCACGACTAGTTGCAAAGGGATATGTTCAATAGAAAGGAACTGAAAATAATGAGACCTTTCCAACCACTATGAATATCAAAACCATCAGAGTTCTATGTAAACTCGGAGGACAAAAAGGATGGAAACTTTAGGAGATGGCTATAAAAAGTTATTTCTTGAATAATGATTTCAAAAAAGAAGCATACATGACCCATCCAGAAGAATGTGTTGTTGAGAAACATCCTCGTAGGGTATGTTGTCTAATTAAGTCTCTTTATGGACTTAAATAGGCACCTAGGGAATGGTACATTAAAATATATGATCACCTATTGCAGCATGGATTCACTCATAGCCACTCTGATTCAAATCTTTATATAAAAAAGATAGGAACAAATATTGTCATTTTGGTTTTATATGTGGATGATTTTACAACCATAGGGAGTTCAAAAAATATCATCGAAGATGTTAAGAATGATTTAAATAAATCCTTTAACATGACAGATTCAGGTCTTCTTCATTATTTCCTTATCTTGGAGATATGGAAAAAGAAGAACCATATTTTTACGTCCTAGATGAAATATTCCATGATATAACTGGAAAAGTATGGCATGTCTGATTGTAAACATATGTCCACTCTAATGGAAAAAGGTTTACAACTTTCTTGATTCCAAGATTCACATCAAGTAGATGGTACTCTCTATAGAAAACTTGTAGGGAGTCTCATTTACTTGACATATACCAGACCATACCTTTCCCTTGTCTTTGAGTTATCTTTCAAAATTCATGCAGGAGCCTAAGAATGTGATTGTGTAGCAATGAATCATGTGTTAAGATATGTCTGAGGTACAGTTAACTATGATCTGGAGTATAAAAAGAACTCTCAATTCTTCTTGTAGGGATATACAAACTCAAACTATATTAGATCTATTGATGAAAAGAAATCAAATACAAATTATATTTTTCATCTCAGGTCTTACCCTATATCGTGGATTAGTAAGAAGAAAATTATTGTTTCTCTCTCATCCACTGATTTAGAGTATCACACCACATGAAGAGATGTGTGCGGAGTTATTTGGTTATGCTGCATTCTAGAAGATATGGGAACTCCTAAAGAAAATCAATCCATCATTCATTGTGACAATCAGGGTGTGTTGAAGCTTATGAAAAAATTTCTTTTCCATGAGAGAAAAAACAAATTGAGGTCAAATTTCACTACATTCAAGAAAAATTTGTGAACCACTAGAACCAAATCCAGTGCTGCCTAATAGATTCTCAGATTGCATATGTAATAACCAAGTCTCTTGGCAAGGTGAAATTTCAATTATTTTGGGGTGATTTAATAAAATTCACATATTTTAATAAAACATGAACTCAAAGATCTAATATAACTGATAAACCATGAAATATAAATTCTAAACAATTTATTAATTTTAACTATGAAAGAAAATTAGAGGCGTAAGGTACTTATCGGAATTTTTCTTATCCCAAAGTAGGTTTGAACTAGAAGATGTGATGGAACTGAAGCACATACCATTGTAATCAGGCCCAGAAAAATGTACAGATTCTCATGATGCCATGACATAGGCACCTGGGCAAGGATTAGGGCACCCGCGGGCACCTAAGACCACTCTGTAGGTGCTGGAGTATGTAAAAAATGGTCAGAACCTAGTTCCAATAGTTTTGATAGAGCTTCACACTTTCTCACTTTTGTTCACCTTTATATTATACATGGATTTCTGAGGTACCTATAAATCTACAAAAAAAATATTCTCTTTTAAAACCCTAAAAAAGATATCAAATCCTCAAAAACAAAGATGCAAAATGAGGGGTCAGACTATCCTCAGCTATCACAATGGTGAATTTACAATTGAGCATTGTACTACATCTCAGACCAAATGTAGTTCTATGTGCTTGTGTATGAAATATTTCTAATAGGTTTCCCTTGCACCAATGATGCCAAGATAGTGGGAGATAGCTAGATAAAATGCAAATGCGTGGATGCAATAGAATGATATCCCCTTCCTATGTAGTGTATATGCAGAGTAATGTGCCCAAATGCATTCCTATGAGATATGTAGATAGATAGCCCTTTATAAGAATTTTCTACCCATATAATGCTATGTATGTTGTGTTTATATAGGGATCTCTTGCTTGAATTTTGACACTTATGATCATAAATGTCATCTAGTACCTTGAGATATGAGATGGAAAACCAAAAATACCGACCTCAAATGTCAAAAATAATATCAAACATAACAAAGACATGAGCACCCATGATGGACAGGAGTGGCTGGTGCCAGTGTCCGGTCCTAGCTGCTAGTGTCCAGAGACAATTGATGACAAATGAGTGAAGACTGACAGATAGGGATAACTATGACATGACCAGAATTAGGTGTTTGAGTGACAAGTGTGAAAGATAAAAACAATAGAAACTATCAAGACAAGTGAATAGACTATGGAATGGATCACTAGTAAATAATTTTCTTATGAAATATCCATATATAAAACAACATACTTGGTGGTATAGTAAATAGTAATAAGTGCGTGATTTTGTGTCTACATTTTTCCCCACTTTATGTTCATGAGTGAAAGCTTGGTAACATAAAGTAAATAGAGATGCATACCTGAGAGAAGTCAAAGAAGCCCATGTTGTAGAAGTACACGCAGATGTGGTAGAAGTACATGCTAAATGAGAACACATAGCATGACAAACTATGGATTGGTGTATCAATCCGTGCAGTGTAACGAGAGACGTGGGACCATTATGAGGAGAACTAAGCAAGATTGATGATTTCAACGTTGAATGATTGAAGGTTTTTTATTTTTGTTGAGATGTGTTCAGGTAGGGATTGATAAGTTTCTAACCCTATATTTTTCCCATGAAAAACTCAGGATTTGTGCACCCTTCCACCAGAGGAAGAGTGTAGGCAGAGAGGTCTATTTTTACCCTCTAAATTTAACAACATCCTCAAAAGGTCTAACCACTGTAGACGGACAAAGACCGGATTTTGGATCTAATTTTAATAAAATGTTAATGACCCATATAGGATTAGTATAGGATTGAAAATGATGTCTCATTGCCCCCACTTCATGGGTATCACAGTAATGTGTATGTGGTGGCTTCTATGTTAGGTCATCTAAAAGAAGTCACAAAATGTAGAATAACTTCCCATGTTAGGTCATCTAGGAAAGTGGTGATATAACTCCCAAGTTAGGTCATCTAGGAGGATAAATACACCTTGTTGTGTTGTTTGCTTTATGTGATTTATAATAGTACAAAGTGTTTGGTATCAACAAATTAATGCATGTGATTTATTGATTGGTTACTCATGGAGATATTTTATGATTGTTTCCCTCAGATTAGGTCCTTAGTGGGGATCGATAGAAAGTTGTGTCAAATGTCACGTAATGTATGAGAAAAACTCAAATTACGAATGTAGAATGATCATGTAGCAGTGTGAAGGGGATTAAAGGATGCCCCATTTTTATGCCCCCCTTTCGGCGAAGGGAAGAATGATGATGACAGCGAACAATGAGCCAAAAGTAAGTGTGTAGTGATGTAATGGAGAATGGATGATAGATATTGTAAAAATGTGTGTAGATCAAGTTGAAATGATGTCAACCAGTAATATAATTCTTACGTAATGTGGATGATACGATAGTAGGTGGAATTCTTAAGAGAATGGCACAAATGAGACAAGAATCAGAGTAGGGATGCACAAAATATGATTAAAATTGTGCAATGTGTATTAGTTTGAAGCATAGGTGTTAATAATTACTATATTGTGGTAAATAATAGAAATTTACTATAAATAATAATTTGAAAAAGTGAATAGAAAATTCACTAGATTATTGCACAAGTGTGTTTTTGAGCTCTAGGTGCAAAAAAATTTCTCAAGTGAGAGCTCCACAATTAAGTCGGTTCAAGATGGTGGTGGCAGTTGTGGCATCACGCATGACAACTAAGCTAGTTTTCAAAATAAAGTGTTGTTATTAGTCATTTTTGATGAATTTTTACAAATTTTGTTTTCTCATTTTCCTTGATGTTTTAGACCTTGACATGAGTGATGAAGGCACTAATGATATTCAGGCACCAGCGCCCAGGCATGGGCATCAGTGACCTGTTCATGGGTGCTTTAATCCTAATTGTTAACTAGAAAAAACTATTTCCTAAGTGTTAGAGGCACATAAGGATGCATCACGTAGAAAGGGGGTGCGTAGGTGTGCACGAAAGTTTAGCAGAAGAAGGGAGCACCCAAGGAAAATCAGATTTTGGGACTTAGCCATTTTTTATGTTATGGGCTAAGAATGGATTAAAGCGTGGAGCATGCATGGGATATGGATGAGAAGACTCTGAGGCTACGCAATGATATTTTGGGAAAAAGAAGAAGATCAAGCATCATGCAAAGACTGAGCTAATAATAAGATATAGATTTGGTGTTAATAATAGATGATTTAAAAATAGGAAAAGTTTACATGCTTCCTTAGTTGCATTTGTAGTGATGCATGGCTATTTTGACCATGCATCCTATTTTGAAAGTGCATGGGTGGTGAAGGGCACGTCCCAACCCTATATATATATATATATATATATATATATATATATATATATATATATATATATATATATATATGTATGTATTGATTTACATGGTTTTGGCATCATCATGATCATCATAATGTATGTGTTACAGTTATGGTACTGGATTATGAGCACACATAGCTTATAACAATGTTATTTGTATGTATTTAGCTATTGGTTTTGTTATCAAGTAATATAATGGATCTTTGTGGATGGATATTGATTGTTGATGGCTTTGATACTAGTTTTTATATGGTAAATATGATCTTCATCATTGTTTGATTCATTATGCTCTATGGTTCTAAGGTGATTCTTGTTATGATTTTCCTTTAATTACTTATGGGTATGGAATATATTAATGAGCATGCTAACATCTTGACAAAGTTATTATAAAATTAGGTACCCAGTACCTTTATGCACTTTAGGTGAGCATTCAAATATGTTTTAGTGGTTGGTCAACATGTCTAGTGTTTGAGCAAGAAATAGAGGCTACATTTTTGTTTCGTTGCCGGGACCTATTTTCAAGATTTTGTAAGGATGTTTCATGATGAAGACTAATTGATTGAGTTTGGACAACATTGAGTGTTGGGTTGTGGACTTAGAAGACTAGTTTTCTCAGAGATATAATATTGAACCCGATTTCAATGCTCGAGCATGGGTTGAAGAACATCTATATCATGAGACATATGCATCAAAGCAGAATTGGAGGTGTAGAAAAATTGTTTGGAAACAAGAATATTACCAGACCCTATATTATGATGATGTGACTTGGACACACTTTGTAGATCATTGGTGGTTTTTTTGTTGCATAGTTACACATTAGAGTATAATGTTTCTATTTATTCTTGTCAAGAGGTTGTTAAGTTTCAGTTCTTACGCAATCCCTGAGGATCTTATCTGTGCATTATCCCTTTAGAAATTAAAATATTTTTGGTGATTTTAGATTTATAAGAAACAACTATGGCTAGCTAAACCTCCACCACGTGTGGGGACAGGAGCATGTGTGGTGAAGATGGTGAACCTTACAGTAGAAAAGGAAAGAGAGGAAATACAACTTAATTATAATGAAGTGTGGGATAGAGAATTAGTGAATAAGCGTGATGTCGAGGAGTCCATAGAGTTGTGGAGACAGGTGATGTGCTAAGGATTTGAGGCTCACCTGGAGTACGTGGAAATTGAGAAGTCGATACTCACCCATTTAGGAAAGCACGGAAGAGGATCACTTTCAGCTTCAACCGAGGAGCACGTTAGAAGAATAAAGAACAAGTACCATATGCACGCATCTAATCCCACCTAATGACCTTGCCCTTGTGCTTGGTGTTCTGGTTCCTGAAACACTTATTGAGAGATATACTAGTTTTTGTGATAGAGTATTGAAATGTAGATTTCATTTTCTGGTGAGTAAAAAAGTTCATCAGACAACAAATTTATCTATGGATGCATAGATCTCTTCTTTGTTTGGCATTATAATTGGTGGTATTGTTAGTGCAAAATCACAACACCCCCAAATGAGCTCTAAAATATTTTCTTCTCTAAGGTAGATTCATCTGGTGTGATTGCATAACATTGAACTTTTCCTAAGGTGTGGAACCTTGCAAATTGGAAAATCTCTCCAGATTAAAGGTTGGTTCATTATTCCTCTATTTAGGTGCATATGTGAGGATTTTCAGAGGATCTATTTCTCATATCTAGTCTAAAATTTCAAAGAGGACAGGGATAAAGGAATACAAGAAATGTGAAATAACTAAACTACCAGGTGATGCACCAAAGGAATGATGAACACTTAGTTTTCTTTCGACACGAACCAATAAAATGCATACCATAAACAAGCACAGATAGCTAGATATGTAATGAAAGACAAGATAGAAACAAAAGAAACAAGAAGGATCTAAAATTGATCACAAACATATTTTATTTCTCTATAGATTGATACAATTCATTACAGAATAGCTGAAAGGTCTGAACCCCACAAATTCTTTGCTAGAAAGAGAAGGGAGCCAGCAAAACTAAGAATATCCAGCCCTTTAGAATGAACCATGCATCCGTCTTTATATATTGAGCCTCAGAGAAGAAAGAGAGAGAGAGAGAGAGAAGTGGGAAAATGTGGGTCGAGGCTCAACCACCATTGTTAATGTGTCTACTAAAATTTTCCCTCAATCCATATTTACTACATCAATCCTTAGTTTGGCGTATTGAAGGAAGAGGAAATGGGTGAAATAGATCGAATCTGATCTAGTTGTTGAGACTGATGATCCTACATTGAAAGATTAAAGATGTTTCTCCATTTTACCTCCACCTAACTTCCCAAAAATTAAATTTTCATACTCCCATGGCATAGAAGAGGTCGAGATCTTTCTAACGGTGTAAAATTTGCAATATTTCAAGCCCTGGGTCAAAAGATATGCCCCTTTGAAGTTTGAATTAATTCCATACAAATGGACGGGAAAAAAAATTTAAAAATGGGTCCCCATTTTGGATTGGGACACGTGGCAGCTAGTTTGCAACAAAATTCAGGCCCACTAGTCCGCAATTCACTGTTTCTCCTTTTGCGCAAAAAAAGTAAAACTTAAAAAAATCCCACAGCCCCGAAGCTCCGCACGGACACGTGGTTCCTTCTGGTTGGATGGGAAATGCACTCCCATTTTTACCTTTATGCCTTTTGGGTGAAAGGAAAATTTTCACCTTTTCCTCCGACTCCCTGCCTTGGCTTTGACTCGGGTCTAAATGTTGACTTTTTCCCTGGGCAGAGTTGCTGGCCATTTTGTAACTTTTACTCCCTTTTGAGGCAAAGGTCAAAAAATCAAATTTTTTCCCAACGGCCTACTTTCCTCTGGGACACGTGTCACTATGGCACTTTTTTAGAAACCTTTCTTTATTTGACCCTTGAATCAGTGCCATTGACACACTTGGCAGCCTTCGGTAGCCTGTTTGTGCATTGGCTATTCAACTAACTCTATCTCCATTGATAGAACACATGGAGACACCGTGCTTGTTTGCAAACCCGACCCAAATTTTTCCTTTGGAGGAGCACCGAGTTGACACTTGTCTTAATATGCTACTCTATGGAATTTTCAATGGTTCCTCTCATTTTTAGGCTTTGCGCTACGTGGCGAGGTTGCGCTCATTTGGGTATTTCACCTTGGGACCCAACTCTTGGAGATGTGCCATGCTGACACTTGGAACTCTCTACTTGGAGGTTCATACTTAGCTGATTTTGAGGCCTTCCTTGTCCACCTTTGACTTTCTTTGACCATTTGACCCTACCTTTGTCCGGCTCTAGGACAAGTGGAGATGCGGCGCTTGAGTGGGACTCTCTATTTAGAACCATATTTAGAGAAGCACCGTGTCGACACTTGTCTCTCTCCATTGGCTCTTTGACAACCTTTGACCATTTGCTATGTGGAGGGCTGACAAAAAGTTTGAGTTCCTTCCTCTAGATTTACAAGAGTTAGAGCGTCGTTAGGACACATGGTCTCTTTCGTTTCCTCCTCCATACTTAGTGGTTTTTTAGCCCTTTCCTAAATTGTTTCAAGCCCAAGAGCACTGAATCTTCATTTTTTATTATTCATTCTTTCTTTTTGATCCTTTGTAGCATCTTCCCTGGTTATCTAACCTTGCTATTTGATGATTCTGCCTGCCTATAACTTGGAGAATGGATTTAAAGTGTAGAGACAGCCCGACAGAGTCATTTCCTTCTATACAGGATCTATTGCTCTTTCTTCATCTCCACCACTTCATTGCTGAACCCTTTTTGCAACCAATTTTTAGGATTAAAATGATTTCTCTCAATCCCTTTTATGTGGGGTAGTGATTCAATCCAATATTTAGCTTGGGGAGAAATATGGATAACAATTTGGTGACTCACTGGGACAACTTCTAGCTAGATGAGGAGATCAGTTGCCTTGTCGTATGTGTTGGGCATGGAGTCAAGAATAATAGTCTGATACTAATTTTGCCTCTAGTTCACGAGCCCGGCCACTTGCATTCTCAGATTTTATAAGAAAATATTAAAATGAAGATTTCTAAGAGTAGGAAATTGTTTCAAATCCAGGGATTTGTCTGTCTCTCTAAATGAACTGCATAAGATCAACAAAACAATAGCACGACTATGTACAAAATCAAAAATCATACATGCTCCAAATGGAACATGTAGAGTGTGAAAAAAGCACTTAGGAGAAATTCAATCTATACTACAACAAGACAATGTGCAGAAGCACTTGTAGGAAAAGAAACTAAGCTAATATGTATAACGGTGAGACTTCCCTTTTAGTAGCATTGTTTAAGATAGATCCCGTTCACTGGAATCTGCAACTCCTCACCCTCCAATGTGGATAATTGGGAAAGCATTACTACTTTTGCATCTTGTTATCATATAGGGGCCATTCCAGATGGCATCAACTCAGAATGTCTCCCTGGTTTTACTCGATCTGCATCCCATTTCAAAACTAGGTCCCCTTCCTGGAAGGTCCCTTGCTCTAGCGTTCTTGTCAAATCATCTTTAATTGAGGCCTGGTTCTTCTCCAATGTTTAGAGAGCATTCTCTCTTGATTCCTCTAATTCTATCAGCTCCGCATACATGGCCTCCATCGGTCCAAATTCAAACATTTCTAGTTGCTTCACAAGCTCCAAATATGGTAACTCAAGTCATATAGGCAACACTACCTCTTTCCCATAGACAAGATTGAATGGGAAGTTTCCTGTAGATCTCTTGGGCATTATTCTATCAGCCCATAAGGCCTCTTTGAGATTTTTTGTGCCAAGTCCTTTTATTCTCATCAAGAATTCTCCTGATGATCTTCAACAGGTTTTTGTTTGTAAGCTCGGCTTAGCCATTACCTTGAGGGTAATAGTTTGATCAAGTGCTCAAATAAGTCCCATTTTTAACATCCCATCCTGTGATCTTGGAACCTATAAGTTCTAATGTATTATCTGACATGACTCATAGAAATTTAGGATACTGGACTCATTTGCTTCTTTTAGTGCCACTGCCTCGGTCCATTTTGTGAAATAATCAGTTGCTAACCAGGATCAATTTGTGACCTTGGATTAAGTTTGGGTTGATGAATCCAATGAAGTCGAATCCCCATTGCATGAATTTTTTGTCTACTGAGATTAGGTGCAATGGAAGTGCTGCTAGCTTCTCTTTGCCTTTGAAGAATGCACAACTCTTGCACCTTTTTATCCATGTTAAACAGTCCTTAAACACTCTGGGCCAATAATATCGTGCTTTCATGATTTTGAGTGTTGTCACACTTGGAGAAAAATGGCCTCCAACTGCTTCAACATGAAGTTCTTGTAGCACTCTCTCCACCTGATCTATCCCAATGCATCTCATCATAATACCATTGATGTATCTTTTGAACAAGACACCATCAATAAGGACATATGGGATGGCCTGTAGCTTGAAATCCATTATTTTTTCTTTACTCATCCCATGAGGACATAGACCTATTTGAAGGAAGTGCAACATGTCTTGGGTCCAACAAGGAGCAGGTATATCATCTCTCCCTTCTCCTTGATCATCTTGTAAGATAAGAATGACATCTTTATCATTGTTTGTTTCATCTTGTAGAGTAGAGGCTAATTTATCACTCAAGGCCCCTCCCACGGACCAGCTTGGAGACCTTAATCTCAGTGTCATATTCCATGACATGAGTGATCCACCTTGCATGTTTCTCATTCAAGTCCTTGCTAAGGAGGAAATGGATTTTGTGGTTTGACACCAAACGCTTAAACTTATTCAGTCCCCTAATCACCACTAGGACTTTCTTATCAATGAAGGAATACCTCACCTCATAGTCCTCTAGATTCTGGCTGAAGAAAGCAATTGGTTGTTCTGAGCTTTCTTTGTTTTGCTAAACCAGGATTGCATAGATAGTGTCACTGCCACCAAAGGGATACAATATGAAGTCCTTGAAAAAATATGGATTTACAAGAGTTAGGACCTATGATATGGCTTCTTTCACATCTTCAAAGCTTTCCTTTCCTTTAGCTATCCATTTGAATGCTAAGCTATTCTTTAGCATCAGTGTTATTGGCTTAACCAAAGCAACAAAGTTTGGGACAAACCTTTGAACAAATTTGATCTTCCCCAGGAAGATTTGAAGAGCCTTCTTGTGACTTGGCAATGGCAGTTCTCTTATTGCTTTAACTCTTTCTCAATCAATTTCTAGACCTTCCTTAGACGCAATGTGTGCCCAAAATCCTACCCTTATGGGCCAAGAATATGCATTTTTTAGGGTTCAAAGATACCCCAAATCTTCTGCATCTTTGAAACTCTTGGATTAGATGAAAAAGGTGGTCTGTTGCATTCTTAGAGAACACAGTGTTATCATCTAGATAGATCAACACTATTTTGTTAATTAGCCCTTTGGCTCTTTGGAAACTAGCACCAGCATTAGATAGTACAAATGGCATTTTTTTTGTATGCATAGGTGCCCATTCTAGTGGTCGAGGAAGTTTTGAACTGATCATCTTATTTCACCATGATCTGATTGTATCCTGAGTAGCCATCTAAGAGAGAAAATATCTCCTACCCAGACACCACTTGCAAGATTTTTTCCATTGAAGCGAGTGGGTAGTGATCTTTGAGGGAGGCTCTATTCAAATCCTTGAAGACAACACACATCTTGATTTCTCCATCTTTCTTTCTGACTATGGACCAAATTTGTAACCCAACTTGAATACTTGATTGGGACTATGATACCTTGCCTCTATTAGATTATTCAGCTCCTTCTTCATTAAAGTCTCAATATGTGGGTTAACTTGTCTCTGCTTCTACCTGATAGGCTAAGTAGCTGGTGTTGATCAAGAATTTTGCGCTTGTTACCTGTCCAAGTTAATGCACCAAACTAAACACAAAAAACCCTGAAAAAATACAATGAAATTGATACCTGATGGACAAGATCTAAAGATGTAGATGGATGAGGAAGCCCATGTAGATGAGACGGGCGCACATGAGCAATTTTGCACAATAGATTCAAGTAACCTGCGAGACACCGATGCTTGATAGAAAAAGACCACGTTAAAATATATTTAGGTGGACTACCCAAGAAGCGGGTCCGGGAAGCGATGAGCTCCCTCGGCGGATATCAGTCCACGTCTTCAATTAAGTAAAGAAGCATACATGATAAAAGATGTATATACAAGACTAGATTTTCTAATCAAGGTAATAAATAGAATCTAAACAGCAGGCAGAAAGCAACAGAAGACAGGGAACTGTGAAAACAAAGCTAGATTTGTGTTACCTGTGTCCTTTTACCTATCTGCAGGATGATTGTCGTCAATTATGTAGAATCGGCGTCGACTGATGTGATTAGCATCGGTTATGAAGAATCGACATCGACTAAATAAGATTGGCATCGACTAAAATTAGATCGGTCGATCGGGGACAGTGCGAGAAGATTTGGAAATCGGAAAGTTAAGGTCAAATCGTCAACGTCTGCTGGATATGCCGAAGCCGGTGAGATACTGGAACAGAGTCACCAGAAGATCAATGGATACGTGTGATGTTGATGTGATAAGAATAGAGTAACGGTGCTCCTCTCAGGGATTGATTTGGACAAGATCCATTCTCATTTGATAGATAATGTTGACACTAGATGCGCAAAGATCTCTCGTTCTCTCTCTTTCACGGTCTGTGTTTCTTTCGCGATCTGTCTCTGTCTGTCCTTCGTGTTCGTGCGTGTGTTTTTTTCTCTGCAGAACTGAGTTCTGGGCTTCTATTTATAATCGGCACCGCTCCTAAAAATCGGCATCGACCGTACCGGTTGGCGCCGATCACAGAACAGACTCCCGAGATGGCCAAAATGAACGATTTTTAGAAAGATAAGAGTTATCCCTCCACCTCAAATACGGGAAATATCCCGCTGCTTGATTGTGAGGAGGAGAAATAGGAGGGGACACATGGATAGGATAGATATGGGGTACATAAGTGGTTAGGATACATGTGAAAAGGTGTAATTAAATAGTTAATATTTAATTACTCATGGGTAAAACATAAAGGGGTGAATTAAACTTAGGATAGGTGTTTAAAATGTAAATTGAATAATATCCCAAGGGGATAGTGGTGATATAAATGTGCCCCAGGTTACCTAAGAGAGCAAATGCGCACGAGGGACACTAAATTGGATAATGAATTTTAGGTGTCTACATTTTTCCCCTTTTTGTCAAGTAACTTGCAATAAGCAAGGTTATGAGACAAAAACAAGGAGATGGAAGAAGGGAAGAAAAAGTGATGATGTGATCCCCCTCAAACTAGGGATGGGATGGATGATAGAAAAAACGATCCCAAGTTTGAAAAAAAGGTAGATGAAAACGCGGGATGCCCCAGCTGGATGTCTGGAGTAGATCTGATCATTGATGACGCATAAAAATAGATAAAAAGGCAACAACCTAAGGAACTCACATTGGTAGGGCAAACTAGACGGTCTCCTCATGAGACGACGTTAGTACCTACAGACCCATGAGTGTAAGGAGGGCTACAAAATAGTCAGCATCTAAAGAGAGACACATTAGTAGGGACAACTAGACGGTCTGCAAAGCAGACGACATTAGTGCCTACAAACCCGTTTAACTCTAAGCTGCCAAAAATTATGAGTGCCCCATGCAAAGGGAACAAACTTGAAATGGACGGTGATATCAAAAATATGTGCCAAAAGGCAACATTCAAAGCACAATAATGATCAGATAGATAAATGAGCCAAGTATAAACACTAAGGCAAAGAGATGAAAAATCGGCGGCGATATAAAAAATCGGCGTCGACTTACATAAATGGCGTCAACCAAAACAATCGGCACCGACCTTGCACCGCACATATAAATATGTGAATGGAAAACGTGAACAATTTATTCACTCCATAACGATTGATTCAGAGAGAGTCAAAAGTTGGATTTGAGCACCATGGAAGCCTCTGGGAGCGGTCAGAAGTGCAGGAGGACACGACCTGGGGTAAGTGGTTCTTCGTGAACCCGTTGTTTTACTTTTGCTTTATTTTATTTTTTTAAATTTCTATTTTGCCGGGTGGGAGGCCAGGGTGTTTGTTTACATCTGCCCGAGCAATCGGTGCCGATTTGTATAGTCGATGCCGATTATATTCAAGCGGCGCCAATTTATGTTAATCGGCGTCGACTATAAATAAATGACGCCGATTATATTTAATCGACGCCGATTGTATAGACTTGTGAATAGATTGTAATGTTTTTTTTTGTTTTTTTTTTTTATGTTCTGATTTGGGTAAATATGAGACTAATATTGCTCTTGATGTCATGGATGCAAGCATGAGAGGTTCTACATATGAGGGATGATATTCTCGAGTTACTAGAGACTATTCTTCCTAATGTGACTGACGCAGATTGGCGGCATTTAGAGTTAGCCGGGCTCGGGAGCTTTAGATACTACAGACGAGTGCCACGAGATGTAGAGTTGATGCGAGCACTAGTGTGATGATGGGATAGCCAGACGTGCACTTTTTGGTTCAGGACAGGTGAGATGACCATCACCCATGAGGATATATACAGGATTTTGAGACTACCGATCACTGGGGACCCGATAGAGATTACACCACGAGAGCAGCAGCAGAGGGCCCTAGTTCGATTGTATGGAGATAGGGCAGATGATTCAGAGATAGTGTCTGGGGCAGTGTGGATAGCCTTGCAGTACAAACAGGATAGCCTCCGGAGCAGACGGATAGTTCTGATTCAGATGGCGATATCCTATTTCACTCTGCCAGATTCAGGAGGTGGGAGTTTCTCACTATTATTATTAGATTGTGTTTGCAACATCCTGCAGTTCAGACAGGTATTTTTCTTTTGCTGATGCTCTGATAGCTCAGATATATCATGAACTATGGATGTATACCACTGGCCGGAGGACAGGTATTGATGTTAGTTTTGTGCTCCACTTCTGGGCATATGAGCATATAACAGTGATCAGGTCATCCGGGCTTCTTTGGATGCCAGCAGCAGTGGGAGCTGTTGATTATGGATTCCGGCGATGGCGGGCTGATATGGCCACTAGGGATATAGGGAAATCGGCAGATTGGTACACTGAGCGTTTCAGGACGCTGACACCGGATCAGGTTATCTGGAGGCCATATCAGGTATTTCTGACATGGGTTGGTCAGGATGCTCACTTGGTGGCATTGAGACGGAGTAGGGTGGTTAGGGGCCGCAGGCCTGATATGTGGGAGCGAGTCCTGTTTATGCAGGTATTGAGACAGTTCGGCCTAGTACAGACAGTGCCGACTACTTACAGGCCTTATAGGTGAGATAACAGGGAGACTGATCTACCGATTTTGATCCCGGTAGATCCATTGAGAGAGGCCCCACCCTCCACAGACAACGATGATGATGCCGGAGTAGATGATGGTTATGCGGCATGGTATGCGACAGAGCTACCACGACACCTCCCGGCATCTATAGATGCTGACGAGGAGGATATGGCTACAGTGCTAGAGAGACTGGAGGGAGAGCACGCCACCCTGACGCAAACACACCAGGTGGCTCTCGAGGAGATTCGAGCTCTGACAGAGGAGAGGGATGCCCTGATTTTGGAGAGAGACACCACTCGCCAGGAGTGAGATACAGCGATCTAGCAGAGGGATCACTACCTTCGAGATAGGGAGGCCCTTAGGGCCAAATATGGGGAGACAGGTACCACGTCAGAGTCTGGTACATAGGGCACGACCCTAGGAGGGGCAACACCAACACCACCAGCAGCATCATTATGAGCACCTGGTACTGTGAGCTTGAGCACATATCAGTCTCTCCTCGCTGAGGTGAGATACTACGAGGATGCCCTAGCACAGCATGCCCCAGATGTGCCTCGGTACGGGGCGAGGAGGAGATCAACGACGGCCACAGCAAGCAGGGGCCTCAGGTGGAGGGAGCACCGGGAGAGACCGAGGTGGGCAGAGACCTCTAGCAGCAGGTGCATCTAGCTCGATAGGCGGCGGCCAGGAGAGATAGCCTGGTCCAGAGGAGGGTGGAGGAGATAGTTTCCTCCATGCATCAGATTTTACTATATAGGTATTTTTTATTATATTGTGTATCAGTGTAGTGATGTAGCCTCGATTGGAAGGCATTGTATAGATGGCTTGATTGAGAGCCACCCATTTTTTGTTGTACAGACACTTATGTATATATATAGATTTATCATTGTTCTTGTCATATGATTGTTCTCCTGTTTTTAATTTTGATATACATGGACAGATGTAGCATAATTGTGATGGATGTAGACATAGAGGATAGATAGATGTGATGTGATTTGATGTGATTGATATGTGGATATAATTTTGATGAAAAATAGATAGATGTAGTGTCACTTGGATGTACAAGTTTTTAGATGTTTCGATGGATAGATGGATAGATGTGATTGATAGATTTGGTATGTTTGAGATGTTAATTTAATTTTGATGAAAATAGATATAGATAGATGTAGTGTTAAGTGTTTAGATGATGTGATGGATAGATGGGTTTTGATAGTTGAAATGGATTTGATATTTTTGAGATTTTGATTAAATTTTGATGAAAATAGATAGATAGATTCACATGTGTTGACAATACATGCTTTGATATGTCAAAGTAGATAAGATGAAATTAGATAGATGATAAATTTTGATTAAATTAACATGTGAAATGTCAATTTAACTGGATGAAATAATCGAACAAACTCTCTGTGAGAGTCAAGGATGTAATGAAAACGACCTTGATTAGAAATAAAGGAAATACACCCAGATAAGAGGAAAAATGATAAGTTGGACTCCCAACCGACCATAAATAGAATCTGGAGAAGAAACCAAAAGATCGTGCATACAAGGCCCTACATGAGGTTAAAATAAACCTGACACTAACTAGTCGCAAACCAAATTTAGGAGGGAAACGGAAGGAGCAGTAAGTAAGTATCTCATCGAAATTTACAAGGGACAGAATACATGTTTATACTGGGAAAATAGGATTCTCCATATGATCGACAAAAAAGGTCTTATATCTCAGCTTCATGATTTCTAGCAGAAAAGAAAACTGATCAATGCGGGAAGTTTGCTAGATATGGAAAGACTAATCAATACGGGAAGTCTTTCAGTGATGCTAAAAAGTGTAGAAACTGATTGAAAGGCTGATCAATGCAAGAAGCCTTGAGTATTCCTTTGAGAAACAGCCATCCTTCAAGGGACCGGTCCATATTTTGAATTTTAATGATAGCCATGCTTCGAGGGTATGGTCTATATCTTTTGATTCATTTGATAATGTATGGATAGCTGTCCTTCAAGGGATCAGTCTATCTTTTTTTTTGATAGCATCCTTTTTTTTTTTTTTTGAAAAGCTTTTTTGGAAGAAGCTGAGTTTAGACCTAGATAGATCAGATAGAGGGGAAGAAAACGTATAAAGAGCATGCACTCATGCCCCGAGTAGATCCGATTAAGATAAGCACTTGGGACAAATGAAACGGTGATTAAGGTGTTCCTACGATGAGGAGAAACATATCCATAAGAAAAATTCTATGAGTAGAGCTGTGATACTCATATTTAAGGTAAAAAAAGACAATAGGCGGAGAACCACATAATTTCGAATCACCGTGAAAGTATATGACTGGTTGTTAGACGGATGAAAGATCTGTCTTGCGACTAGATTTGTGTAAGATAGATTTTAATAGTAGAAGGGCCTTAGATGCAAGGCATTAAGAGGTTCCACTTTGGGTATACCATCCATGGAAGATAGACGATAAGCCCTAGACCCATATTTATGAGTGATAACGTACGGACCCATCCAGTTGGGAGCAAACTTACCACGCTGACTCCGTTCGAGTGTAATGACATTTTGATTTTCTTAAGAACAAGATCACCAATTTTGAAGTCACGATGCTGTAAGTGTTTCTTATAAGCACGTTTGACACGTTCAAGATAGACTTGATGATGTTCAAGAGCGTTGAGGCGCCACTCATCTAATAATTCAAGTTGTGCTAGATGATTTTGACGATAGTCCTCATCGGAGATGAATTCTCTAAGAGAAACACGGAGAGATGGGATTTGGACTTCCAAAGGAAGAACAGCCTCAGACCCATAGACGAGAGAGAAGAGAGTAGCACCAGTAGGAGTATGGACGCTAGTCCGATAAGCCCAGAGAGCAAAAGGGATATGTAAATGCCAATCCCTACCAACTCGACTAGTTACCTTTGCGAGAATATTACGCAAAGTTTTATTGGAAGCTTTGGCCTGGCCATTACCTTGAGGATAGTATGGAGAAGAAAAGCTGAGTTTGATATTGAAAGCGTCGCAGAGGTTCTGCAAATCAACATTTTTGAAAGACTTACCGTTATCTGTGATGAGTTTGTGTGGAACACCAAAGCGACAAATGATGTGTTGATAGAAAAAATCAACTATGGGTTTAGCTTTTGTTGAAGAAAGAGGGATAGCTTCCACCCACTTAGTAAAGTACTCAGTGGCAGTAATGATAGAATGATGACACTGTGAAGAACGGGGATTGATGAGACCAATAAGATCAAGACTCCATTGCGAAAAAGGCCACAAATCTGCTGTAGGTTGTAAAGCTTGACTAGGGATATGTGTGAGATTGGAATGTTGTTGACACTTGACGCATTTCTTATCGTATTCACAACAATCTCGATTAAGAAAAGGCCAATAATATCCTAAACGTAAGATGCATTTAGCTACGGCCAAGCCACTAAAATGTCCACCACAGATACCGTCATGGACCTCCTGGATAGCTTTAGATGATTCAAGGGATTTGAGGCACCGAAGCAAAATTCCATCAAAGCCGCATTTGTAGAGGATCCCGCCTAAAATAGTATAGCGATTAGCGCATAGGATAAAAGATCTTCTACCATTGGAAGTTAGATCTGGAGGAAGCACTGAATGAGATAGATAATCAACGATCTGCTGATACCACTCATCCTGAGTATGGGTTGTGATAGCATGGATTGAAGTTAGTTGCCTAAGATGAGATGGTTGATCTAACCATTGCACAGCCACATAAAGTCGCGAGTCCTCGGTAAAAGGCAGGATAAGTGAGGCTAACGAAGCCATTGTATCTGTGAATCGATTCGCAATGTGAGGAATAGATTGGATAGTGAATTTATCGAAAGATTGGAGTTGAACGAGAATGATATCACGATATTTTTGAAGGATATCATTCTTACATTGATAGACACCCGTGACTTGATTAACGATGAGTTCAGAATCACCAAAGATGTCAATATGACGAGCGCCGAGATTAACGGCATTTTGAAGACCCAAGACAAGAGCTTCATATTCAGCCATATTATTGGTGCACTCAAAGTTTAGTTTGTGTGCGACTGGGATAGGCATACCCCAAGGAGGAATCATCACGAAACCTGCACCTCCCCCTTGCTGGCATTTGGATCCATCAAAGAAGAGCTCTACTTTAAATGGAGACAGACCTAAATCAATTTGTTGGATATATTCATCGGGGAATTGAGCAAGGGGGACTTGAGTGTCTGGAAGAGGAGCATCAGCTAATTGATCTGCAATGACCTGACCCTTGATAGACTTTTGCGGGATAAACTCGAGATCAAATTTTGTCATAAGCATGAGCCAACGAGTGATACGATCATTGTGATAAGGTTTCACATGAATTGTCTTGAGTGGATTGACACTTGTGACAATGTAAGTTTTGTGATTAAGAAGGTAATGATGAAGTTTAGAAGTTGCGAAGAAGAGAGCACAACATAGCTTTTCAGCTTTGGAATAATGTGTTTCATACTCATGGAGGGTGCGACTGATGTAATAGACAGCTTGTTCTTTACCGCAAGCGTCCCGATGCGAGATTATGGCTCCCAGAGCATGGTCAGTCACAGAGATATAAAGATAGAAAGGCTCCCCCTCGCGTGGAGGTGTAAGCACAGGTGGAGAAAGAAGATAAACTTTGAGATCATCAAAGGCCTTTTGGAAATGCTCACCCCATTCAAAATGAACATTCTTACAGAGGAGATGATGAAAAGGTTGACAATGGTCTGACAATTGTGAGATAAAATGACGCACTGATTGAAGATGTCCTTGGAGACTATGGAGTTGCTTTAAGTTAGAAGGGGGAGGCATCTCAAGGATAGCTTTTATTTTTGCGGGGTCTACTTCAATACCCCTAATGGAAATGATAAAACCTAAAAGTTTACCAGTGAGAATGCCAAACACGCACTTAGACGGATTTAGATGAAGACAAAAGCGAATAAGCCTCTCAAAGAGAGGTGCAAGAATGAAAAGATGATCCTGATGACGTTTGGATTTACCGAGGAGATAGTCAACGTAATCTTCCACAGTTTTGTGTAAGAGATCATGGAAGATGTAGGTCATTGCTCGCTGATAGGTTGCTCCTGCGTTCTTAAGACCGAAAGGCATGACACGATAACAGAAGGTCCCCCAAGGAGTTATGAAAGAAGTCTTATGTTGGTCTTCTGGTGCAATGAGAATTTGATTATATCCAGAGAAACCATCCATAAGTGAAAAAATCTCATGACCTGCAGTTAAATCCACGAGTTGGTCAATATTAGGTAGAGGAAAATCATCTTTTGGACAAGCAAGATTAAGATCCTGGAAGTCGGTACAAATTCAAATTTTCCCAGTAGCTTTAGTTACTGGTACTACATTTGAAACCCATTGTGGATAATCGATGGGTTGGATGAAGTTAGCCGAGAGCAAGTGCTGCAATTCTTCTTTAACAAGAAGGGCTACTCTAGGGTGCATTTTACGTAATTTTTGTTTAACTGGTTTGATGTTGGGAAGAGTAACGATATTGTGGACCACGATATCGGGATCGAGTCCTAGCATATCCTCATATGCCCAAGCAAAAGCTTGACGATGGTTGGAAAGAAAAGTGGTAAAGTCTCCTAATTCCTGTGGATTAAGGGATTGGCCGACCTTAATGATGCGAGGGTCTTTAGAAGTCCCTATATTAAGGTTGACAGTGGCTTCATTGAGAAGTGTAGATGTGTCAGAAGGACTAGTTTTGAGAAGATAGGAATCCTCTGCCCCCAGATAGGTGAGGACAGAATCATCATCCGCATAGTGGATAGTGTTGATAGTAGAAGAGTCGTCTCCAACTATTTCAGGGAAAATTAACGGTATGGAAGTGGACATGTCATTAGTCTTATAGGCTAGTGGCCCTAAGGAAATGGTATTGATAAAAAAAAAAGTTAGACGGGATGGAAATGGCATCGTCCACATCGAGTGATGCTTCTGACTTAGCGGGAGAAGATGGTTCCTCAATAGGAAGAGGCTCATCTAGAATAGTGACGGTGGCTTTTGAAAGAGGTTTAAATCCTAAACCAAATTTTTGATGTGGCTTGAGAGTTGGAATGGACACGAGGTCATGTATACCTTGTTCATATTTACCTAAGCCAAAGCCCTTCCATGCGCATCGATATAAATAAGTTTTTGCAAACGTGGGATTCTGTAGGCAATCAAACCTTGTTAGATAAGGTTTGGCCCTAGGAGGAGAATCCGGGCGATAGTGAGGTATATCAAGACCACCGTAAATGAAGTTAGTCTATTGATTGGGCAGACCAATGGTGACGATGCGACCAAGACCTGGCTGATATTCAATTTGTTTGTCTGGTCTACCATACTCACTAGGTTTGAAATGGGTGTCAAAAGAAAGGAGAGAAAGCTCTCCTAGTGAGAAACGCTGCAATGTTTCTTCTAAATTTTGTACATCTGGTAGTCTGGTTGCAGGTATGGAAGAAGATGAGGCCCCGTCAGGAGAACAAGAATTTTCTTTTAGAGGGGCAGACCCTATGGTCATATCACATTGCGCGGAAGGCAAAGGATCTCTTGGATGAGTATATATTTGCCCTCATATTGATATTTTAAGCATCGATGGAGGGTGGATGGGACACAATGCATTGCACGAATCCAGGAGCGTCCGAGGATCATATTATAGTGGAATTTCCCTTCAACAATGTAAAAGAGTTCGTGAAGCAACTTCTTACCTACTCGAATGGGTAGGACCACAGTTCCTAAAGTAACTACTAGCTGATCGTTAAATGATTGAAGAGTGAAAGGTGGGGGTGACACTACGTTCTTTGGTAATTTAAGTTGCTCGAATGTGTGTGAGGAAATGACGTTAAGTGCAGCTCCACTGTCGATCATAATGCGTTTTAAGGTAGTGTTGTCGATTTGGACTGTGATAAAGAGGGGAGCCTCCAAATCCTCTGAAGAAAGAGGGGGAATTTCCGAATCTTCAAAAGAAATGGTGGTTGATGGTCTATTCAATCCAACAACCATCTCAAAAGGTTGGGGCTCATCTGAATTCACTGCGATGCGACGCAGATTATCAATTAGAGCCTGGCGATGTTGCAGAGAGGATTGAATGAGGTCAAAAAGAGACATTTTGACCGGAGCCTGGGTGAGTTGTTTCATAACACTCTCCTCAATTGACACGGGAATTTGAGCCCGAGGTGCAGCACGAATAGAGACCCAAGGTCTCGGGGCTAATGAGGAAGGAGGAACTCCTTCGGGGGCTGTAGAAATGACAACCTGTGGTCGAGATGCTGTAGATGAGGATGGATTATCATACTGTTGGGATCTCGTGGCGATATGGATTGTGTCGATTTGAGAAGGTGGAAGATCAATTGGAGTGGAATCACTAGAAGTAGAGGCCTGAGTAGATCGTTGGGGTTCAGATGGAGCTAAGATGACAGGAGGTGCTTGTTTCTCCTCCTCCAGCAAAAGATCACTTTCTTCCAAAAGGTTGTTGACGACAGATTGAAGAGCTTTACATCCCTCGGTATCATGACCCGGGGTACGGTGGTAAGCACAAATCAAATCAGAGTTAAACCAGGCCGGTTTAACTCCTTTAGGGTTATAGGGTTTAATCGGAGGAAGAGATATGGATGAAGATTGAATAAGTCGGTGAAGGATTTCAGTATAGAACCCGGTAGACAAGGATGGGGACAGAGATGATGAAGGCGTCTCTTTCACTTTAAGAGACTGCCGAGGTAAAAGAACCTGCATGTTTGGTTTGACAGTCTTTTTAGGGATCATCTTATTTTTTTGGACATCTGGATGAGCAGCCTTGGGCACTTGAGATGGAAGTAAGTGAGACATGATTGATTTTGGTGGAGGAGGAGCCCCTAAAATAGATTTTGAAGATGATGGAGATGTGACAAGTGTTGTGGTCTTCAGAGATAAGGGAGGCTGTTTGGTCGAAACTAATGACGATTTAGATGATGTCGATTTAGATGAAGGAGAAGCTTCCAAAGTAGGTATAATTGGAGGGACAGAGGGTGCCCTGGTTTTTGGTAATGAAGATGATGATTCTGATGAAAGAGGTGACGTCTCTTTAGTAGGTAAGTCCACTTTTCGAGGTGCTGGTGAAGAATGTGTTGTAGAAGAAGATGATGGTTTTGATAAGTGTGTAGAAGAAGACGCCTTCTCAGCAGACAAATCCAATCTTTTATGAGGCGCAGAGAGAGATTTTTGCGGGAAAGCACCAAGAGTCTTGATGGTTCGAAATATGGGCTTTCCTTTTTCAGGGATGGTGACAACTTCAACCGCATAAGGTGATTGTAACCTTTTCGGGGGAAGCAAATGGGGTGGTACTGATGACGCAACGTTAGATTTCGGTTGTCTCGGTCTAAGTTCAGGAACCGAGCGTATAGGTGTTGGTGCTACTTCTTTAGATTTCTCCTTAATAGGCAAAGTAGCATTTGTGATGGAAGAAGTGAGTGATGAAGAAGCAGTTCCTTGCGAGGGAACTTCTTCTGGTACAGTAATTGTGGGTGAAACTATTGTAGGAAAGGAAACAGGAAGAGTCAAAATCGAAGACGCTTCCGTCGAAGTCGGCACAACTATAGGTACGTTCACCAATGGCATAGTCGCAGCCAAAATGGGAGAAACAGAAGTAGATGTATCCGTGGTGGAAACTCGAAGGGATGTAATTGCCTCGAGCATTGAAAGAATGTCTGACGATGAGACAGATGAGGATGACACTGTCTCGGGTATGGATGGAAGATCAGACAAAGAAGCAGAGGGAGGTGAATCCATATCTGACAATGTTGGAATATTCAAAGACGGACTATCTGAAGATGGTGGAATCCCAACGATTAACGAAGCGGAAGGAGGTTCTGATTCGGTCGATGTGTTTGCAGATGGCTTAGTTTTAGAAGAAGATTCTTCAGTAGAGATGAAGCTGATAGTATGAGTGTTTGGTTTTTGAGACTCCGAAGCGTCATGGTTCGGGGAATGATTAGGAAAAGGTTGTTTAAAGACATCCAGCGCTTGATTTGGGGGAGCATTTGGGTTATCCAGAATGAGCTCGCCTTTATCAATGAATTTCTGGACAAGATTTTTGAAGGTCTGACATCGTTCGATGTCATGACCTTTGGTTCTATGATAATGACAGAAGTCATTTTCCCTATACCAGAATGGACGTTCTTGGCTTTCGTCAATATTCCTAATGGGAGGAAGTTCGATCATGTGGACTTCCAACATTTTTTTTAGGATAGAAGCATATGATTCCCCCAACGAAGTGTAAGATCGAGATGACGAGGACCCTTTTCGAGAAGATGAGGAGTCTCTTCGTGGTGTTTGATTGGAAGTGGTATCGGCTCGTGATGTTTTTAATATGATAGCGTTGGTGGATCCCTGATTCTTGTCTTTAGAAGTGGAAGGATTTGATTTGGTAAACCGAGAAAAATCCGGTTTAGATTTTGAGTGAAGTTTTAACTTCCCTTGTTCAATGGCGCGAGACTCAAGTTTGCGTGCCATCGTAAAGGCTTCTTCAAATGTATGAAAAGTCTGGATCCTTAAAGTGGAAGAAATATGATTAGCACAAGATCGAGTAAACAACTCGATCTGTTGGGATTGAGGAAGGGAGAAAGACAATTGGTTTATTATCCCTCTCCAATGAGCGACAAAGTCTGCAATAGACTCATCATCGAATTGACGAATGTTATAAAGATCTGTAATCGAGATCTTATGCACGATATTTATTGAAAAGTTTTCAACAAACATCTGGGCCAATTGAGAGAAAGAAAACAAGGAATGTTAGGAATGTTATTGTACCAGTCTAAAGCAGGACCTGCTAGAGACATAGGAAAAGTACGGAGCATAAGCTCCTGATCCTGGACTATGAGGTAGCAAGCATGTTTGAATGCTCGCAAATGCTGTTGAGGGTCCTCCCGACTATGAAATTTTGAAAATTTAGGAAGTTCCCATTGGGGAGGATAAGGCTTAAAAGCCACTGAGGGGTGAATGGGTTCATTACACACTTCTTCAAAAGAGTATGAAGGACGAGCCCCTTTGGTGGAGGCTTCCAAGTCTGCGATTTTCTTGAAAAGAATTTGAACCACGTCGGATTGAGGAGGAGGCAGACTAGCATGTCCTACATAAGAAGTAAATGGTGGATGTTGTTGAGGTGTCAACGGGGGATTCATCTGTTGATTGATAGGATGATAAGAGGAGTAACCAGGCGTTCTGGGTGACGCCTGGTGGGGTATTTGTTGTGAAGGAGCCTGTGTATAGGCAGGCTGTGGGATAATAAGTGGTTGAGAAAATGAAGGTTGGATGATGGACGGAGCCTGTGATTGGTGGACTCCTATGCTTGTTGACTGAATCGGAACAGATAGAGGAACATGGGTGCCGATTTGATTGGACGGAGCCTGTGATTGGTGGACTCCTATGCTTGTTGACTGAATCAGAACAGATTGAGGATCATGGGTGCCGATTTGATTGGACATGGTGGGGAACAAGACCTGAAAGAGGATTTTTACTGCCGGATTAGTTATTAAGGGCGCCGATACTAGAGGATGGGCGAAGGTCACTGTTGCAGGAACATTGGAAGAAAAACCCACTGGAGGACGAGAAGCAGGAACCAAGTGACTAGTCGAAGGGGGTTGACTCATAAAGGGGTACTGACCCTGGGATATAATGGACGGCATAGATGAGTTAACAGCAATATGCGGGTGCGCAGATGCACTCATTATAGCCAGAGAAGAGGACCTCTCAGAAGTAGGTTGTGGAATAGTCGAGGTAACTGCGGCGTTAGGAATAGGTAAGACTATTTGAGAACTAGTCGATATGGTCGGTGGAAGAGAAAAAGGAGGCACAGGTGTGCCGCCCTCCTCCATGGCTCGAGGCGAGAAAGATGATGCTAGCTGTTCTACAAAATCCTGGGGTGGTTCACGAGGATAATCGTACACTTGCTGGATTGGTGGTCCCTGATCAGATATTTGAATAGACTTGTGTACTATGTAGTCCATGAGGGCTACCGGATTGCGATCGAGGAGCGCCTGAAATTCAGGATCCCCGCGAGGAACATACTCTGAGTCAGAAGCAGATGATATTTCTGAAGGACTAGGGGAAGCTGGATGTGATGGGGTTGTTTTGGCCTGATAGAAAGGATTGTATGACCAAGACGGGGAACCCATTAACAGTGGTCCCGAGGAAGACCTGGAGGGTGCCGAAACCTCCACACTAGTGGTGATCTTGGAGGAAGAAGGGGCTAATTGAGCCATTCTTCTAGATTGTAACCGAGTGATGACCGTCATAAACAAGCAGAAAACAAGATTGACCTAACTAATGCACAGACAATTCAAGCAGCGTAGGTGATTATCTCTTTTAAGTTTTTATGCTTTTAAGAAAGAAAATATTAGGGAAGGCCTTTTAGAACAGGAACTACTCAGATAGCCAAACTAAGGATGGTTTGGGGGATGTTTTGGTGAGGAGTCCCGAAGGCACTTCAGTAAAAGACCGGTACGTGGCTTGATATAGGGGCCTACCCCCGCACTTCACACACCGCTGCGATAAGGGAGTCAGGTGCTTTGCCAATATATACCAGAACTTCCGTGAATTTATAGCGCGGCCCGAGTACCACGTAGGCTCTTCCTCTTGGATGTCACTTCCAAGTAGGCGAGGCCAGGGAAAGAATTTTTGTTTAAATGCTTTACACCTAATGATTTTGGCTTTGTGTGCAAGGGTGAAAAATAAAAATCAAATAGTGTCACTACCGATTTTGATCGATTTTCCAGCCTAATTAAAACTAGATGAAAAACATACAGCAGAAATGACAAAGAAAGAGTTCTTTTTTTTTTTTTTTTTTAAGCACTTAAAAACGAAGTGTTTGATTTCGATGAAGACAAGTCAAACAGATTCTTTCCCAAATGCGATTAAATTCTTTTTAAGCACCAAAAATTGAAATGTTCGAATGTGATGGACAACAAACAAAGAACTTTTTTTTTTTTTTTTTAGTTCCTAAAAAGGAGAAAACACCGTAAAAGAGAAATACCTGTAGACTTAGCTCTCCAAGGTGTGTGGACTTCAAAAAGCGCGTTGTTGAGCTCTTCCCCTCGAACAATCCCATGAACAAGCAAAGTGCTCCGCAAGAAGAGGTTAAGCAAACACCAAACAAAATCCAGAAAGATATATCCAGATAATGGTGAAACAGAAATTTCTATTTCAAGGAACTAGAAAAATTTCAAGGAAATAACAATTTCACATAAAGAGCAAGATTAAAACGATGATAGGAAATGCTCAAACAGAACTGATAGAAATCAGTGAAGAAAAAGAACAAAGCTCAAAACTAGAAAAGAAATGAACTTACCAATAAGGGACTTTGGTTGGGTCCCACCGGGCGTGCCAGAATGTAGATCAAGAATTTCGCGCTTGTTACCTGTCCAAGTTAATGCACCAAACTAAACACAAAAACCCTGAAAAACTCCAATGAAATTGATACCTGATGGACAAGATCCGAAGATGTAGATGGATGAGGAAGCCGATGTAGATAAGACGGGCGCACACGAGCAATTCTGCACAATAGATCCAAGTAACCTGCGAGACACCGATGCTTGACAGAAAAAGACCACATTAAAAGATATTTAGGTGGACTGCCTGAGAAGCGGGTCCGGGAAGCGATGAGCTCCCTCGGCGGATGTCAGTCCACGTTTTCAATTAAGTAAAGAAGCATACATGATAAAAGATGTACGTACAAGACTAGATTTTCTGATCAAGGTAATAAACAGAATCTAAACAGCAGGCAGAAAGCAACAGAAGATAGGGAACTGTGAAAACAAAGCTAGATTTGTGTTACCTGTGTCCTTTTACCTGTCTGCAGGATGATCGGCGTCGATTATGTAGAATCGGCGTCGAACTGAAGTGATCGGCGTCGATTAAGAATCGGCGTCGACTGAATAAGATCGGCGTCGACTGAAAGTAGAAGATTTGGAAATCAGAAAGTGAAGGCCAGATCGTCAACGTCTGCTGGATATGCCGAAGCCGGTGAGATACTGGAACAGAGTCACCAGAAGATCAATGGATACGTGTGATGTTGATGTGATAAGAACAGAGTAACGGTGCTCCTCTCAGGGATTGATTTGGACAAGATCCGTTCTCATTTGATAGATAATGTTGACACTAGATGCGCAAAGATCTCTCGTTCTCTCTCTTTCACGGTCTGTGTTTCTTTCGCGATCTGTCTCTGTCTGTCCTTCGTGTTCGTGCGTGTCTTTTTTTTTCTTCTGTCCGTCTGTCCCAGAACTGAGTTCTGGGCTTCTATTTATAATCGGCGCCACTCCTAAAAATCGGCGTCGACCGTACCGGTCGGCGCCGATCGCGGAACAGACTCCCGAGATGGCCAAAATGAACGATTTTTAGAAAGATAAGAGTTATCCCTCCACCTCAAATACGGGAAATATCCCGCTGCTTGATTGTGAGGAGGAGAAATAGGAGGGACACATGGATAGGATAGATATGGGGTAAATAAGTGGTTAGGATACATGTGAAAAGGTGTAATTAAATAGTTAATATTTAATTACTCAGGGGTAAAACATAAAGGGGTGAATTAAACTTAGGATAGGTGTTTAAAATGCAAATTGAATAATATCCCAAGGGGATAGTGGTGATATAAACGTGCCCCAGGTTACCTGAGAGAGCAAACGCGCACGAGGGACACTAAATTGGATAATCAATTTTAGGTGTCTACAGCTGGGTCCAATTCAATTGTGTATTGTGCTAGTTTTGGATTTAACCCTCTCAGGTCTTCATAACTCCAAGAAAAACACATCAGGAAATTCTTGGCAAAGTTGTATGAATTCATACCTTCCTTTCTCGATGGCCACCTTGCCAATTTAAAGTGTTTTATCTTCTCCAAATGGGATTGACTCTAAATCGTCTCCTTTGATATGCATGTTAGCCTTCTCTTTTCTGAACTGATCATTAGGATTAAAAATGGATTCCAATGTCACTAAGACTTTGGGAAGCTTGTTTGTATACAGCTGTACTATTTGATTCCCGTACTGCTTCTCTAGTTTGCTCTAGTTTCTAGTTGAGAATTCAGTTTCTTCTTATAGAAAGTTAATGACCTGCTAATCATTCTCAAACACTTGCCTCAGCATGTATTATTATCTGGCACCACTGTCCTCATAACCACATGCATATGAGGTTTGTTCTTTGTCTCTTTTGATGTTGTCCACCACATCAAAGGCTGCTCCAACTATTGCAAGTCTATCAACAACTTCATTTTCTTTTCTGGGTATGGAAACAATTCTGAAGGCTTCAAAATTTTCCACGAGGTCCCAAACTCTATTCTTATTGTTTTTGAGCAGGTCATTCTTGATAGCATTAAGTCCTCTAACTTGATTGGCAACCAATTCACTATCACCAAACACCTGCAAATTCTTGATTCCTATCTTTCTTACCTAATGAAGACCTTGGACTAAATCCTCATATTCAACAACATTATTTGAGCAAGAAAAATGAAATCTAAAGGATGAATAATACTTCATACCTTTGGGAGACACAATCATAGCTCCTCCTCCAACTCCTTGTCTACTCGTTGAACCATCAAAAATAAATTCCATACCTCATTGTCATCTTTATGTTCTAGCTTGATTAAGGTAGGAAGGGGGTGATTTTCTTCAGGTAGAAGATAGACACCCAACTTAGATTTTTCCATTTATTCATAGGGGTCAAAATCATGTCTTTTGCTGGCCCACTCATCTAGATTTAAGTCTGGGATACATTCCAACTTGGCATTAGCTTCATTAGTGCTTATGAGGTCTTATTGATCAAGAAAGCTGAGCAGTTAGCATTGATTGGGCTAGGTACATAGGATTCAATGTGATAGTTAGCAATAGGTTCAGATCTGATTGTGGCCTTTGCCCCATACATTATCCTAAAGAGCATATGTGACCAGTCAATGGACGGGTAGCCTCCAATTTTTTTAGTGAAGTTCCTAGATAGACACAAAGGAAAATGTGGTGGCAAATCTATGATGGACATGTTTTGCAATATAGTCACATCTGGGGCAGGCATGTAGAGTGAGGCTCATATATTTGATGATTCCCATAGTGGGTCACTATTGTCCCATCTAATTGAACTACTTCTCTAGGGATAACCTCATATTGGAGACCCAACTAGTCAGCTATTTGTTTGGGCATCACAGAACTACTAGCCCCAAAGTAAATCATACAATTGTGCACTAATTTGTTCCCAATAATTAATGAGACATTGAATGGAGGGGGTCTCAAGTTCTTACCTTGTTGTTCTCCTTGATTCTTCTCAGGTTGAGTTGCATTGGCAAGCACTCTCTCTTGCTAATTAGGGTTTAATTTGAACTTGACCAATCTTGCATGGCAGTTTTTAACAGATCCCTCTTCCCTGGAATGGCCAATGACCCCAATAGTGAAATGCTCACACTTTTCCTCTTCATTTTCTCAATAATATTGAATGAGCTGTCTTTTTTCTACCCTTTCCTCGACACATTAATTTCTTGCACATAGGCTGTTACAACCGGTGCCTAGCTGGATTTAGAAGGTGGCTTGGATTTTTTCTGCATGTTGGGGGTTGCACTTGGAACACCAGTACCTTGTGGAGTGATGGAAGGTTGAGGATTACCTAATTTCAGTGTTTGGCCCTCTCCAATGCTTTTCTTGTTGGACCGTGTATTGACATCCACACTTTGAGGAAGGAACTGATTCATCCCACAAAAATCTTCAATCTGCCAATTTACAAGCATGGTCTCTCCTATAGGTTCACATTGTTGAGCTCGTTGTTGTTGATCTTCCTCTTGACTAGGCTCTTGTGACATAATACTGGTTTACACCATTAGAGCTTGATTCAGAGCACCATTAAGACACATGGATTGGTTATGTGGTTGAATGCATAGAAAACACCAATCATATACCTGTGCCATATTGTTCTGTGCAGGGACCAATGCATTTGATGTTGATAGGCTGTAGTAGGATCATAAGACCTACTAGGTCTAGTAGCTTAAGGTTGTCCTTGATTTTGATTTTTATTTGCAGTCTGAGGTGGTGGCCTATTTTTTTACTATTGGGGTCTAGCTTGATATTGAGCCTGAGGTTGATATGGCCTAGAGCTCTGTGATTACTACCTTTTGATGGTCACTAGTTCATTTCCCAAGTTTTGCATTTGCTTCATCACTTCTTGAAGCTCTTTAGAGGTGTTAGATGATAAAGTGGAAGCTTCAACTAATCTTTGACTCATGGGGGTGGGTATAGGAGCTAATGTGGGTGCTTGATTAGTATATACACTTTCTAACTTAGGGTACAGAGGCATGGATAGCTGAGGAGTGATTTTGTCAGCTTAAATCTAAACGTTTTTCAGCCCCTATAGAGAGGCTATAGGCTGTAGGTAATGTAGTGCCCCCCCAGTTGACTGAATCATTAGGGAAATATCAAAATTTAAAGCCCTAACAAGTTATAAGAAGGCACGTTCATCAGTGGGATTTACTGTTGTTAGAATCCTATCCCAAGTTATTTTAAATCTGAAGTTGAATTCAATTAGATGTTCATTTGGGGCTCTCTTAATTGTTGTTAGCTGCTCCAACAAAGACAAGTTATCACCTTTTTCCCAAAACTGATTGTGGATGGACGTGTACAACTGGTCCCAATTCTAGATAAAGCCTACTGCAAGACTCCTAAACCATTGAGAAGCCTTCCCTTTGAGTGAAGATGTGATTAACTTGACTGCTATGTCTATTTCATGAATCTCATGGATTGTGCAGACATTTGCAATATCTTGGACATGATCACCCATAGAAGTTTTGTTATCCCCAGTGAAATATGGGATACTCTTTAATGCTACAATAGGAACTAGATTTTGTACATTCAAGGCAAGTGGACTACTGCCAGTGAAATTAACATAAGGATTTGGTTGAGCCATTCTAATTGGCCTAAGCACTCCTCTTGATTGAATGAATGGTCTTCCAGGAGGAGCTATTGATAAAGCTATGCTGAGTGAGGATAGAGACCTCTGGACTCTTCTTCTTCCCCTCCCTCTGTCTGGGGATAAGCCTAAATAAATAGATAGTCCCTTTTCTCTGGTTCTTGATCGTGTTTGTATTCTTCTCATGAACTTACTTGGAATGCTGAAACCAATAGATTTGTTTCTTTTGGAGTCACCAGATGTACAGTTTCATAACTTCTTAAAAGCCAGAATCATAGCAAGTGTATATTAATCCCTGCTGTAATAAGATGGAGACTTCTTGTCCCACCGGGCATGCCAAAACTGTTAGTGCAAAATCACAGTACTCCAAGATGAGCTCTAAAAGATCTGCTTCTCTAACGAAAATTCATCTGGTGTGATTACATAACATGGAAATTTTCCAAAAGTGTGGGACCGTGTAAATTCAAAAATCTCTCCATATTAAAGGTTGGTTCCTTATTCCTCTGTTCAGGTGCATATGCGAGGATTTTTAGAGGATCTATTTCTCATATCTAGTCTAAACATGCCAAGGGGACAGGGATAAAAGAATAAAGGAAATGAGAAATAACTAAACTACCAGGTGATGCACCAAAGGAATGATGAACCCCTAGTTTTCTTTCGACATGAACCAATAAATTGCATAACATAAACAAACATAGATAGCTAGATCTGTAATGAGAGACCGAATAGAAGCAAAAGAAACAAGAAGGATCTAAAATCGATCACAAACGTATTTTATTGCTCTATAGATTGATACAGTTCATTACAGAATAGCTGAAAAGTAGAAATGTGTTATAATTTTAATGGAAGGCCTGAACCCCACAAATCCTTTGCTAGAAGGAGAAGGGAGCCTGCAAAACTAAGAATATCCAACCCTTACAATGAACCTTGCATCCGTCTTTATAGATTCAGCCTGAGAGAAGAAAGAGAGAGAGAGAGAAGTGGGAAAACATGCTTCAAGGCTCAACCATTGTTGTTAATGCGTCTGTTAAAATCTTCCCTGAATCCATCTTTACTACATTGATCCTTGGTTTGGCACCTAGAAGGAAAAGGAAACAATGAAATAGATCGAACGCGATCTAGTTATTGAGACTGAAGATCCTGCATTGAAAGATAAAAGATGTTTCTCCATTTTACCTTAACCTAACTTCCCAAAAATTAATGTTTCAAACTCCCATGGTGTAGAAGAGATCGAGATATTTTTAACAGTGTCAGATTTGCAATATTTCGAGCCCGGGATCGAAAGATATGACCCTTTGAAGTTTGAATCGATTCCGTAAAATGGGCAGGAAATTTTTTTTTAAAATGGGTCCCCCCTTTAGATTGGGACATGTGGCATCTAGAGTGGAACAAAATTTAGGCCTGCAGATCTGTGATTCACCTTTTATCCTTTTGCGCAAAAAATGTAAAACTTAAAATATTCCTGCAGCCCCGAAGCTTCGCATGGACACGTAGCTCCATTTGGTTGGATGGGAAATGCACTCCCATTTTTATCTTTATGCCTTTAGGGCAAAAGGCAATTTTTCACCTTTTCCCCCGACTCCACGCCTTGGCTTTGACTCAGGTCTAAATGCTGACTTTTTCCCTGCGTGGAGTTGCGGGCCATTTTGCAACTTCTACTCCCTTATGAGGCAATGGGCGAAAAATCAACTTTTTCCCCGATGTGCTACTTTCCTCTGGGACACATGTCACTTTGGTGCTTATTTGGAAACCTTTTCTCTATTTGAAGCAAGACCTATCCACCTTTGACTTTGTTTGACCATTTAACCCTACCTCTGGTCCCGCACATGGACAGGTGGAGCTGCGGTGCTTGTTTGGGCCTCTCTATTTAAATCCATATTTAGAGAAGCGTTTGTGTCGACACTTGTCTCTCTCTGCTGGCTCCTTAACTGCCTTTGACCATTTACTACATGGACGGCTGATGCAAGTTTGAGTTCCTTCCTCTGGATTTACAAGAGTTGGAGCGTCGTTAGGACACATGGTCTCTTCGTTGCCTCCTCCATACTTAGTCATTTTTTTAGGCCTTTCCTGAACCGTTTTCGAGCCTGAGGGCACCGAATCTTCATTGTTGTTCTTCCTTCTTGCTTCTGGCTCCTTTGTAGCATCTTCCTTGGTTATCCAACCCCTACTATTTGATGGTTCTACCTACCTGTAACTTGGAGAATGGATTTAAAGCACAGAGACGACACGAAATAGTCATTTCCTTCTGTACAGGATCCATTGCTCCTTCTTCATTTCCGCCACTTCATTGTTGAACTCTTTTTGCAACCAATTTGTAAGATTAAAATGAGTTCTCTCAGTCCCTTTTATGTGGAGTGGTGATTTGATCCAATATTTAGCTTGGGGTGAAATATGGATAACATGTATATTTTCTGGGACATCATCAGGACAAAGTGTGGGCATGCAGAACATTGGTAATACATTTGGAAGTAGCACAAATTCACATAATGTGGGAGTGTAATTTAGTACAACGGTTGGAACACAAAGTATTTCATTTCAGGTCTGGTACCCACTACATGAGATGGATTATGAGGATTGGGAGGCATAGGAACTAGTGGATTTGGTGGTTCTGGAGGTGGAAATTGTACTGGAGGAAACACAGGTTCTGGATGTTGTGGGCATGCATTACATTAGCCTCAAAATGTCTATTACGAGATATATTTTTTCTACCACAGTACAGAGGCATTGCAGATGCAGTGGAGCATGTGCATATGTGTGAGATACTATGGCACGTTAGGGGAATAATAGCTCCCGGGTGTAAGGAAAGTCAGTTTGCTACTATGTTTCAAGGGTGCGCACAGAGTTGGTACAAGAAGTATGATCCAAACCAAACTATGTTTGATTACAACGCATTTGGTGATGCTTTCTTGGCTGAGTTTCATATACCTGAGTTTTAACATAAAAGCATCAGCACGCTGAAGGAGATTAAGAAGGGCATGACTAAGAGCGTAAGGTAGTATGATGCACACTTTACAATTTTCCTAACAAAGTTGTCTTATGATATTCACCCTAGCTTGCATACATAGTGTTTTATTGGTGATTTGATCACAAATTTCTAAAGGGTGCTCTCTTATAATAAATTTCCATACCTACGTGAGGCTTTGGAGGAAGCTCTGCGCATTGTGGAAGTTGGAAGCGTAGACACTAGAGTTAGCCCATTCTTGGAGGCATAGACTATATCTATGGCGAAATAATTGGAGAAACTATCAGCCAATTTGACACATGAGACATGTAGTGGAATATGGTGTATAGACTGTGAGGTTAAAGGAAATTCTAAGGATACTTTCCTCCGTAAATAGGTGCATGCCATGTTGCTAGTTTGTGAGATCTGTTACTTAGATCATGATTCAAGTAGGTTCCCATTGTTGTAGTGTGCGATCAGGAAGAATATGTCATGTTATTGTGATATTTGTAAGTCTCACAATAAAGATATGGAAAAATTTAGGTTGATTGATTAAATTCGTGAAGCTATTGAAACTAGTGCGTCAGACAAGCATCACAAATAATTCAAAGCATAAAAAAGGATAGCATCATTAAGTGTGCTCTGATGGAGGTGGTAGGGGTAGAGGTTACCATGGAGGATACAAAGGCCATGGTCATGGCAATGGCAGAGGCCACTCCCCTCATGGAATATGTTTTAAATGCGGATCCCCTAATCATTAAAGGTGTGAATTCCCTTAGAATGTAGTCTAATCATGGTATGAGAAACAACATACGTTTGAAGAATTTCTAGAGTTATATGAACACATGAGTAAGAACTATAAGAAGAATGATAAGGGCACAAAAATGATTAAAGTGCATCGCATTGTAGAAGACCAGTGGATGCATAGGATTGCGTCTAATATTGAAATGATTCCTTTGTTAGTCCGTACACATGCTAAGGTTGCACTCTATCATGAGATCCCAAATCACAAACCAGTTATTTCAAAGAATGAGGTGATAAATGTGAAATATCCAGATCCTGCCCATTAGAAAGAAGTTTTTCAAGAGACTATGGAGGTTACTAGAAACTTGCAGGGTGAGATACGGTTCTTGAAGGAGCATTCGCAGAAGATGGAGAAGAAAAAGAAAATTTAGCTTCCCTAATTATTTTTGTGTTATCCATTTTAGCCCTTGAGCAAAATGAGCAACTGAGGCAAGAATTGACCCTAGCATAGGGAAGGAGCCACACGAGAAAATCTAGGTTAATAGGGAAAAATCATGTTTTAGGAACTCTTGGGAATCATTCGGAAAGTTGTAATCATAAGATGAATTTTTCCTCTTCTCGGTTTGGAGCCTAGAGGTTAACTTGGAAAAGAAAGAAAGGCAAGCCCCGTGGGCCCATATCCAACCAAGACAAACAAAAATGGCCAAATTTGGTCAATAGACAAAAAATTCACCTCAATTGGTATTCATGAGCCTCTTCGTTGGGGAAAAATGCAAAAAAATGCAAAATATCCAAAGTTTGGGTGTAAATGTTGCAAAAGGAGCCCATTACGAAGGATTGAGCTATTCGGTGAGCTGGAAAAGGTTAGTAATGAAGCATCTCGGTTGAGCTCTTTGGAGAGCATGGCAAGCTTGTGAAAAGTTGAAGGGAATTTGGTCTACTTTGACGGGCCACCTCCTGAGGTGAATGCGTTGGGCATGTGGTGGGGTCCATCCGATGCACAGATGGTGAGCTCGAGACTTGAGGAAAGGTGAGACATTGATGGCTCATCATCAAGTCTGTAGAGTGTTCGATATAGGCGAGCTTGATGTGAAAATAGCCTATATTGGGCTTGGGTGTATAGAAATGACACCCTAAGCTAAGGAAAGCATCTGTAGACAAGGTATGGATTGATGAGCGAAATAAATTACCAAACCTAAGATCTTTGATCATAGCCACGATGAAGGGCCGTTATGTAGATGTATGATTTTTCAAATTCAAGCATCGAGAAAATTTCCTTTTGATTAAATGTGTGAACTCACTCCGTGCCTTCCTAGAAAACAATAATGTTTTCAAGGGTGAATCTACTTTTGATTAACCCTATTTTATTGGCCATACAATGATAGGAAAGATATAGCAAAGATGTAAGGTGATAGTTTCAGTGAGTATTTTGTATGAAATATTCAACAAAGTAATAGGGAGCCAACTAGTAAGCAATTAAGAATAAACATTATATTTCATTTACTAATCACAGCCCCAAGTTTTTTTTACACAAGGCCTCATCAAAAACTTGTAAGTGATCCGCACCAACAGATTCCCAATTGGCTTTGTAAAATTCATAAGGAATCCCGTCAATACTTAAAGACTTGTCATTGGTCATACTATCAATAATAGCTAAAATATTTTCCGTAGTAAGAGTAGAGCAACATTGTTTTTCATCTTGCATAGCACAAAATCAAGGAATTTCTTTAAGACTTGGAATCTCCCAATCGTGTTCAAGTTAGGCTATACAAAATTAAGTGCGAAATGTCTCCTCCTCTGGACATGTTTCACACTGTCTCCTCTGCTGGACGTGTTACCTATTGTCTCCCTTGGACGCGTTACGTACTGTCTCCCTTGGGCATGTTACACACTGTCTCAGTGCGAGGTTTGCATGAAGGGTGGCTTCTCAGTGCCTTATACAGTGAACAATATGACCTTACAGGTACGCATTTTTTTCTTTCTTTTTCTCTGTAGTTTTCTCATTTTTTCGTTTTCTCTGTAGTTTTCTCATTTTCTCAGTGCCTTATACTCGTTTTCTCATTTTCTCATTTTTTTCTCTGTAGTTGCAAATGGTGGTTGTTTGTGAGTGGGCTTACAGCCTGTGCGAGTTTTACGTGAAGGGTGGCTTCTTAGTGCCGTGCTTGAGGTGTTCATATTGCCCACAGCATTATACAGTGAACAATACAACCCTACAGGTACGCAATTTTTTATTTCTTTTTCACTGTAGTTTTCTTGTTTTCTCGTTTTCTCTATAGTTTTCTCGTTTTCTCAGTGCCTTATACTCATTTTATCGTTTTCTCATTTTTTTCTCTGTAGTTGCAAATGGTGGTTGTTCATGAGTGGGCTTACAACCTGTGTGATTTTTACGTGAAGGGTGGCTTCTCAGTGCCTTGCTTGAGGTGTTCATATTGCCCACAACATTATACAGTGAACAATAGGACCCTACAGGTACGCATTTTTTTTCTTTCTTTTTCACTGTAGTTTGGAAACTCTTTATCTTATCCAACTCATTTTCTCCTTTTTTTATGAAATAATCCAACTCGTTTTTTTTAGCCATTTTGTTAGCCATTTTTTCATCCTTATGCTTTTTTCATTCTCTGTGTTCAAACAAATTCAGTTTATTAATAAATGGCTAAACATGCATGTGTAGATTGCATGGAAAACTTTGGAATGATAGTTTTATGCGTTGAGATCGGTTGAAGCAGGGTGGAAACAGTGTGTATTCACACTACTAATACTCAAGGAAAATGTTACCTACAATTCTATGTTTTTAAGCCATATAGAGGTGAGGTTTCTACCTCACCAAGATTCAAATAAATCCTTGTCTTTCAGTTTTTATTTCACGGTGTTCATTTTAAGTTGCAACAATTTAACGTAAACCTTTAACAAATTCTGAGCTGATTTGGTTTGCACATCTAAAACAATTATTACATTTCGAGCAAAATGTATTAATATAAAATGCATGACTTTATATTTCTTACATTTGGAACAAAACATATAAACTTATACTGTATGTGTCCATATTCATTACATTCGGAGCAAAACATATAAACTTCTACTATATGGATCCATATTCATTACATTCGGAGCAAAATATACCAACTATAAACTATTACTATAAAACTATTACTATAAGTTTGTTAGTCAATTTCCATGTCACACCTTCAAAGAGGCCCTGAGTTTAGACTATCAGGAACGATTGTATCATTGACGGATGTTGTTGGAGTCATTAAGAGGTTCACTGGATGAACCCATGGTGGAATAGGAAAACCAGATATGGTATGAAAGGTTGTATGTGAAGTATGAGGTTGTGGGATAATGGGGTGTGTAGTTGGAGTTGAAGTTATTTGCATTCTGTTGGTGTCAAGGAAGTAAGGGTGGTAATCTAGGATAGGAACTTTCAACATATCTTATAACATGGAGTTCTGTATGGGCATGGAATGATGCATGGGAAACAAAACCTATGGATTGTTGAACTTGTTATCTCTTTCTTGTTTCTCTTTCTCCCTTTGATGCCGAGTGGCTTCCTTCTGTTGTAATATCAATTCCTTTTTTTGACGAGCTACTTCCCGTTTTTTCTTGCACTCCTGTCTTTCAACAAACTTCTGTAGATCCCTTTCTTGCCTCTCTTTAATGCGTTGCAATCTCTCTTCCTTTTTTTGCTCCTTTGCTGCCAACCTTTCTTGCTTTTTTTCCTCAATATGCTCCTTTTTACGTTGTTTCCCTTCACATATTTCTTGTTTTTTTGTTGTGTATCTTTTAAAATATGAACATAGGCATCAGATGTTAACAATTGTGAAGCATGACTTATCCGGAGTGCAGCATCAATATTACCTTTGGAAGTATCCCCTACAAATTGTGTCAGTAACCTTAAAAATTTACCCAATTTCTTCTCATTTGCAGAAACACCATCATTTGCTATACCACTTTCAACATCATGGCCAGTTGTCTCTTCCTCGTTTTTATCTTTATCAATGACCTCAATTTCCTCTGTGTCAGCATAATAATGAGTAAAGTTTTCTGGTTCAAAGTCTGCTGGCTCAAGGTTGGTTGGCATCGAAGGTAAAGATATACTTTCATCCTCAATGTTTCCAATCTGATCAAGTCCCAACTCTGCAATATGCTCTTGCAGCCAAGTAGGTTGTTCTGGTGCACTTGGCAATGAGAGATCGTCCTCTCCAAATCCCTGGGCCTCAGTGTTGTAGCTAGATGTGCCTTGGTCACGAGTATTCACAATGTGGTTCACTTCATACTCTTTGGTCTACATTATACTTTGTCTTTCTCCCTGTACACTTGGTTCCTCCGTCTCTGTATTAGCAACAACCATTGTTTCAATGGTTGGATGGAATTTGTTTGCTATTGACAGATTCTCAACTGATTCCACTAAGTAATTTTCTCCTATTTTGTCACCAACTGGTGGAGCTACATCTCTTGACAAACTTAGTATGTTTTCAGTAGCATCAACATCTATTATGTTTTCCGTACCATCAACATTCATAATGTTTTCAGTAGTATCATCATTTGTGACATTTTCAGCAGCTTCTTCGTTGGCATCTTCTTCAATGATATATAGTTTACTACATTCCATGTCATTCTGTAATGCATTTGGATCAAGTGGCCATATACATGTGCGTCTAAAACCAACACGAATATTTACAGGTGTAGAGGCCTTGGCGAGAGCTCTACTACCTATTTCTGCCAAGTCTGAATGTTTGAATTCTTGGTACTTATTATTACACATCCACTGCATCCTCTCAGATCTGAAATATGCTTTAAAAGGACCAAAGACACTAACATCCAGTGGTTGCAACCTGTGTGTAGTATGTGCTGGCAATGTCAATAAATCAATCCCCAATCGCCTGGCCTCTTTTATAGTTGACAATGCCTATATGAGTAAATGCCTATTTTCAGGGAACACCCCTCTAGGTACAGACCTACTGAAATGATACAACCAACTTATAAAGAGCTCTCTAGTCATCCAAGCACTTGGATGAGCAGCCATGCAAGCACCTGGTTCACATCCCTTGATGTAATTTTGTGAAACTTTCTGACCTTTAAATAAGTAAAATTTAGGGATACATTGCCCTACAGCATTTACACAACATATAATTTTCATCCATTCTCTGCTACGAGGAATGATTTTGGGAACATTCCTACAACCCTTGGTGGCAAGCACCCTCATGCCAGAATTTCTCCCTGCCTGGATTCCTATCTAATCACAATTCCATATTTTTCTTGCACCATAGGAATTGATATAAATGTTAGCTAGTTTTTCATAAAACTTGCTAACCACCTCTGGACGTAAACCAATTGCACGATCTCTTTCTAGACCTTCAGCAGTCTGAAGGACTATGTCTAGGTGTCTTTTTCTAAATCCTTCACACCAAGATTTTCCAGGTAATCCTTCTCGAAATGGAGTCTCTCTAGTTTCACAAATTTGTGCAACACATGCCCTCAGTTGCATAAATCCCACTCCATGCCCTAAATCTGCCATTTGCTTACACCATTCAACTATCTCTTTCTCCACTCCTTCACTCAAAACAGGTGCATGGCCCTTCCTTTTTGTATGGGTCAGACCATTCAGCCAATAATGAACAGATGTAGGAGGTAAATTATATTTCAGTGCAATAGCTCTAATAGAATAATTGTTGAATTCAATATCATCTATGGCCTTTAACATATCTTCTTTTAACCAACTAGATAAAATTCTAACCTTCTTGGTCGAAGTGTTGCCTCTAACAACCACAGTCTCCTGTAGTTCATGCCTATTTAGTTCACATCCAGCAGGTTTTGGCTGATGATCATCATTTGTGTTTGTATCTCCTTGATTTGTTGTTGCACCATCCTCTTCACTTATTATTGTAGCATCATGTTCATCTATTTCATGGTTAGATGGTTCAATTTCAAATTGTACACCTCGTTTTTTGGGCATACGTTGTGCTCGATGTAAACTCCTCTTTCTCTTCATCTTCTCTAAATGCTGCAGTATGAAACAATATAAAATTAGTAAAATATGTATTAATATATCAATAAGATCATCTACAATGGGAAAATTTTAGCAAGCTTATGATACATGATAGTATGAATTATGAACTTGTAGGTGAACTTGTGATTACCCCGTTGGGCGCCATTAACGATGATCAAATACATGTTTTATTAATTTCATATTATTTGATAAAGACAAAATTTATAAGCTAGTTGTTGATTACATAGGGGAGAAGGGCCAGTATGTGAACATGTCCCAATACTTGAACACTATTTTTCATTTAAAATATCCAATACCTGATGGAATAAAAACCCAAATTTTGATTATTGAAGTTAAAAAATTTGTTTTTTATAAACCATATGTGAATAGGGTCAACATCTCGAGCAAGGCACTGAGAAAGACCCCTTCATGCAAACCTCGCACAGGCTGTAAGCCCACTCACAAACAACTAAAATTTGCATTACAACTCAGCATGAGGAAATGCAACGCGTCTAAAGGAAACAATGTGTAACGCATCCAGAGGAAACAATGTGTAACGCGTCCAAAACAAGCCATGGTAAATGGTGGTTGAGCATTTATTTGTGTCTTATCTATCAAGCTTAGGATAAAAAAATGCTTATTTATAAATAGCTGTCAAATTGGCGCTCCTACGTGGCAAGGAATTGGCTCCCTGGACCTGCGAACTTAGGGTGTTTGCATACTGGCCCTATATAAATTTCAATAATCAAAATTTTGGTTTTTTTTTCCATCAAGTATTGGATATTTTAAATGCAGAATAGTGTTCAAGTGAAAAATCATGTCACGGATGACATGATATTTCAGTGCAGCAGCTCTAATTGAATAATGCGAGTAACTCAATATCATCTATGGCCTTTAACATATCTTCTTTTGACCAACTAGAAAAAATTCTAACCTTCTTGGTCGAAGTGTTGCCTCTAACAAGCACAGTCTCCTGTAGTTCATTCCTATTTAGTTCACATCCAGCAGGTTCTCGCTGATGATCATCAGTTGTGTTTGTATATCCTTGATTTGTTGTTGCACCATCCTCTTCACTTATTATTGTAGCACCATGTTCATCTGTTTCATGGTTAGATGGTTCAATTTCAAATTGTACACCTCATTTTTTGGGCATACGTTGTGCTCGATGTAAACTCCTCTTTCTCTTCATCTTCTTTAAATGCTGCAGAATGAAACAATATAAAATTAGTAAAATATGTATTAATATATCAATAAGATCATCCATAAACACTTCTAAAGATGAGGTGTTATCAAATAACACTACATTCATCAGCTTGTTTGTAATTGATCAATATTAATTAGAATGTTTCACGCGAACATGCAGTCACCCCTTTCGACATTGTAATTCATATCGATCAATTGACGCAGGTCTTGTTAATGTAATGTTTTTTGACATCAAATCATCTTCAGAATTGAATGCATGTAAGAATCGTAATTGTAATAGCTTGACTACATATGCTGTTACAGTGGCAACAAATCTGTTGTACTACTGTAGGTCTTAGTATGGACCACTTCGTATCTCCACGAGTAAATGTGTTTTTTTTAGATATTTTACCTGATCGATCAGATGGGAGCAAATAATATTAATATATGATTCAAAATTAAAGATATAGAATTAAAAAATGTTTATTTATACCTAGCTGGCATACTGTCACTCCTACGTGGCAAGGATTTTGTGAAGTTGGTGAAGCAGTCGGCGGTCCAAGAATTGTTCTTAAGGAGATTATTCTTAAGAACAATTCTTGGAGAAAATTTGTTGGGGAAGAAGCAAGCGGTGTTTCTCAACTGTATTATCTTTTTGATTGAAATACAAAATGTGCTATATAACTGTATTATTTGGACTAATTATTTCATCCATTTTTTCTTTTTCCCACTCCTCTAAGACAAGAGGTTTCATCTTCTTTTAATATGATCTCTGCCAGAGAGATTCAATGCACCATGGCTGTATTTACTACCATTAATACTCCCTGCAACTTATCATCTCATGCTCTCTCCCTCTCTACAAAACAACAGTGGTCTAAAGCATGCCATCAATGGAGGATATTGAAGATGTAAAGGGCCCCTATTAGACACAGAAAATTAATGACAATGGCTTCCTCATCATCATCATCTACTTTGTCTTCACCCACCACGACTTTATATGATGTACTGTGTGTTTCTCAGAGGGCAGAAATGGATGATCTGAAGAAAGCGTACAGGAAGAATGCGAGAGTTTATCATCCATATGTTTGCCTGCCTGGTGAGAGAGAGGAATCTTACAAGATGTTTCTTCTGGTGCAGGAAGCCTACGAGACTCTCTTCGATCCAATACTGAGGGCAGATTATGATCTTAACCTTCATTTTAATCCCCATATGATGCTCTTGCAAATGAGAGATAAGAAGGAGATGTTGAAACAGGAATGGGCAGAACAACTTGAAAGTTTTAAACAATTAAACAAATATGATAACCTACTCTCGAGTTTTGTAAGCTTCGTTATTTTTTTCAGAATTTATTACAAGTCTTTGATATTGTTAATGTTTATTTATACCTAGCTGGCACACTGTCACTCCTACGTGGCAAGGATTTGGTTCACTTAACCTGCGAACTTAGGGTGTTCGCATACTGGCCCTTCTCCCCTAAACTCTTCTAAATAAATGGCGGTTGAGCAAAACAGTCTGAAACGACTCCAAAACACGCCATGGAACAGTCTGGTAAATGGTGGTTGAGCATTTCATTGTGGCTTATCTATTACGCGTGTCAAGATGAGGAGGACAAATATTGTTTCCCTCTTTTATTTTGAATTAAATGCTCAACACCTGTCCCGTTGTGTGAACCACTTTAGGTATCCACCAGTAAATGTGTTTTTTTTTGAGAGATTTTATTTCATCGATCATATGTAAGAAAATAATATTACAATTGGTCATCCTACGTGGCAAGGAATTGGTTCCATGGGCCTGCGAACTTAGGCTGTTCGCATACTGGCCCTTCTCCCCTATAAATAAACATTTTTCTTTCCTATATCTTTAATTTCTGGGAGTAGTGCCATTATGTCAACACCCTGAGTTCACGGGTCCATCGGGCTAATTCCTTGTCATGCAGGTTTATCAATTTTACAGCTAGCTATAAATAAACATTTCTTTATCTTATTTATCTTATCTCTTTAGTATTGGGTAGTATTCACATAGAGTTACAGAATTCTGTTTTGTATTAAATGGTACAGATTTTATATCTTACAGAGTTAGCGAGAGATATATAAAGAATGTGTTGGAGACATGTTTGAGCTATTGCATTCTTTACCTACACTGTACTACGATTTATATTCACTACCATTAATCCTTGTGGATTTTGATAATGGTTTGAATTTCAGTTTTTCAATTTTATAGGATGCAGTGGATGTTGTTTGTGAGAAAATTCAGTTCTCATTATTTGGCAGATGTCTATGGGTTGAGGACGATAGCAATTGATATGTCTAGCACATTCTTCATATATCTGTAGATGACTTATTTTTAGATAACAAGAGACTCCAGCAATATGATCACAGGTCCATGGAGTCAATTCCTTGCCATGTAGGATCACCAATTTGACAGCTAGTTATAATTAAACAATTTTTTATCGTAAGCCTTTATTTTCGAATCATATTGTAATATTATTTGCTTACATATGATCGATCAAATAAAATATCTCAAAAAGAACTCATTTACATTCCGAAGTTACTAATTCTATTGTGAAGTTAATATTATTTTCTTTTAAGGTACTTTAAGGGAAAAAACATAAAGCCATTATCTAATAGATGTTCACAGAATTAATTAGCAGGATGCTATGATCAAGAAGCACTCAATTCCAATCTTAATATTTTTTTAATGTGCTCTGCTCTAGGGGCCAATTTTTGATAAATTAAATAGAAATCAGTCCATAAACTTGCAGTTCTGCTTAGCAATCTGTTATGTCTAATTCTAACTTAATTGAACAGATCTTTGGTCAAACAAAAAGTAGATCACAACATGCTTTCAGGAAAATTGCAAGGTATACGTTAGCTTATATAAGAGAAAACAGGCAGTTGAGGTTATATATGAATACATTCCAGTGGAAAAGGGCCTTAAGTAATAAATTTGACTATTTTTTACATATTTAAGTGTCCTCTTGAAGCAGTAGGTATGAAAACTAACCTGCAATTTTTGCTTTGCTGGACCTTTCCTTTCAAAACTTGATAGAAGTAATCTCTTCTTATAAAATCCACTGTAATCAGGCACCCTGCAGAAGTAAATCAGCAGTAAACAAGACTAGGAAAGTGAATATATAATACCAACATTGATTTGAGAGTATCCAATCAAAGGATCAAGGTGTAGGGTCTTTTTAATCAAAGGTTGAAATTGATTTTGAGATGATCTTGTGGCTGAAATTATTTGATTTGATATTCATATTTATTTTTTACCTTCAAGTGTACAATTTTGTTTGTGTTTTTAATGGATGAATTTGAATCTTGAGAAGAAGGTTCCCTCTTTTTTTGCAGGTATGTTTTAATGTCTTGATATGAAAGATCTGGTGATTGAACAACCCAACTTGGAATATGGAAAGAGATGAATTGAGAAGACAAATATTCAACCCATTAAATAGATATGATGGGTTTGTCAACTGATATGTTGTTTTTATATTTTGAACAAATGAGTCTTTTATTTTAGAAAATGAAAGTACCAATCAGTATTTATTGTGTACTAAGTAATACTGAGATGTTGACCCTATGCACATATGATTTATAAAAAAACAAATTTTTGAACTTCAATAATCAAAATTTTGGTTTTTATTCCATCAAGTATTGGATATTTTAAATGCAAAATATTGTTCAAGTATTGGGACGTGTTCACATACTGGGTCTTCTCCCATAGATGGTAGGTGATGGGGCTATGACCAAAAAGGATACATTTCAAGTCAATGATGGCGTCCCTATCTCCAATGATGCAAAAAATAAAGAAGTGTTTCTTAGAAATCATGATACAATCAAGATGTTTAAGGACCATGTTACCATTAACTCAGAACTTGGACCAAGTAAACCATGGAATGTTTTTTAGAGTAAAAAGTCGTCGGCATCGAAAAAGAGGCTCTAGGAAGCCCCACCTATCTTTCAAACTATACTATGCCTCTTGCTCTTTGGTTGACCATCAAAAAGACAATTGTCCTTGTTTGTCCTTAGTTGCCTCCACCATAATAAAGTCTATGTAAATGAGTGAATTTGAAAATAGTAAATTATCTACCAATCACCTCCAAAAGTTATATCTATCAGAACCATCACCAAAAGCATAAATATTACAATTGCCTTATGATTGGCCATTGATACTAAAGATCACTGAGATAGTCCTATGAGATGGATCTTCTCATGAGATAAGAGTTAATGGTCAAATTTTATTGGAAACCAAAATGGAGCCTTCGCCATGTTTGGCATCATCAAAAGTTGACAAAGCAACATAGTCTAGGTAAATGCACTTCAAGACCATTTCTAAAACAAAAGATCAATAACTTTAATTTCGTGTAAACAATGATCAAATCATTGACATGCAATGTGTATAGAGAATTTATGTAAGGTATCTATCTTTCCATGAATATTCCAAGAAATAATATTCATGTGGATACATCCTCCATTTGCATATCTGCTTAACCATCCTCGAAATTTGTCTTAGAGTCTAAAAGTGCAAAGTCATTCTTCAAAATTTCTAATTGATCTGAAGGGAAAAAAGAATTTAACATGATGGCACATTGTTTATCCCTGTCAACTTCGATCGAAGCATAGTCATCAATATGTGTGGGGGAGGAGGGGTGATCACTAAAGAAAAAGAGCGTGGAACTCCTTGTCACTAGAGGTACCTTTGGAAACAAAGGTATCATGAGAAGCTTGGATCTTCTTAGGGGTGTGAGTGGATGTGGTAGTAGGGGCAAACTGATGAGGATGATGCCATTTTAGAGGGTGGTGGTGAAGAAAAGGAAGAAGGGGCTTTGCCACCGACTAGAGGTTTGCGAGAAGCAACATGAGTCCATTCCCATGCTCAGTCACTCATAAGAGGAATATAAGAGGGGCATAAGATAAAAGCTTTTGGTCAACCCACGAGGGGGTAATCACGGATCCAGCGGTCAACTGACTGGGACCAAAAGAAAGTGTCTAAAAGGTTGCTATAAACCACCTTCTCCAAAAAGTGGGTTTACCACCCTGTGTATCAAAGCAATCTTTTAACTCTTGGGATTAGTCAACTTCTACATAGACTCACTTGTGCGGACATGCAAAAAAAACTTATGTTACTCATGACATATAACACGCCCAATAGGACTAACAATCTTGTTTAGGAAAACGCAAGATGGGTGGTGGGGGTGGGGGTACGGGGGTAAGAGAAATAGGGCGCCTTGTTCTTTTCGTGTGTTCTTCCCACGTTGTGCCTTTTTCTTGAAAGATTATTCCGCAGCAAATAAAATATTTAAGACTTCGTGGTGTTTTCAAAAAGGATGGATTGACTATCTAAACAAGAAGTTTCCTGCTGAAATTGGGGATAAGTTTTAAAATCTTATAATTGAGAAAACAACTATTAAAGAACGAACTCTTTGAAGCCTACGTGGTGGGGTTGTGTTTTAAAATATTACTATTGAAAAATGGACCGACAAAATGAGCTGTTTTTTACCATCGTAAGAAAATATTGGAACATTCTACTTAACACAATTGACTGATATTTTACACAAATAATTATAAATCGGTACAAACGTTTCTCATCTACAGTGTCTTTTACAAGAGGTAATTTTGAATCGGTACAACTTTACTGATCAATCATTCATTTTCAAAGAAACGTTCAAAACTGCATACGAGTGAACAATTAAATATGACATAAGCGGCCTACTCGGTCCCCCAACGCGGAAAGCAAGACTTGTATCATACATTACCACATATAAATACGTAGCCTCACAACCTCAACCATAACTGCATTGCTGCAGCAGAAGCACAAAAAGAAGATTGGTCTTGGCTGGGTACAGATACAATGGCCCTTCTAATGGCTATGGCGTTCTCTCTGGTGGCCTTGGCAGCAGCTGAGTACGATCAATATTCACCTCCTCCCTATTATTACAAATCTCCACCTCCACAATCTCCATCTCCTCCTCCCCCATATTATTACAAGTCTTCACCACCACCATCTTATTCTCCCCCACCACCATACATCTACAAATCCCCACCTCCACCATCTCCCTCTCCTCCACCACCATACTATTACAAGTCCCCACCACCTGCATCTCCATCTTTTCCTCCACCATACTACTATAAATCTCCGCCTCCACCATCTCCCTCTCCTCCACCACCATACTATTACAAGTCCCCACCACCTCCGTCTCCATCTCCGCCTCCTCCATACTACTATAAATCCCCACCTCCGCCATCTCCATCACCGCCTCCACCATATATCTACAAATCCCCACCACCACCTTCTCCATCTCCTCCTCCCCCATACTACTACAAGTCTCCTCCACCACCATCTCATTCATCCCCTCCACCATATTATTATAAATCACCACCTCCACCATCTCCTTCTCCCCCACCGCCATACATCTACAAATCTCCACCTCCACCATCTCCATCCCCTCCACCACCATACATCTACAAATCACCACCTCCACCATCTCCATCTCCTCCACCACCATATGTCTATAAATCTCCACGTCCACCATCTCCCTCTCCTCCACCGCCTTACTACTACAAGTCCCCTCCACCTCCATCCCTATCTCCTCCTCCTCCATATTACTATAAGTCTCCACCTCCACCTTCTCCTTCACCACCTCCACCATATTACTATAAATCCCCACCTCCGTCATCTCCATCTCCTCCACCACCACCATCCCCATCTCCACCTCCCCCATACAATTACAAGTCCCCTCCGCAACCCTCTGCATCCCCACCTCCTCCTTATTATTATAAATCTCCACCGCCACCATCCCCATCACCCCCACCCCCATATTATTATAAATCCCCTCCACCACCATCTCCATCTCCTCCTCCTCCATACTATTATAAATCCCCACCACCCCCTTCTCCATCTCCTCCTCCTCCATATTACTACAAATCTTCACCTCCTCCACCAGTTCAGTACAAATACACTTCCCCTCCGCCACCCATCTATTGATTCTCAGACTCAATCTCAAAGTGACCAATAAGAGGTCAGTTTCTATTTCAAAATTCTTACTGTTGTTTATTGCTGATGCTAAATTGTTATAATTTTTTTAAATAATCTGTAAGGCATTCTGGATCGATATTTTGTGTCTTTTATTTCTGTTAGATTTTATATAGAAATTACAGCAATATTTTCTAAAGAGCAGATTGGTTCTGTGCAGGCATGAGGATTTGCAGGCATTCTATTCTATTCTACTGATTCATAATCAAATAAATGCTGGACAAATTATTAAGATTTTGGTTTGTAATAAGAGAAATTGTAGGCATTCCACTGATTGGTAATCAAATAAATGTTGGACAAAATATTAAGATTTTGCTCTGTAATAATTGTATGAGGAAGGAGAAGCCATTATTACATGGTTTTTACTTTTATTTGGAAGACTGATTTATTAAACGTGTAAAAGCTTATTCAATATTTCCTTGAGTTGATAATGCGGTTGACTTAAGTATTAAAACACGTGCGTGAAATTACCTGAAACGACGTTTCCTTTACTTCGAGAGTTGAAATGTAGTAAGATAAAAAAAGATTCCACAGCGCCTTATTTTATTTATTAAAAGATTTGTCACATAGTTTAACATATTAAAAGATTATTTTAGTGATTAATAAATATATTATTTTCTGAAAAAGTTATCTAGTAATTATGAAAAAATTCAATTTAATTATACAAATGATTTTATATTTTATTCTGGACTTTTTCAATGAGTTAATTTAATTGAGTTATTTCTAAGTTACAAGGTTCGAGTTTGTGTTCTAGTTCGACGAGGATAAAATTCGGTTCAAGTTCGTCAATAAATAAAGTTCGAAATAAAATTCATCATTATGTTCGACCAATAAAAAATGTTATTATTAAAATATTATAAAAATACATTAAACATAAAAATAAATCAATAACATTAAATGTAAATTAATAATAAAAATTACATTATACATAAAAATGAATGTGAAATATATTATATATAAATTACTAGTAATTGTATGTGAAATGTACGATGGAAACGCCGAAGGGGATCTTTCGAAAGAGTTAAATTTGAGAGAGAGAAACAATAGGAGAGGAAGAAGGGTGGACGAGGGGTTAGAAGATAGAGAAGTGAGACGGTGGAGAAGTAAAAGGGTGGCAAAAATGGAAGAGAAAGAAGTTGAAAGTTTACTGCCCAAGAACAACATGAAAAATTTGTCAATGCACAACTGTTAGAGTTAGTATGTTGTTAGGATAGAAACAATGGTACAAAGATCAATAAATAAGTTTTATTTTTGAAGAACCATTCCCTTCAAGCACTTCAAGAACATTAGATCTCAAAACACTGTATCGGCAACATCAAGGACAAATTCCACGTAATTTCCACCCAAGGAAGGAAGTGTTTGTAATGGGATCTAATGACCCCATACTATTTTGACTTTATGGACTGCAAGTATTATAAGAATTAACAATCAAGATGTATGTTTATAAACAACACGAGTTGTAAATAGGCATTTTAGCATTAATGATACTAAATCCACTTCATGTTATTCATCTAGAGGAAGTCATACCCAAGCTTACAGATAGAGGCAACACATCTTTTAACATTCATTACCTTACCTCCTAGTAATTAATACAGTAGGGCTTATGAAACCAAGTCTCATAGTCGAAATACCTTTAAGGAAATAATATTATCTTTATACCCAATTTGTAACCTTTATTATTTTCCTATCATTGCACATATTTCCTTATGATATTTAAGCATTTACTAATCATTCCATCACACACATGCTCTGGTCATGAACATAAGAAGGATTATGCCTCAATATCATATATCAATGTAACCAGGAAGGGGTAGTCCGGCCCTTAATATTACTTGATCAACAATAACCCTCGCCCAGAGAAGTACCAACCTAGTATTCATGTTGAGCGGTGGAGATAACCCCTATTCCTGTCACGAAAGTAGTATTCAAGAAAGTCACAAACAAACAAGAAATCAATAAATTAAATATTTCAATGCCAATCAAGCAGTCACAACTGTCATGAAGGTTACCCTCATTCGCAATACCAACACAACATGCTCATTAACATATTACAAAAGAAATAATTTGAATGTTAGCCTTCACTTGGATCTCAAAGAATATGGTTTTCAAGAAAATAAGAAAGACAAACTCCTTTATTATTCCAATCATAAAGGCCCCATTACAAGGTTAGTGTCAAATCCATACCTTGAGATGCACCATAATGGCAAGGTGGCAATTCCATCTGGTGAATGAAATATACAAAATACACGGAAGAATTTACAGAGAACAACATTATTTCCTTGTTGTTATACAAGGAAGAATTTCTTTTTACAAGGTAGTTAAACTAAGTTACATCCTTTTTCAACAATAATCAATACCACATAAACCATGGGAACCATATCTAAGTAGGCTAAACCGTATAGTATTCTATTTTGTATGTTTTTACATTATTGTAATTTGAAAGGAAAAAACATTATGCAGGAGAATAAAGATGCAACCGCTAGGCATAGCAGATTATGTGTGAAGGCACATCATGGAGTTGTCTGAGGTGTCTATCATGTGTAAAGGGAAAATCATATTACTCAGGGAAGGGTTACCCTGCATCATGGTCTGTACACAAATCCATCAATTTAAACAATAAATACTTGTTCTGAAACCCCAATTTATAAGCTCCCTGGGTGTGTTGTTGAATTTCTAGTAACACTAGATTAGAAATTGAAATCCCATACGAGTCCTAAACCACTAGAAACAGTTACATTTAAGCCAGATGATCTAAGCAGATCGGTTTCGTCACCATCAAATATCTACTGCAAGTCAGGTGCCTCTATACAAAGTCCATCAAATTTTTCATTGGCTACTTGAAAAACCTTGTTCTCACCACTTCAAAATCATGGAGAAGAAATTGCATGGAGCCAGCCACCTGTCTCCACCATGCAGCCGAAAAAATATAAAATAATTTACCCTAAACAATCCATTAAAATGACTCAAATATTGTTATCTGTTGGATTTCAACACATCCATGTCTTAGTTCACTACAAGAACACCTTGAATTCTTTACATTTCTATTCTTTATGATAACCACATTGAATTCCCCCTTTTTTGAGGTGAGTGAGATATACTATAGATATCTCATGTCAAAATAATTGAGGTGTATTCAAGTCATATATAACATATAATAATTGTAGAATGAATCTACTCAAAATGCACACCTAACAACAATACTAGAGCACATCCACAACCTTATACAAAAGGAACAATCAAGGTAACATTGAAACTTCATGAGTATGTACGTATACACATGATTAACTTATCTACAAGTGCATATAACGATGTTTTCAATAATAATATAGAGAACCGTAACTTTCTATCATATTCATATCCAAGGTAAAAGTATATGTAATATAACATGTTAGTGTATTAAGAAGTACAATTGAATCTCTTAATAGATCTCAAGAAAAGGGAAAAGGATGAACATTCTTAGATTAGTCCTTTATATACCTCCAAGGTAAGTGCATACTCCACTATAGGGGATTCCCTTTCTCGATCCATATATGAAATGTTTAGAAATAGAAACTCCCAATCTGATTCTTATGCCATAGTATAGTTGAAGAAAAATTATAATTTATGAAGTCTCGTAATTTTATTTGCATGTATCTTGTAATGCTCGTTCATCGTCGCTCCCTTGCTTCTGCGACGACCATGCTTCTAGGAGTTGAATGTCGTTGTGTCTCCTTTGAAACGTCTGTGTCTTCGCCTTGTCGAGCTTTCCTTTTGATCGCTAGTAATATGATTAATAATTTTATGTTTTTAATAAAAGTCATGCAAAAAAAAAAATAATGATAAAAATAATATTTTAAATTATTTTGTCGATTGGCGATTATTTATGTTAGTGTCATTTTCTTTTAGCAGTATAGTTATTAATTACTTGCAATCTTTTCAACCATAGTATTGATCTCTCTTGTGCCCAACCCCTCGATCAAATTATTTTGTTTTGTCACTATCGTGTTAGTTCCTAAACGATTATTCAAACCCCGTTTAGGTGTCACGACGTCTTAAAGTGTAATAAGAATAGATAATAAATGAATCAGTATCAATTATACTTTAATTGTGTAAATAAACAATAAAATTTTATGTGGAATAAATTAAGCCTTTTCAGCCCATGTTATTTTTTTTTCATCCACCGACTTGTAAGATTGTTTGGTCTTTTTCTTCTCGACTACTTGGCGTGGAGATATGAATATCTATTTTTGATATATATAAAGACATAAGAATCTCCATAAAAAATTGCTTTATTTAAATTTACTAAGCCCTTCTGGCATCCACACATACCTTATTTCATAATATGGAAGTGTGCCTTCACCCACCGACTGCCTTTATGGTTCTTACTCCTTATGGTTGGCGTGGGGTTGAAGATTTCCTTATTTTATTTGTTTCCTGGCAAGTGGGGGGTGCATGGAAGAGTGTATGGCCTCCTGCCATATTCTGTTTGTATTTCTTTTGGTGCCTTGTTTGGCATTATAGTTGTTGGGAGTTAATGAAACTGTGTTTATTACCCACCCACCGTGTACTTTCTTCCCTGTTGGCCGCTTGCATTTCAAAATGGGATTTTATCACTAAATCTTCTATGTTTTTGCCTTCTTACCTATTCTTTCCGTGCTTCGGGCCACGTGAGGTTGGAGGGTGAGTCTTTTATTGGGGTTTGTGATGGGCATTGAAGCTCAGAAGCTAGTTCTATTCACAGTGTTGGATAGCAGCAAGATACCTCCTTCTTCTTCTGGTCGCACCTTCAATGGAGGAGCCTAGAGTGGCATTTTTCATGCATATAGCAGAGGATAAGGGGGGGCATTTAGAAACGTTGAGGAAGGTTTTTTCTGAGCGTGGAGGACTATTGGGCGCCTTCCCTGTTGGCCGCGCGGGTTTGGTATGGTGGTTATAGATGAAGCTTCAAGCTGTTGCAGTAGGCGTGTTACCTCCCCTTTCATTGGATGCTACGGGGTGTGTTCTTGTTGGGGATCCACATAAACAGACAACAATAGCCTACAACAGCAGGATTGGTTAGGCGGCAGGCACACTACAGTATAGTGGAAGCCTTCGTGAGCACCTCCAACAAGCAGGTTGTTCAACTATGATGTTATCCGTTCAGTTTCGACTGCATCCTCAAAGTCGGGATTCTCCTTCAAGATATTTTGTATCAAAATCGATTAAGTGACAGCAAGAGTGTTATCAGAAGACCTGATGAAATTTATTTCTAAGATTCTCTATTGCTTCTTACTTGTCTTACGATCTAACTCATGGGAGAGAATCTAATAGGCATGGACCTGTTTCATATAAGATTATTCATGAAGCACGTTTTACCTTGCAATTTTATGAGCTGTTTCAATGAGTCACTGATTTGGCAGGCATAAAGGTTTCTGTTGGAATTATCACACCTTACAAGCTACAACTGAAGTGTTTGCACCGAGAGTTTGACGCTGTCCTCAAATATGATGAAGGAAAAGGTTTAATTACCATTGCGGTAGATGCCTTTCAGAGCCAGGAGTGATGTTGAATCAGGAGGAACAGGCATGCGCTACTTTTTCCCTTTTTTCCAGTTATTTCCTTTTATAATTAAATGCATGATTATTGCTTGTTCTCCTGGTAATTGTGTGCTGTGTTGGTTTGAGATAAGCTCTGCATGAGATTTTTATCATTTGAAATGTTGTGTGGCTTTTGCACGCCTTCCCTGCCAAGAGTGTATTTTCTTTCTTTTGCTAGATGTGTGAGGGGTCTTATTAGATACGTCTGTGTTAGGCCTGTAGGAGCATTTTTCTTCCTTCTGCGACCTAGTTTTGGACCTTCCTCAGCATGGCAATGAGGAGTTGTTTGTTTAAGTGTGTTCCTCTTTAGAAAACAAAAAAAATGTGATTTGCTTTTTACCTCCGTTATGTATCCCTATGGTTATAGAGGAGAGCAGGTGATAAATGAATAAAACTATTTACCTCTGGAGAAGAAGTGTATTTATTTCCCTTTTTTTGTTATCACGGCCTAATATTACTTCGTATTGGAAATGATACTAGAGTGACCCTTGCTCATCCTTTTCTTTTTAGCAATCTAGTTTGGTATAATCTCATCCCAATTTCATCCCTGGGAGGTCGACTACAAGGTTGGAACAATGTAAATTTCTATTTCCTTTTTGAAGCTTTAACGAACTGTGCATTATGCTTGTCAGATGTGACTGGCTATGACTAGATAGTGGGTTTGCGACGCCGTCTTATGCAATCATGTTTTGGCCAAATCTAACTTACTTACCTAGCTTATGACGACATTAAAAAACTTAGTACCCTGGCCAAGGGATATCCTCGTCAGTCCTACATTTGTATTACCTCCCTAACTGGTCTTATGAAAGGTCCATCGACTTCTTTGAGCTGGAAAATTCGAGGGTTTGTTATAAGGAAAACCTTACTCAAACCTTTGGAGAAAATACTTAAAGTATTCAAGGGACTCTCGTTTTGTACATGGGATACCCTATGCACCCAACATAATTGCGTAAGTTACTTAAATCTTTTTATTATTATAAGAAAAGCTTTTTCTTGTCGGACGCCCCCATGGTAGTGAGTGTAGGAACAATGTTTTACCCCTTCAGATCAACAAACAATGAAGTATATGTCGGATGTGGTGAACATGGAATTAAGTCTGAGGCTTGAGATGATTTCGGGGACCCGTGAAAGGTAATTTACATTTACCCCCCCCCCCCCCCCAAGCAACAATGTTTTATGAGACCCTTCTTCGTCATATCAGTAAGTAAGTTAGTAGTGTATAACATTGAAATATTTTATTATGTTGGGAATGAAGTGGTTTTCATTGAGGGATGTGTGGAGTTGGCACTTACGGCTTAAGAGAGCTTTCAAAGTTTCAACTTATCATTTGTGGATGTTGTTAATCTTGAATATATAATTAAACATTGGGTATAGCAATCAAAAACGTCAACTACATTTTTTTTAAGGTGTACGCAAGTGCAATGCATTCCTTTTTTTACATAATCTTTGAATTTGGTCCTTGAGTGGCCATACCCCCCCCCCCCCCCCTCATAGGTTGAATGAGTTTTAGTGGACATGTGTGGCATTCTTGCTCTGAGTAGGGATGTTCGGAATAATAAATCTTGTTACCTTTTTTTGACATTATCAGGAGAATTTACTATTTCTATATCGGGTGGTTGTAGTACGATTCCTTTATTCTGTTTTGTGAATGTGAAGCTGCTATCGCTATCTTACTTAAGGAAAATAAAAAGGTGTATTATGTGGGAAATTTGTTATAATTTAGAATGTAGGGTGTAAGGGTAACCTTGGATAGAAAATGCACAATTTTGGCTTTCATATGTTCTGCAGTGTGCTGTTTGTTAACTAGATATATATTTTGTTTACCTTCATACAAATTACTTTTGGTTATGCCTTGGAATGGAAATCATGCACTAGTCATTCAATTAATTTTGATGAAATATCTAGGAAAAGGGAATGCATGCTCATGCCAGTTCTTTTGAATTGACAAAAGCTAACATGTTTTTGCAAGTTGTTTTTCTGAGCTCAAGTATGAAAGAAGTGGCCGTTGTAGTTGCATAGATGATATCCACTTTGGTGCTTGTACGTTGTCTTTTATGGTTAAACTATTGATAACCTCTAGTGGAAAAATTTTAGAAGAAGGGTCAATGCCTTAGTAAATGTATTGTAGAATATTGTTGTTGTAACTGTCAAACTTTGCTCTTGAGTTAAAATGTTGAGTTGTAAATCTTACTAAGGCATTGTAGCAATGAGTTTGTAAGCACTATAAAGTGGACTGGATAGTCCTTATAAAAGCTAAATGAAAATTTATGTATATGAACATATTAATGTAGATGTGATCCACTTGAAACCTTTGAGACCTGGAACAATCAAGAGGAATCTATCTTTTGTAACAAAATATGATTACTTGTTTTTCCCCCGAGCTAAACTAATAAACACTATCTTTTTTGGTGAAACCTTAAATGATCTCATGGTGAAATCAATGGTTAGATTTTAGAAGATGATAGGATTTATTGAGTAGGAGGGAAATTGATTAATAAAACCTTAAATATCTCTCTATCGTTTGAAATGTTCTCCTTTGTCAAACTTAATAAAGTGAAGTATAGATGGAACATTTAACCAATCTTGATAAACTCTTAGCCTCAATAAAAGACGGATAGTGGACAATGTGACCTTGAAGCTGAATTCTGTTGTCCTGTTCCGTTAACCCTTACCATGATTCATGGTGATATTTCCTAAGCAAGGTCAAAATTTGATCCTTAAACAAGAAGGTTATTGCTATGAACCCTAAGTGGCACTTTCCACTCAATCGGAGCTTATGCCTTCACCTGTGCAATAGAGTTGTGGAACATGTGTTAGAAGCTTGAGTAAGATTAATTAACCTTGTAAGAAATGGAAAATATTCTAAAATAAAATGAATAAGAAAGATTTGGACATAAAATTCATGATCCTAGTTTAGAAAGCTTAGCCTTAAGCTATTCAGTCAATAGTTGAAAAGAAAGAAGTTCTCCCTTGTGAAAAGAATTGTGTGAATCATTACATGAAATTTTATAAGAATGTAAGTTAAGAATTAAGAGACACTTTAGTAAACAAGAAAATTTAACAAGAATTTCCTCGTGGGATGCCCATAAATGTAAGTGTGTCATGTGGTTGGACTTCCATGTTGTCTTGTAAAAAGGAAAAGTAAATTGTCCTTGATAGGTGTTAACGTTTCCGTGCTGCCTTTATGGCCATCCTTGTATCAAGTTGTTCACAGTGTTAGTTGTATCCTTGGTGACGGCATGTTGCGTCATGTTATGTGTCAACCAAGTAAAAAAAATAAAAAAATATATCCTGTATTTCACTGTGTTGTTCGTGTGTGTGGTTTTTGGGTCATTACATATCTAAAATTAGATCCCAATGCCTACAGATCTATGTTATAACTTACACTAGGGTTTGCACATGCATTTATGTTCTCTATGTATGGATTTCATTAGCGATTTCAAATGCATTTGCACTTTTAGAATTTACTAATAAATTTCTACAACCATGCAATAATGTCCTCATATTCAGGCTTCTGAATATATATTCAGACATATGTTTTCATGGGCTCCAAATATGTGCAAGTAAAAATTACTTATGATAATGAAAAAGTAGTACTCAAAACTTCTACAACCATGTAACAACTTCTACAAGAATGTAACAACTAGGTAATTAATGTTTAGTGATTAACATGTGGAAATCACAGTGTATTGTTCACCTTGATGAAAAACACATTAAGTTTTTCAACATGTTGAAAAACATAGTGTGTTTTTCATCATATTGAAAAAAAGACGGTTTTCCACACGTTTTCATTTTTGAAATTACAATTGATCACGTTTCCAAATAATTTAATTTCATATTTGTATTTATATTTGTTAACAAGAACCTTAATAATAAATTTCTTAAAATCTGAACTCAAACATTATTATAGTTATAACTCAAACATTAATACAATTCTATAGTTAAATAAAATGAACACATTTAATGTTATAAGTGTTTGAGATGATTCTTAATATTATCTATAAGCATAAATAATTTCTAAATTTACATTTTGATCTATTTCTATTGTAAGAAAATATTAAAAATTCAATTAAATATGCATGTGGTCTTTGAGCTCTTATTTGTAAGTTCATTGCTCGTAGATGTGTTAAATGAAATACTTTAGGAAAATTTTGATTTCCTGGATGCATTCTAGTTGTAAATATTGATAATGTGTAGATCACTTATATATATAATTTTTTTAGTAGTTGTTAAATATTGGTAATTGCAATGTTTTCAATGTTTAATGTAAGTTAAAGCTACAAAAATTCTCTGTTTTCATAATATCACTCTCAATTTGGTATATGGGGGCAACTGCCTCTGCAAAGACAAGAATCGGTGTGTGATGAAGGGGATTTACCCTTAGGATGCCACATCGATGCTTCCAACTATCGTTGGGTGGTAGATTGTACTGCGCAAAGGTTTTTAAAGTTGCCCGCCGAAGAGAAATTATTCATACCGAAATTTGTCATCGATATTAGTTTTTTGAAATGGAATTTTATTTTCTATATGTTTTCATATTAGATGATGTATACTTATTTTGACATATAACATACTAACTTTAATTCTATTCTTCTTTTGTGTACTAGTTACAATTTTGTGTAGTGAATATGAATAGCAGGAGCTTCATTCCTTACGATCCTATTCATAAAATGTAGACATATAGAAATACGAGCCTCCACATTAACTGAAGATGAAGGGTGTTTGCATAGAAAGCTTGAAAACTACAAGATTTCTTAAAAATATTCCTCAATTTATTAACAATTTGTAAATTATATGTATATTTTAGACAGAATAGTATGTCATTGAATACTAGTTGTTGAGAATATATAGCAAATAAGTTTTATTTCGATTCAATATTTAAGCATCATTTCTAAATTTCAAATAAAATTGTGAAAATTTTACACATTTTAATATTGAGTTTGTATTATCCACAAAATGTGAAACACCTATGTTGTGGGAAATCTAATATGCTAATGATTTCTATTTTATTAATAATATACACTATTATAATTTACTCATGGATGATAAATCCTTAAACAAGGTAAAAAATTTCAATCGTGAATAATATTTCTTATTTCATACATGATGAAATATATTTTTTAGAATATCCATATCTTATCAATTTCATTGTGGAGAAATCACACATTTTCAATTTAATTTTTTTTTGAAATATCTATATTCTTCAATTTTAATTTGTAAGTTCACATTTTTTAAAAAGTAGGGTGCATGGGTGTTGTGAAAATTATTATTTTATTGTTGTTTAATTAGTATGTTTTCACATGCATAAATGTGTGTGTGTGTGTGTGTGTGTGTGTGTGTATTTTAAAGACGTTATTAATATTTTAATATTATAATTTTCTAATTTGTAACTTCTGTTTTAAATAAATATGTTGTTGTTTTGTTAGTTTTTATTGTTTTTTATATATATGTAATAATTTATATTTTATATACATTGTTTTAAAAAAATATTATTTTATAAATAAAATAAGCACCATTAAATATATTATTATACAATGTGAATTATATTTACAAGTTTAATTATAATATGTTTTTATGGAAGTTTCTCTCAACACTGAATAAATGTATTTGAAACAATATTAATTTTCTAACAGTCTTTGTCATATTATATTTATTATGTCGCATTCTTTGTCATGTTATAGATGACCATATTGTGATATGCTTGTGCACTCGAAGCAGTAGGCAGTCTTATAAATTTTTGTTTTCCTTGCATTTCAATACCGTCTTTTATAGAGCTGTCTTTTGAATTAGCAAAAAATTCAAATGCTTCCAATGTTTTAACATGGTATTCATGTTGATGATGATCAATCACAACTCAAAATTTATTTCAGAAAGTATGAAATAATTGATTCATTAACAATGAAAAACTACATGTAATAATTTTTTAGGATGGGAAGGAGACCCAAATGGTAAAGCATAATTGATCTTCATGTCCAAGAGATAACAGAGGAAAAGAGTCAGTTTTCGTATGAAGACATAGAATTGATACTAATCGACGATGAGCTGAACATCGACATTTGTGCCCCCATAACGTTGATAAGACTAGAGGCATTTGTAAAGGTGGAATGTTCTAACGAAATTTTTGAGACTACATTTTCCCACACAAATCACAAGTCAAAAAATATAGAAAACTCTGAACCTCATACAACGAAGTCAAATACTAGGTTTGAACCTTTTCTAACAATTGTTTTTTTACATTCTTTTTATAAACATATGTATAGCATTTGATGTTACCATTTTTAATTGCATCTTCTGGTGTTCATATGCTCTAAATGATTAATAGAAATAAGCCGACAACAGGTGAAAAAGTGAGTAGGTGTCAAATTAACAGGGGTTTCCAATGTCATTTCAATGTGAAGGTTTTTTATGGGATACTGACAGTGGCGATAATATTAAACAACAATTCATTCCATTGTGATGTAAATGGTGAGTATTGTCATGGTAGGAACGAAAATACCATTAACAATCCTTGTGTCACGGTTTCCCCATACTTATCAAATGAATGCAAATCTTATATCGAGAGTCTTTTGTTGATGGGTGTCACTGTCGAAATGGTGTACGAAAAATATCTATAGGATCCATCCAATGTGGGTATATTGAGCAAGAGGGACCAATACTAAACAAGAAAGGATATGGTGAATGCATGGAAAAGAGTTCACTCCAGAAGGTCTCAAAAGCACGTTGATGCCATAAGCATGAACTTATGACATGCAGAGGAAAGAGACATTTTTTTGTACTACCAATGCCAAAATGGAACCACCATTCCATTCATTAGGGGGTTATAGACATGATGGATGTGTGAGAGAATGGTTCAACATTCACACAATTCCACAATCTTCATAGATTCGACATTTACTACAAACAAATATGGCATAAGTAATTGGAATTAATTTTGAAATGATGCTTGATATATGTATCATTATTAATATTCCCTTTCTATTATATTAGACCTCATGTTAACCCTTGATGTCATATTTCTTGTAGTACTAATTACACACCTTTCTTGTTTTTGATGAGCAAGAGGTTGGTGTACTTGTAACATGGTCCATTACATTAATGAATAAGATTGAAGAAATTTACAGGGTGTTGAAATGAGTCCAGAAATGGGAAGAAATTTTTCATTCAGATTGACAGATAAATGCATTCATTATGGATGATGCATCAGATGAAATCTAGACCATTAAGTGTGTTTTTGGTGTTCATGTACTATTATACCTATGACATATGCACAGTTTATGGTTGAAAATCATGTACAAGTATTTTAGCAAGGAGTTGAGGTGGAAGGTTTTCAAGATATTAGGTACCATCGTGTATAGTTTCGGAATGCATGATGAGTACACATTTTGAATCATTCAAATTTTTTTTAATGAATTCAGAATGGAAACTCATTTCCTTGAATACTTCAAAAAGACATGGTGTAAGAGAAATGAACATAGTGGTGAGTACGACCCTTTGTGTGTTTCCTTATTAATTTTCATCTCAAATAATTAAATGTGGGTTATAGTGTCACTGATATTAAATTCGTGTCACTTGATAGCTATGTGGGAATTTTTTTTAGAAACTTCTTCCATGGAAATCAGGAAATAAATGGATCCATTGAGTCCTACCATTTCTTTCTGCAAGACTAAATACTTGTGTGATCGACAAAACAAATTCACAAGTTGTGTAATGAAATTACTAGTATAATTCCGATTATGAGCAGAAATATAACACCAAATAACACAATATTTCAGGAATAATTATCTCAATATGCAATTGTAATAGCTTTACCAACTTCGAGGGGGCAAACCTCCAAACCATATAATAAGACTCGAATGCTCAAATGATAATGAACTACTACCTACAATCCTCTATAAATACTATTCATATGTTATGGCCATCACCCAGGCCGACCTATAAGCATGAGAAATTATAAATGATATATTAAAATGATATGGTAAGCCACAAGTCGGCTACTCATATCCTAATACAAGCAATAGGTTAAGGGCGTAGCATGCCCTTCTCCTTTAAACCAATGTTGTCCTCAACGTTAAATAATCTTAGATGTGACTGCAGAAAACCTTCATCCTCCCCGGTGGCATTTTCTATGCTCAGATTCTTCCACTTGATAAGATATTCCTTAATGTCTCTAGTTCTCAGCCTCTTAGTATGTGTTTGTAGAATCTTATCTGGCTCCAAAATGATTCATCCTTCCTCATCAAGTTCTGGTAACTCTGTCTGGGCTTCAAATTTCTGTCCAATAACCTTCTTCAGGAATGAAACATGGAATACTGGGTGTATGTGTGAAGATGGAGGCAACTCTAATTTATAAGAAACACTGCCAATTTTCTGTAGAAGCTGATAAGGGCCATAGTATTTAGGAGCAAGTTTTGTTGTCCTTTTTCTATTGCTTTAGAGACATCTGTTTGTAAGGCTAGAGACGTACAAAAACCTAGTCACTAATTTCAAAATGTTCTTTCACTATGATGTTGATCTTCTTTTTGTTTCATCCTATTTTGTGCTAATTCTAAATTCTCCTTCAAACTAGCCAAATCTTGTTGTTGATGTTGAATGTGTTCCTTAACATCTCTTGACCTTCAGTTTGCAACCTTAAGGAGGAATTGATAGAAGGTGGATGGTAACGATATAATGCTAAAAGTTGGGGTCATTTAAGAAGAGGTATGAAAAGATGTGTTATACCAGAATTCTGCAAGTGGGATCCATTTAATCCATCTTTCCTGCTTATTTAATACAAAAAAACATAGATACCTCTCTAAGAATTTTTTACCACTTATGTTTACCCATCAGTTTGAGGATGATAAGATGAACTGTGAGCTAGCTGAGTACCCAAACATGAAAATAATTCTGTCCAAAAATTACTTTTGAAAATAGGATCACGATCACTTACAATTATCTTTGTGGTTCCATGTAGCCTTTAAACTTGTCTCAAAAAAAATAGTTGTGACTGTACTAGCTGCAAATGGATGTGATACGGCAAAAAAATGAGCATATTTTGTGATCCTATCAACAATCATGAAAATAACATTCTTACCTTCTAAACAATGTAATCCAGTTGATGAAATCCATGGAGACATCCTCCCATCTTTGGCTAGGAATTGGTAAGGGTTGGAACAGACCTAGTGTCTTAATTGTTTACCCTTTGTTTTGTTGGAACATGCTAAACACTCTGATACAAACTTTTGTACATCCCCCTTGAGTCCTTCCCAAAATAATTCTCTTTTTATTCTATAATACTGTCTTCAAAAACCCAAATTGTCCTCCAACAGGCGAGGCATGTAGCTCTGCAAGAATCTTATGCTTCAACTCAGATATCTTTACTCAAGTATAAACTGTCCTTGTACCATAGGGCGTTACCTTTCCACTAAAATTTGTTATATGTCATAGATCCTTGCTTAATAATTCTGTATTAGATATTGTGTATCCTTGTCTTGATCCCATTCCAATCTTGCTTCATCCACCCAATTAGCCGTCAACATGGACATTCCACATAGTAAGGCATCTACGGATGTATCCCTTCTGGACAATGCATCAGCTACTACATTTTCTTTACCCTTTTTTGTATATGATTTCAAAATCATAACCCAACATTTTTGTTACCCACTTTTTTTGTTCCTCAGATAATAACCTTTTCTCCAAAAAGTATTTGATACTATCATGATAAGTTTTTACCTTGAAGTGTCTACCCATGAGATAGGGCCGCCACTGCTTGACTGCATGAAGAATAGCCATCATTTCTTTCTCATAGATTGGTTTGAGTAGATATTTTCCTTTGAATTTGTGACTCTTAAATGAATTTGGTCTTCTTATTGGATTAGAACTGATGCCAATCCTAGAAGGGTCACATTCAATAATGAAGGTTTTTCAGAACTACTCCCAATCCTGATCCTGAAGTGGTCACATTCAACAATGAAGGTTTTTGAAAAGTTGGGCATAGCCAAAACTAGGGTGTTGCATAAGGCTTCCTTCAGTGCTCAAAGGATTTAGTGGCTATGAATGTCCAATGGAAGGCATCCTTCTTTAGCAATGCAGTGAGTGGGTTTTCTATTCTACCATATCCCCACACAAATCTTCTGTAGAACCTTGTTAGTCCTAGGAACCCATGAAGATTTTTGAAAGTTTTGGGCCTTGGCCATTCCACCATATCTTTGATCTTCTAAGGATCAAGTTTAACACTTTCATGGGATACAATATAACCCAAGTACTCTACCTCTTGTACACGAAAATAACATTTAGATGGCTTTGCATAGAGAGTATGTTTCTCCAAAACTTCCAACACTTGATTTACATGTTGTAAGTGTTCTTCCCATGTCTTACTGTAAATCAATATGTCATCAAAGAAAACTAATACAAATTTCCTTAAAAATGGCCTGAAAGCATTGTCCATCAAGCTTTGAAAGGTTGAAGGCACATTTCTAAGAACAAAAGGCATTACCAAAAACTCATAATGGCCCTCACGAATCTTGAAATCCATTTTATGAACATCTTCTTCTTTTATTCTAGTTTGATGGTACCCTGAATGAAGATCTAATTTTGTGAAATAAATAACACCATGTAATTCATCAAGTAAATCATCAATTGCTGGAATATGAAACTTATCTTTGATGGTATACTTGTTGAGTTCTCGATAATTTGGACACAATCATCCATGTTTCATCCTTCTTATGTACCATGACCAATGGCGAATAATAGGCACTCTAGCTAGGCCTGATGATACCTGCCTTCAACATTTCCTGAACCATTTTTTCGATCTCACATTTCTGGGAATATGGGTATCTGTATGGTTTGATGTTAGGTGTTTAGATCCTTGCAATCAACTGAATGGCATGATCATGATCCTTAAATAGTGGTAGTCCTTTTGGAATTACATCAAAAGAAGATGAGTGAGTATCAACAATCTTCTGAAGATCAGGTGGCATTAAAGACTCTATATTTTTTACTTCTATGGAAAATAACTTTGTTATAAATCCATCTATGGCTTTTTTGAGAACCTTCTGCATTTGATGAGAGATAATAATCTATGGAGACTTATCTACCATCCCATTCAATTATATTTTCCTTCAATTTGAATGAAATCACATGAACAATTCTTGGAAATTCATCTCTATAGTACCTAAGGTTTTGAGCCATTGGACACCCAAAACAATATCTTCCCCTCCCATAGAAATATCAAACATAGGTGAGTCTAACATGTATTCTCCCATAGAAAGATTGATACTATGGCACTTTCCTATGCATTTGACTGTCCCACCATCAACAATCATAACTTGCATTTTTGGAGTTGGGTAAATAAAACAATTGAAGTGGGTAGGTAACTTACTATTTATGAAGTTATGAGTACTCCCTGAGTCAATCAACACTATCACCTTCTATTTGTTTGAGATAACCAATAACCTTTGGTTTTTTAGGAGTACTAATACCTAACAATGCATGGGAAGAAATTGTAGTTTGGTGATCGTCTACTTCCTCTTCTATTGGTTCCTCATCCTCTCCTATATTTTCAGCATCCTCATCATCCTCATTACCTCTATCAATATAGAACAAATTCTTCTTAGTACATTTTTGTCCCGGTACATATTTTCTATCACAGTTAAAGCATAATCCTTTTTCTCTCTTTTCTTCCATTTGTTGAGGAGTCAGTGTAATTGGCCTAGAAAATGAAGGGTAAGAGATACTATGGTCTTTGGTGTTAATGAAAGGTGGTCTCCTACTACAAAGAACTTTTTCCTCTGCTCGACGTACCATGATAATAGAATCAGAAAACTTGAGTGGATTAAACATACGTAGCTCATGCTCGATGTGGTCCTTAAGACCCCCAAGAAATAGGTCATTCATATTCTCTTCTGGTATATTCTCCACCCTTAAGGATAGGTTTTGGAATTGATGCACATAATATTTGACTAGATCCTATTTCTCGTAACTTTTCTAATTGACTAAAGTAGCTCTCTGAAACACTAGAACTATAGTGCAATTGCAACTCCTCAGTAAAAATTGTCCAAGTGACACCGAGACCATTCTTTGCCTCTGAGCACATAACCATCGATACCAAACAAATTAGTTTGGTTCAAGATATAGGGATGCCAATGTCACCTTTTGTCCTGGTGGCTTTTGATGTAGCTCAAATAATTTCTCCATTTGATTTATCCAATTCAGGGGATCTTTACCATCAAATTTGCGCATATCCACTTTCGGCATCATGTTCCGTGGTTGCGAATAAGTTGGATTCTGATTGGGCTGGAAAAGTGATCCAACATGGTTATTTTTTCCATGATTTTGAACTCAAGATCCTCCTTGGTTGATATGGGATGGATTTGGGCCATACTATTTACCCTTTACATGTTGCATGATATCATCCAATCGATTATTGATTTGGGCTATGTCTCCTATAGAGGCCATCTCAGATTGTACATTTCGTAGCTCATACTCAAGTTGGCTCACATTATGATCAACTGAAGTAAACCCTAGTGCTGAGGAATTTTTATTTACCCCTTCTGAATCCATCTCTTCAATCACTATCTCATCTTTATATGGGTTTTTACCCGGAGTAACCAGATTCTTTTTTACTCTTGTGGAAGGCCCTGCCATGATATCAAACCTTAGGGTTTAGGGTTTCGATAAAAATTTGTTCGAACAAGAAAAAATACAGAAAAGATACAAATACTATTATTTCTAGATCTTTCCAAAAAAGTAAAGAACTTGAAACAATTCCACAATTGTGCACACTAGGGACCGATTTTATTAAAAATACCTAAATTTGTAATAACTTGTGAAAAATAAATCAAAAAATTCTGAAATTTTCAGGGAAGTTTACTTGAATTGTTTTCACAACTCTGGTAAAAATATCTCCAACCAATTAATGCTATTGGTTCAAAATATATTATGGAATTCAAAAAACTAGGGTTTTTGCCCTAATTTTGGCCTAGATCGTAGCTCTGATACTACTTGTAATGAAATTACTAGTATCATTCAGATTATGAGCAGCAATATAACACCAAATAACACAATATTTCAAAATAATGATCTCAATATGCAATTGTAATAGCTTCACCACTTGGAGGGGGCAATCTCCAAACCATATAATAAGACTCAAATGCCTAAATGATAATGAACCAATACCTACAATCCTCTATATATACCATTCATATGTTATGACCATCATCCAGGCCAACCTATTAAGCATGAGAAAGTATAAATGATATAACAAAATGATATGGTAAGCCACAAGTCGGCTACTCATATCCTAATACAAGAAATAGGTTAAGGGCATAGCAAGCTTGATTGACTATTTGTTCTACACACTTGTGTACAAGGTGGAGTCATTTTACAAACACAAGAGGAAGTTTCCACAATCCATCTTCTTTACCAATTTCAACAAATAAAGAAAACTATTGATAGTGGTTAAGAGAGAAAAGAGTATTCATGATAGAAATTTGCCTTGCAATTACTCCTGATTGCAATCAATTATCATTGAGGAGATAAACAAATAGAAACACATAGTATTTGGTAAGGAAATACAAAGCCTTGGACACGTATGCGAATGTGCTTGGGCTATCATAGGAAACATATGTAAGAACATGTTGAAGGCGTTTGAACTTTGGAATTGATATGTGTCGATGTCATCATATCAAACACCTAAAGCGGAAGGTAATTCAATGCCATCATATGTTACCGATGTAGATTGCTAATCATAAGTCATAACGAAATAAGCATCATGGTGGAATAATGTTTTCCTTTCACATGCAGGAGCCAGTATTTATGTGGAGACAAACAAGGTAAATGAAGATAAGCTCTTGAGAAAGCAACTCATGATGAAAGCAAGCTCTTGTTGTGCTGGAATACTTAGAGCATCCCACATTAAGATATTAACATTATGATTTTTCATTACATCAATAATGCTAAAATAAGCAACAGTTTTGGAAACAAACTCTACTATTTTTACATAGGATTTAGTGAAAACTGATTCTACTCCAGCTATTTTGATATTTAAGGTATAAATAATCTTCTTAGATCAGGTTGTAGCTATTTTTTCTATTCTTTACTAGTTGAAACACCTGCTATTTTTTGTGGAACAAAAGAAGTGCTAACTGATTTCTGGCCTATAGTTGCAGTTTTATTTGTGACTGTGGGTAGAATAGGTCTATTTTGAAGATTTTCAATTTCCTGGGCCTTTTCTGGTGCCCTAGTAGTATCTACAATAAAATCATCCTCACTAAAACTAACCAATTTCTATTCATGTGCTTTCTAAACATAAGTTTTCTTACTGCCCACCCTCCATTTGAGGCATGACCAATGTCTCAGGTTGCGGTTGGGCAACAAGACTTATATTCAGGAAATCATTTGGGAAACTTGTAGCCAAATGAGTTTGATTACAAGGTTGACACCATTCTTCTATAGACATATTAACTTGGACTAAAGTGTTAGATGAACTAGGAGCCTTTGGGTCAAACTGTCTTCGTTGATAATGATGCCTATAATTTTGATTCTGTTGCTAAGGCTACCTATTTTGTTGGTTTTGCTAATAAGGAGTTTGATAAGTCCTGCTAGGTAATTCAAGTCTACTTTCAGTCAAAGTCAGCTTGTTTCCCATAGTCCGCAAATCTTTAAACACACCATCTAATGAGGATGCAGTAGAAGGTTCTATAATGGTAATAGGCTATGGGATAGGTGTTAAATCTACTAAAAAAGGAATTGAATGCCTTGGTGCTAACTTTACGGCTTGAATAAGAATGTTTTTAGGCTTTATAGCAATTTGATAAGACTTCAGGAGAGTTTCACCTCCCATAGAATGAATCATAGTTGAAATATCATTCTTTAGTGCTCTAAGACAATAAACAAAAACATGGTCAACTTGAGGCTTGACACTTGTTGTAATTCTTTCCCAAGTTCTAGAAAAATAAATATTGAAAGTAGCAATAAATTCATGAGGGGATCTTTTGATTATAGACAGTTGTTCTATGAGGGATAAATTATCTAAATTATCTTGAAATTGTTTCAGCAATTTAACACCTAACTCATCCCAAGTTCTTATGCTTCCAATATCTAAATTTATATACCATTGTAAGGCTTTCCCTTTAAGGGATGCAACTAAAATTATTAAATCCACATCTTCATGAGTAATATTATGGACTGCACATAGGGGCACAACATCTTTGATGTGATGGGTAGGTTTACCTTGATTTTCACTAGTGAATGAAGGCAAGCTTTTCATGGCAACATTACGGATATCATGATAAACTAGAATTACTAATGGGCTACCATTAGCAAAGGTCACAAAATTCCTAGGTGGTTGAATAACCATTTGAAAAAGTGGGATATCAATAGAGAAATTAATACGTGGTGAAGGAAGATTAGGAGGAGGGTTGTTAAAACCATGGCTATTATAAGGTAGGATGTTACCAACTCTTCTTCTTCTTGAAGAATTCAAAGGTAAAAAAATAAAATCAAAAGGAATTCCTCTTACCGATGATCTTGTAGTCACTTTAGGCATGGAACATGTTGCAAAATTGGTCTAAAATCATCCTTACAAAGTTTCCAAATAAATAATTTAATCTTTAGAATAAATTGCCACATCTTGTTGTCCTTAAAGTAACCTTTCTTTTGTGAATATGTTGTAAATTGCTTGCAAATATGATTTGTTGTCCCACCCGTCATTCCAAAAAATGTAATCTCTCGAAAGTGCACCCTATAGAGAGATGGTTGCATGTGTTCTAAGCTTGCAAAAATGGATCTCTATCTTTCGTACATGTAACGCCCGCTAAAATCTCCCACTTGAGACCCATGAACAACCTAGGTTTAGTTACAAAATTATGGAACAATTTTTTTTTAAAGTGTTAACAACCAAAGTCTCAAGGACAATTAAATTCAACTAATAACTTTTCCCATTATAATAATTACTAATTCCACATTATAAAGCAACAAGTGTAATAAGTCCACACCTAGCTCAAATTTCCTTAGGGATTAATTTAATCACTTATTACATTCACATTTTAGCTAAATATTCCCTGATTAAAATTTTAGGGTTAAGGGACCAAAATAATTAACTTCCCAAGGTATTTATTTACACAAGATCTAAGACAAGAGAAAGGTTTAGTTACAGTGGGTGAAAAGAATACATATTTAAAATCATCAGAGTAAATTCTTACTTACCCACTCCCAGAACTCGATTAAAAATTCAATTTGATTTTTCCCATGATTAATATAATTAAAACTTCCTGAAAAACATTCCCATTAGATAGTTAATTTCCTCACCTTTTCGGTGATATAAGGAAGTCCTCCTAACTCCTCATATTTCTCAAGTTACGGACCAACGGAACTTGGGGTGAAATTTTTCCCAAGAGCGGGCTTGCATGTCTAGGGAGGAAAATTTTCCCCAACTCAGGGTTGCGGACTTTGGAGAGAAAATTCACCCGGGGGAGAAAAGTGGACAAGTGGAGTGGGGAAGGCATTTAGCGATTTTTCCCTTTTGGAACAAAGTGAATTTTACACCCACACCTCTGCCGACACCCAGGGAGGCCATGTGGCAGCTCCTTATTGGCTGTAGGGCAGCGGGTTAGTGGGGAACATTTGGAAAATTTGACTATTCAAAAGGAAGGGCAAAAAGGTTGAAAGGAACCCACACCTCCACCAATGTGAGAAGATGCTACGTGTTACCCAACCGTTAGCTGTGGTTTGGTGGGCCGATGGGGATAATTTGGAAATTTTGTTCAAAATTTTTCTAAGGTGTTAAGGCTTAAAAAGATCCACTCCTCCTTCGATGCCTCATGAAGCCACGTGGCAGCAGTTGATTACCTGCGGTCTGACGGGGCTACGGGGAAAACTTACAAATTTTGACAAATTTATTTTTGAAATCACTTAAGGTTAAAATCAATTTGAGCCTCCATCGATGCCCAACAAAGCCATGTGTTGATCAATGATTGGCTGTGGGGCTGCTGAGGAAAAAATTCCAAATTAACTATTTGGACTTAGATCATTTTTAGACAAAGTGAAGGCTTGCAGATTAGCGGAGTAACGGGCAACTTTATGACTTTACACCTTTTGGGAAAAAAGGAGAAAAAAAAGGAAATTTTTAGCCTGTGGGTCTGCGCAAGAATATTTTATTCATTTAAAATTTGACAGTGACATTATTTTGAGCTTGAAATGAAGTAAAAACTTCAGAAGGCCATAACTTTTGATTGGGAATTCATTTTTTGGCAAACGAGGACTTTTTGGAAAGCTCTCGATGTCTGATTTTCACAGCATCCTTATGATTTTGATTTTGATAAATTTTAAAGGTTCATTTTGAGAAAACATCTTTCTATCACTTAGAAAGTGAACTGGTAGTCTTAACTTATGAATTTTTTTCAAATTTTTCGTTAATTCTTTTTCCCCTTACCAAACAGGCATGGAGTATTTTACTTGGAATATTTTAGGATAGATTGCAAGGTTAAGTTTTCTTGATTGATTTTCATTCAAAATTTATCAATTTTATACAAGAAGTCTGTAATTTGTCCTTTGCTTGATTTGAAAGGTTCTATAAAATTTTCATAATTATTTTGGTATGTTTGGGGTCGTTTTGACCTTAAAAATAAAATTTGATATTTCATTTTTTCTTTTTGATGTTACAGGGTCATTTTTTTCAATTTCTTATTAATAATTACCAGTATGAAAGTTATCTAACAGAGCTCAAATTTGAATAGATTTATTTTCATTTGCCAATTTTAAACTATGTATTCATTCCAACCCATCCTAACATACTAAGTTGATTGAAGAAAATTATTCAAATTCCAAATTACAATTTTGATTTCTAAAACATTTATTAAAAAAAAGAGTATTATGACATTTCTCCATACGTATTCAATTTTTCATCCTTCCAACAGAATTTCAAAATAACTTCAACAATCAGATTTCAATACCCAATAATGGCATTTCAGTAAAGTAATACAATCCTTTATTGATTCAAAGATATACCTTTACAATTTCTTCTTTCATTCCTTAATTATAATATACAAAATATGATTTCTTTCACATTCTTTGAAAAGAAGAAAAATAGAGTATATCTCTTTCACAATTCAATTTACAACTTTCATAGACCATACAGACCATCTTTCCATCACAAATAATATACACAATCATCCACTTCAAGTGGGAAAATGTTACATTAAGAAATGATCTCAGCAAGGACTGTCAAACTGTCTTTTTTCTCAGTTCCAAACCAACAACATGAATTTCCATCATTCTCCAATTTGGTCACAATAGAATAGGGGAAAGGAAAATCTCTCCACCCAACCAAGAAATCCAATGAAAAGGGAGAAGCCATCCTTCTTCATTGGCCCCCAAGCCCCAACCACATTGCAATAAGAAATGGTTTTTTTCAACTCATGGCAACAATAGGCTTCCATAACACAAAGACATATTTATGATTCAAAACACAGTCCAAAACAAAATTATATTTTTTCAGCACAGAACAAAACAAGAAACAACACTCAGGCTTCATCATGCAAGCCAAAGGAGCAAGAAACTATGGGAGATGTTGCTTATTCCTCCCAAAGAGGAAATGGGTATCACCACCTGAGAACAAACCGCCAAAATATATATCATTTCAAATCCCTGACATGCCCTTATGCCTCCCCCAAGTACCCCTTATTCCTTACATTTTCTTATGCCTCCCCAGCCTCTTATGGTACCCCATAATGACTAAAGAAATGCAAGCTATTTCTTTGTAAGGTGGAACTCAAATCCCAACTCCCTCCACACTTATACCTCCCCAAAACACTTATACCTCCCCAAAACACTTATGCCTCACACAAAAATCCCCATAGTCTTCTCCTACGCCATCCCTAGGCCATCTACCCAACCAACCAACAAATAAAACAACACATTCAAACATTCAACCATTCACATATGCATACAAATAAAAGGAGAGTATTTCTAAAAGCTAAGCTCTTACCTCTGCATGATGGAGTTTGTTCCAAGTTGAAAACAACAAGCTCTCCAATGCAACACAAAACAAGAGATCAACAATAAAAAAGTATGCAACAATCTCCAAATTTATCCCAATTTGTAAGAGCTCCAATAATCCAAAGCAAGTCTCCAAAAATGAAGTGATAAAAGTGAAGCAAAAAAAAGCCCAAAAAAAAGCCAAGGAATTCAAATATACACAAGAGGAAAGAGAAGAGGATGAGTTGGATCCATGTGGGATGCCACATCACACATCCTCAACTCCAACTCATAAGTCAACTTCAATATCCAAGGCACAATTTAAATAAGTAGGTGAATAAATGATAGTTTTACTTACACACTCAAATCAAACCCACACCTCATAAAGACTGAAATTGAAAACATGTAAGAAAGTGCAATAAAAGCATACAACTTGACTTATAAAAATGCATAATGAAGGCTATATTTAAACCCTCCAACCATAGGTGAGGTTGGCATGTGAATTTAAGAGGTATGGGAAAAGTTTAACTTGTCCCATAAGCTTCCAAAATCAGCCTCGAAGGACAAATTCAAATTTCAAAAGGAGGTGGAGTGTTTAATACTCCAAAATTAATTTACACATCACTTACACATTTCTTACAACACTTTAATTTCAGGCCAAAAACTCTAATAATTATTTTCTTATGTCCAAATTTGATTAATTAATTTTAACAACATGTTTACTCACATTAATTTACCACAATTAATAAATAATGAAAGGGGTAAACACATCACTTAATAAACATATACAAACATCAATAAAAAGGAACCAAATAAATAAATACACATAACCCTTGGTCACATTTAAAGGTGATCCCCCCATGGGAATCCCTAACAATCAAACACACACAAATGGACAATACAAGTTTCCATGGTGACCTTGTTGAATTCATCTAGAATTCTAATGTGGTTGGTCTCCAATCCCCCAATGTTTTTTGTGATATTTTTAACCTACAAAATACAAATACCCCTTCGGCCTCATGGCCATATTAGAACATCCAAATGAATATAAAATAATTTCAAAACCATCAATATATATGAATCACAAAAACATCCAGACAATCAACAATATTAGTTACATTTTCATCAACAACTATATAATCATCAATTTAAAATTCAATTTTCTCGGTCTACTCAATATATCCAAATATCACATGTCCTAAAAACATCCATAAATATATACATAACCATTTCCAACAACATGTCAAAATCTATATAAAATGTCTCTAACAATCATCATGCATCATATATGAATCAGAGTCAACAATAATCCATGATCTGACATCTAACACCATACTAAATCAAAACTATAATAATGTCCATAATATAGTCAACAGTATCATGATCAATATCAAAATTGTCAAAGGGAAATGGGCAACTACATTACATATAATTGAAACACCTCAGGTCTATGGGTATACCTATTGTTGAGGTGAGTCTTCGGTATCAAGGCCGGTTCCTTCTTGATGTATCCTAAACTGGATTTTTGGGTTTTGAGGGTAAAGAGATGACTGTAAATGATAAAAAAAACTAGGGTGACACATAGAACTTGTTGAGATCTTTGGCTGAGTACATGCACAAGTATCTAAGAATGAATTCTTGATGCATAAACCAATAGGTTTCAGCAAAATATTAAGGAAAAACACTTGATGTATTGAGGGAAAGATTCAGAAAAATGCTGATAAGATAAACATCCACAATAATATCATGTAGAAAATAATAAATTTGTACTACGGAATTATGATTAACCAAGGAATTCAACATTTAGAAGGATTAACAAGAGATACACAAGACTGCAAATTGTTAGAAAGGTAGAATATAAATCTCATTCAAAAGGAAAAACTTGCAAACTGCTTCAGCACTCTTATGTTCAAAAAGTCCTCCTTTGTGCTTTGCCAATGCACACAATATATAGAAAAATTATCTATCCCACCCATCCTAAAAATATACTAAAATTGTACTCACCCATGCATTCTATTTTATCCTTTATCGTGAATAAATAAAGGAATAAAAATAAGCATGCTAATACAATGATGCATTACTAGCCTTGGTTATAAAAATACAACTCAGTCAAACTGTAGTTGACTATTCTATTTTTAATAAGGTTGGGTGAATAATTATACTAATAAAAAACTTCCTTGTAATTTCTATCTTCTTGTGCTTTATGTGACATCTGTAATTTCTCCTAGTGGTAACATGAAAAATGCACCATATTATTATTTGATTTCTAAGACCTCCCTTTTTGGGGACCACTGTGAACACTTTGTACCATTCTAATTTTGACCTCCTTTTGAATAATCATTGGATGACATTATTTAGTGACACTACCCTTTTGGTTTGACATTGGCATAGACTAAGGTCAAGCTATAAATCAACTATCATTTGATTATAATAGGCCACCTTTTGACCATTGACATAAACTAAGGTTTTGTTCTGCATAACAATATTTGATCATGATTTACCTTTTCGGTGATTATAGTCATTGGCATTTTATATAAATCTTCGAACTTTAATAGGTCAATGCAATGATTTTGTTTGAATGATGTGGGCTTGTCCCCTCCCACGGTGACTCAACCCTTCACATATTTGGTTGGTGGCATCTAACTCAGTTCAAGTTAACTGTAACCCTGAGTTTGCATTGATAAATTAAAATCAATGTTGGTCATTGATTCTCTGACCTTCTTCATCTCTGATCATTGATCTTATGATCTTTGATTAGGGTTTTCAATTTGGCATTTAATGTGGTTGGTGGCACTGTAACCATGGTTATTAGCATTGGAATTGGCAAGGGTTTCTATGGTCATTTGATCTCGTACTGATTATTTCTCATCCATTGATTCTTTAACTCAGTTTGAGTTAGATTTACATGAGGTCGAGTTGGGATTGTTAAAAGAACTCAAACATAAATCATCGTTTACTTTGAGTTTCTTATTTCATGGGAAAATCCTTTACAAATTTTTTGTAGATGGCCATTGATTGTGTGTTTCAGCTTCAGTTTTACTCTATAAATTAATTCTACGAGGCTCTGCACATTATCATTTTATATCATTTTTATCCCTCTATTTTGATCTCTTGAGAAAAATCTTGTGGAGGTGATCATAGTGTGTTCCAAACTCTCTTGTTTTGCATAATGTGATACAAGCTATGATTTTCTTAACATTTTACTGCTAGCTGAGCATTGACATTATAGTCCATTGTATTCATGGAAACCTTGTTCTCATTGTTGTTTCTACTCCCAAACTTGATTGTGAAAATTGATGCTATGGTAAGTTTTGAGCTCTGAGTTTAGTTCTTTCTAGATTTTACCTGTCACTTCTTTATTTCTTTTTTGTACTTGATAATATTCTAAAGAATTATTTGAACTTCTATGATTTTTTGTGACTCTTGAGCCTTTGAACCTTCTGAGAGAATTTTTAGAGTAAAGTCATTTATGGGTATTTGAGATTTCCTTGCTCCACCTTGATGCTTTGAGGATTTTAAATATTTTCTTTGAAGAAAAGTAATTTTATTCATCCTCCTTGCATCTCTTGAGAATATTGTAGAAATAAGAGTTATGATTTGTTTATTTAACCAAAACTCCTTTCTTTACCTTTGGCCAGCTCATGGAATTTGGTGAGCTCATGGAATTCTGAGACCTTGATAAAAGTTTCCATTGATCTATGCGTAATAAGTTTTGTAACTTATGTCTATAGAGTTAAATTGACTTCAATTATCTGATACTAAGTTTGATGAATTTTGAGTTTTTCATTCCTGAATTTGGGTACTCGTAATCTTATGATTTTTTCTTTTAATCCACCGAGAGTTCTCGAAGAAACGCCACTGTGAAATGAATATTTAGGATTTGTTTGTTTGCTTAATATGGCCTGAACCTTCTCCATTTTTTATCATTCTGGGTTCTTTGTATGAATGATTTCTATAAGTGGCTAGAACATTTAGATCTACTAATACCCTTTAATGGGTTCATGCTTTTGTACTTGGGCATGCATGAAATATTGGATCCGAAGTATTCTTACACCTAATTCCCATGTTTCTGAATTCTATTTATAGCCTTGTATATATGAATGGCAAGTGTTGGATTTTAAAAGTTGGGTTTGAGCTCTATTTGAGTTTTATCTTCTCATATATTGAAGTTTGCACGATTCTGTTCAACCTACTGTATCCCTGAAAACCACTTTTTTCCTCAAAGAGTTGGTTCGTTTTTCATTTTCCCACATGACCACCATATTTGAGGTAACTTCTTCTTATTTACAACTACAAGGCACTTCAGTATTTCAAAGTAAATCTATCTATTTATCTTGTTCTAGGTTTGAGTTGTTTTCTCAGTCTAAGAAACCCTTGCCATGACTGAGTTGTTTTGTTATTGTATGAATGTCGCCTGAATATCATACTTTCTGAGTTTTGTTTTGGATGAAACTCTGATTTTCTTGACTATAACTTGATCATTTTTGGCCTTGTGACTCCATTCGGTACTGAAAATTTTGGGAAAATTTGTGGTTTTGTGGTTTCACCTCTCTAAAAATATTCTGATCTTGAAAACACTCCCATTTTTTCATCATTTCCTTCATGCATTTGAAGATGATACTCTTGATAAAACTTCTAGGAGACTTATGCAAGATAACCCATCCCTTTTCAGATAAATTCCATTTTGAAATTGTTGTTTAGATCCATCAATCTGTTCTTATTGGAAGTTGTAGCATCGATATCTATTTAATTACTTGGATGTTTGACATTTTCCCTGATATGTGTACTTGTCTACCCAGAAGATATATTTGGGTTTGTTGTTTTGAATTCCATGAAGCTCATTCAATTGTAACCTTGCTCACTTCTTTAATGGCTCAATTTCTGACCTGAGATGATGTAAAACCTATTTTTCTCATATTTGTACCATTCAATATTTGGTATCTATAAAATTTTTCCATCATTATCTGTTGTTTGTGTTGGAAGCTTGTAATTTATTTCTGATACTTTTGGAACAAGGTTGCTACTTTTAAGGTTACTACACTTTTGCTCCTTTATTTATCTTGAATTCATAAAATATATGGCTGGCTTTTCTTCAAAAAATTGTAACCTGATATGAAACTAGAATTTATTGGAAACATTCCTTTTACTTGTATAAAATACCTCCATTGTTCCCTTGATGCAGAAAATTTTTACATTTATGTGCAAGTTGTATGGGGAAATTTTTGTATATCTACAACCGTCTTCAAGTATTGTATGCTCTGAAAGTTTTGAGAATATTCTTGTATACTACTTCTTTGTGTCATTGTGATTTGAATTCCACGGATGGCTTTAACTTATGGATGTTTACCATATTTATCAAATCGTTTACTAGTGTAATTCATTGTCATCAACCTATCAATGAAGTTATCTGTTATTGCACACCTGTGGATGTAGCTTAATTTTATCCTTGATTTGTCAAAAATGGATTCTTCTTTGATCTAAACCTGTACTTATATTATTGAATTTTTCCTCTTTTTGTTCATTTGGTTGTACTTCTTCCATTATTATGAATTGGTGAATTTCATTACTCTAGTACTCTATTGTAGCTAAGTTGTTTTCTTCGTGAAACGTTGCCAAGTTGTCATTTCAAGGGTTTTGATTAACTTTAGTTTTATTCCCATATCATCATTCATTGGTGCCCTACTTTTGAAAGTTCTCTAACTTTTTGAAATGTAATATCCACTATTAGATGTTTCTCACCTTTAGTATTCAAAACTTGACCTATTTGAAGGTTTGTAGAAAGATAGATTGTACATCAAAATTTTATTCCTTTCAGACTGAGATAGATTCGTATCTTCATGGATAAATCTACAAGATGTGCTTTTTTTATTTACATTTAATAATGCTTCGAAAAATGTGTTGATAGTTTCTTGGTATATGATGATGCCTCTCCAAAACTGAACTTTAACCTGTAGCATAACATGATGTGCATTTTACATGTTGACAAGTTGTACTACTGCAAAATTTTCTTGTTGTATCTTCTGATCTAAAAATCTAAGACAATGTGATCCTTGAAAGTATTGGAAACTTTGTACTCTCCCAACATTCATAAGTATTCAATAATTTGTACTTTATCTTACAGAATGACTATCTATAGGATTCTCATTAAGCTTTGCAGTTTTAATCATGCACTTGTACTTAAGGCATATATTAGTGTCAATTGATTTTACGTTTTTGATCTGTGATGATGCAATTCTTTTGTTGTATGCAAATCGTATCTTCCCTAATTGATTGTATCTTTTATAATCCTTTGACCTTATTTGCATCAACCTAACTATATAGCTTTAATTAATTGGAAGAAGATGAGCCATATTCTTAGGTTCTCCTTTGTACTAATTCTGAGCTTTATATCTTGTAAATGCTACTTCATTCATTTTGAAGCAGTTACTAGAAGTTTCCATCTTGATCTGCAACTCTGATTTTGTTTAATCCCTATCTTTTTATTTCTTCACTTTCTTCTGTAACCTTTTCATGACTATGTAAGTCATTGATGTTTTTGTACTTGTGCTTATTTGTTGCAATTCTTATTATACTTGATCTTGATTCAACTGTACTATGATATGCTTATTCATGTAACTTTTCTTTTCTATAGTTGACATCAATCTGCTCCTTTCTAAGAGTTTTTTTCCATGTTCAGATAACTTGTTTGTTTATAACCCATTTTTGAGTTGATTTTTGAGCATTACCGAATCTTTCTTGATGAAATGCGGAAAAGACTACCTAGAAATGTGAATTTGGTCCTTTATTTCTCAGTTGTATTCAATTAAGCTGTAACACTTCTTTTCTTTTAGTTGGTCAGTGTATCCTTCATCCATTGAATTATGGCTTGTTGTTGGAAGTTGAATTCTTGTAATTGTTTTCTTTGACCATATCATGCATTATCTACTTTCTGCATTACTATTTGATTTATGTACAGCTTTCAATCATGTATTAGTTTGAAATAAAATTATGGAAAGATGTAAAATGTCCATTTTACGTGGTGAAGCCCTATCAAAATTTCTTAGATAATTTCCTTTTCCATTCTGTTTCAACTGTAATCTTGTCTCATTACAATTAACTTCAACCGTTAGTTTGAACTGAAATAAATGTACTTTTATAATTCAAGTTACATAATGTATCACTTCTTTCTTCTTACCTGTATCTACACATTCAAATAAATTGGTTAGAAAACATTAGGATTTTTGGCCTCTCTTTATTCCATAGTTTTTTTCTTTCTTCTCTCTTTTTCTTTCTAAGTGAATAAGTCATGTATGCTACTACAGAATAGTGCTTTTATCAATTGTTCCTTTGATCCTCATGTAATTTATACCTCCTGATGTTAATAGATCCACTTGAAATAATTTGGATAGTATAGGAACATGGATCATCCTTGAGCTCAAAATTAACAATCTTTCATTTTCTAGTTTTAAGGTACAGTGCCATTTGCTAAGAAGTGAGGATGAAGATGGAAGAAAGTTGGAATTGGAAATGCATCATCCAAAATGAAAGAAACTCAAAGAAATGATGGTTTATTTCATACTCCTTTCCTTTACTTTTCATGCATATGTACCTCTTACTTTAGTAGTTGTAATTTACTTTTGAGTTACATCCTACGGCTTGTGTGGGAACATTTGGAATTACTTACGAATAAAACATTGAATTTTAAAACTAAGTTCTTAATTTCTTTCTGCATTTCAGCTTTGTATATGGATTGTATAATGAATTAAACAACTCAATAAAATAATTGAATGTATTTAATCATGAAGGAAATAACTTTAAAATACCTGTAACTTTAGCAATGAACCTTGACTGATGTAATCTGCAACTATGATTGTTGTTCCAAAACTTAAAACTTCATCTATTATGTATTTTTCAGTCTTCATTAAGTTTACACATCTGTCCTTTGAGGCTTTGTTCTCTTTTGCTGAAGATAATCATGAAATTGTAGACTATATGATCTGTTACATTTTGTAACAACACACATAGCTGCAAATTAGATGTATTCATTAATTAATCGAACATGAAAAATATTGAACTGAAATAATATCCCCTAGCTTAGGTTCATTTCATCAATGCCATCCATTGTAACAAAGTTTCGAGTTGCCCATTTTTGCACAATTGCAAAGATTGTAAACAAGTCCTTCTTTGCAGGCTCAGGCTTTCCACAGTGCCAACATGCCATCTTGCTTTTGGATTTTCACCTTGAACCGTATTTTGATTTTCCATGCCTTCCTCTATTCTTCATTCTCCCTCTAGTTTCCTTCATCAAAGCATTCCCTGAAATAGAATATTACCCAAATATTTTTCTTCACATTTACTCACTTAGAATAACCCCTCATCATCCTCAAACTTCAACTTTGAGTTAGCTAGAACCTAGGTGCTTACCGCCATTACAAGACTATTCTAGCTCTTAGGTAAGGAAAAATAAAATTAATGAATCCCTAACTTATTCATCAAATTCTATTGTAACCGAAGCTATCATATTCAAAACCATATTAAAATCACTCAAATGACCTGTTACTAAACTATCCTTAAACATATTCATATTAAACAACATTTTTATTTAAATATGTTGTTAGAGGAAGAGGATTTTCATATAAATTCCATAATCCATCCCTGATTTCTTTTGTAGTCTTTTCCTTTGAAACATTAAACAATACCGAAGATGCAAGACATATCCGGATTATTCCAAGTTCCTTCCTATCTAGAAATTCCCACTTTACATCTGTCATACTCGATGGTTTGTTCCCTTTCTCAGACATTGGAATATAAAGATCCTTCTAATAAAGGTAATCTTCCATCTGCATCTTTCAAAGACTAAAGTTATTCCCATTGAATTAATAAAAATATGATCTTCCAACATCCACCATAGCTCCCACTCAAGATAAAAATTTCCCTATGATTCAACACTTTAGAAAAGAGAATAAATATCTAATACCAATTTTTAGGAACTATGGGATAAATTATGCAGAAGAATCCCACACATAATTGCAATAGTAGAAACTAATATGCCAAAAGATATTATATATATGAAATAAAAGTGCAAATAGTAAAAGAACACAACATAGATATATTAGTTAACATGGTTCACCCAATTTGGGCTACATCAACCAAGAATCACTTGCTTATATTTTATTAGAAGACACCTCTTTCTCATAATTCAATACCCTGATCTATTTGAAGTTGTGCTCAACAAATTCTCCTGAATTCACACTTAAACTCACACATATCTACAATGATATGTCATCCCTACATCAATAGGAAACAACTTAAGAACTTTTATAATATTGTGGGTAGCAAAACCATGGGCCAAAACTGTCCCATAAATCTATGGTTAAAAAACCCTGTCCATATGAGAAGAGTACGTTTCCTAAGATATCAAGCACATTTTCCGAGGCAATTTTTTTTTCAAACCCTGGTGAGAAAACTATGGAGAGTGTACTAGAATTTTATTATATAGTCCTCAACACTTCCACACATGAAGATGGGCTCCACAACATAAAAAAAAAAGAGAAAATAACACAGAAATTAAAATATGGAGACACTAATTTGGGTTAAATAGGAACACAAATTTTAATCTCGAACAACAAGAAAATTCTCATACAAACTTAAGGACATATATCACTTACGTTAATGGAAAATATGATTCCATGGACCAAATAATTTTAAAAAATAGTGGGAAATTTGAATGTAAAAAATTATTCCCAAAATTTGAGGAATTAAACATACTCCTTGACTCAAATACCAAACAATAGCCATTACTTCAACAAAAGCCAAAAAATTGAGGTCTAGAGGAGGGAAACTTAATAAGTACAAATTTTGACATAGTTTTTTTCTACAAGTTGAAAATAACATTCAAACTAATTTTTTTATGCTTGTGTCTCCCCCTGGCTACTTTTCCTTCACATCTCTGCCCTGCATTGGTCTACCCCCTTATGTGGGTTTTACCAATATTCTTTTGGATTGGTCATGCAAAATGCTAACATGGTTCCCAAGATTAAGTTGGAAGTGGTCCTTATATAAGATGCTGAGACCGGTTATGATCTACAATGGTCTTATATTTTTTTCCTAAGCTTCTTGGATTTAACGTTCCAACATCAAGATATATCTACAAAAGTTGGAATGCAAGAATGTCTATGGAAACCAGTGGAATGTTATGATAATTGGTTATATTTGTAAATGAATTTATTTGTGTACATAGAATGTTAGGGAAAAATGAAAATGGATGCCTGAGCAGTAGTACCCTAGAATAAACATTAAACAAACTAGAATAAAACAAACCCTTGTAACAAATTCAATTCATTGTTTCTATAACAAGGTAGGCTCAACTTCTCTTCTTTTCAATTGCCAAAATTAATTTGTATTATTTGAAATGAAATCACACATGGAGGAGGAAACTGTGATGTATTCTAAATTGGAAAGCCATATTATTACTCATTTTTCTCTTGCCCCTCTAAAGTTCTACGTGTCGACAGGTGAGTTTAAAATGACATGGCCTCCTCCACGCGCATTAAACATAAAACACCAACCCACTGCAATGCTACAGGTGAAAAGTATAGATCATCGATGGAAAACATGTCTTCAAGACCTTGTGGTTCCATGGAATACCTAATATGACCACATGAAAAAACACCAACAATGTAGATTGACTCTTGGGAAACAGTGATCAGGGCCTAAAAAATAGTGGTGTCACAAATTTGACACAATATTTTTTAGAATTGATAGGGATGGAGATAATGAATCGACTCATAATGAATTAAATTCATCAACCTCTATGTTTATATAGTGTTTTTCTATGCATCCAATAGTCCAGGATGCTTGCATGGTCATCCTCTATACATCTAGAAGCATGGTCATTGATTTGTCCCTCCTAGGTCATGGAATCTGGATGTAAAAATGCCTATAGGTGTAATTAATTACTAAAAATCATACACAAAATGTTTTATTTTAATATTGAAGGGGAAGTGTAATATGAGGTTGAATTTGAAGGACCAAAACATAAAAGTAGGAAGATGGGTATATAAGAAGGGGTTAGAGGGAGGAGAAGTAATTAGGAGATGATATTACTGGGTGAAACCATTTTGAGGAAGCTAACTTTCTTACGAGGAATAATGTATGTAACATGTCCATATTATGTCAAATGTTCTAAGGATAAAAGGGATACAGAACATGGCCCATTCATAACTACAAATTCAACCTACTGAGCCCTTATGATTCCCTAGAATCTAACCCATCCACATGTAGATCAACCTCCATAGGATTGTCCAAAGAGAAGACAACTAGAAATCAGATAAGGCAGATAGAAAACCCAATCTTTGAATCAGTAAACAATTTTTTTTTTCTGGGACAACGCGAGACGTACAATCACAATCAAATGGATGACGTTTCCTAGAACCCTATACTTAGTACAAAGGAGATGAACAATGACGCGGAGCACCTATAGCAAAAGTTCTTCAATCAGATCAAATTAAATTATTATTATGTCATCGATGTTTGGATGTTAATCTATGTCTTTCATGTCCTAGGTCATCAAGGCTGTTGGTAAAAATTCCTATAGGCGTAATTAATTAATATACAAGTATAAGGAGTTAAAAAATTCAAAATTAAGTTATAAGTATTGGTGAAAAATGTATCAATAATGGTTAAAATTAAAACCTGCTACATCAATTCTTTCCTACCATGCTTATAATATTTTTATTTTATTTATATAAAATTACATAATATTAAAAACCATACAATTCTTACGATTAAATTCATTCATTTATAAATTATCCTCTTGCATAGTTTCTAGGAATAAAATATATCTATTATACAATCCACATTTGCTACCTATTATAGTTTTTATTGAATATATATATATATATATATATATATATTGTGTGTGTGTGTGTCCAATGCAAATTTAGAAACTAATTTTAAAATTGATCATTTCCAAACCAACTTGTAATATTGATATGGTTGGAATGTTTTTAATGAAATTATGAATTATGACTCTCACCACAAGCAATTGGCATTATATTATGATCCAAGTTCTATTGGTGGCCATAACTTGTGCAAGAAAACACATAGTCATATATTTATTTCTAATTGTATTGTGTATTTTGTCATGTTTCTTTTTGTATTCTTATTTTTTGAGTGGAATAAAAAAATTTACTTGAAGAGCAAAAAAAACATCAAATCCTATTTACTCATTCTTTAATTTTCATGATCGTTTATTCAAAAAAATTTAGATATGATGGATGTGAATTGAAAATTACACTATAAAGATCCCTTAAAACTCCTCAAAATAGAACAAGAAACATTCAATTGCTCAACAATGTAATCATGGTTCTGTTACATAACACCCTTCATAATGTGAAGTAGGATATATTGATATCATATCATATTTTTTGAAATAATGGGCTTGCTCTTTTGAATTTCATTGACCTTCAAAGAAACAAAAATTGATGTTGTTAATCTCCTTAGAACACCTATTTATTTTTCTGGATAACTTCCAACTACAAGTGATAGTTTTGATTTCATTAGAGGTACATATGAATTTGATACATCTCTATTCTTTAGAATCAAGAAGAGACACATAAACATTCATTTTCCTACCTTATAAAGTGTAAATCACATTATTTATTTTTAGAAATGAGTGTGTCAAATTAAGATTATAAGGAAGTAACAATACAAAAATTCATTTTTTAAAATAACAGTTAAGAACTCAAATATAAATTGCATTACTACATTTCGTTGACACTATTTGCATAAAAACTCAAATTCTAAAAAAGACTATGTCAGACTTCCAAATTTCTATTTGCATAGTGTAAAAAAAAATCATTAGGAGGTGTCACTATGAGACATCAACATTTTGACTTCATATTTGACCTTCCCAACAAATATCAAACTTTTGAGACTTTCATTATTGGTACAAATTCTATTTAATAAAAGTGATTTTTTTGTTACAAACCAATTTATGTATTTCTATCTCTATGGAAAGTGGGTTTTCACTAATTATACACTATGCTAACTATAACTTGTTGCAATCAACTTTAATGAGCTAAAATTGTTGGGATTTCTTTAGTTAGTGCTTTACATTGTTACTTGTGTGAATTTGTTATAATGTGAGAACTACTGACATAAATAGTAAATATGTTGTTAGATAGTATATATGTTTAATTATAATAAACCTATTATTTGTGATATTTAAATTAGTTTATAGTATTCAAGATTGATATTGTTTTGTAACAATAATAGTTAACGTAAATATGTTTAATATTGTTATGAAAAATCTTAGGGATATGGTTGATATTATTATGGAGATATGAACTTCATAAAAATAGGAATGTCTTTTCTATATAATTGGAAAATACTGAATGAATTTTTATTGAGAAAATACCAATATAACATTGCATTTCAAGTTGTGCAATCTGATACAAATCATCAAATATTTAGTAAAACAAACTGAAAGAAATATAAGTAAGTATTGGTGTGTGTGTGTGTGTGTGTGTGTGTGTGTGTGTGTGTGTGTGTGTGTGTGTGTGTGTGTGTGTGTGTGTGTGTGTGTGTGTGTGTGTGTGTGTGTGTGTGTGTGTGTGTGTGTGATGATATAATTAAACTTATTAAATTCAGGATTGACTATGCTTTTAAACACAAGTGATATTATTTCACCATGTTAATTATTTGAAGAACTATTGATAAATGATTAAATCTTAAAATTTATACGGTAATCAATAATAGGTCTTGAATGGCTTCAAACTATCTATCAAGAGGAAATGCATATTAAAAAAAATTGAGTGAGAAATATGATATATTTTTTGTTCAATATATTAGGATAGAAATAAAAAGGAGTAAATAAAATTTTCATGGAAAAATGGGCAAGTAAGGTACATGGAAAAAATAGGGGTTATTTTCATACTAATAATATAACTGGAGGGGGTATTATAAATGAAATAAATAAAAGTAAAATATATAATTAAGGGTATTCTTCAATACCCTTCGAACAAACGTGTTATACCATACTTTTACCAAGCGAATACCCTGTGCATATAGATAAGTTAATAAGAGAGATTTTTGGGATTTGATGATAATTTTAAATCTTGTAATTAAGGAGATAAATTATATTTTATAGGTAGATTATATATAATTTAATCATCAATGAATTATTATTTAGTGTGGTTCGAAATAATTTTATTTGGTATCTATACACACTAAAAAAATTAGATTCTCCTTGTAGAATGCCAATTTTGATCACGTTCCCTTCCTAAGACACATACTAAGATTCAGAATCCAATCACATCATCTCTTTAGATATTTGGTAACATGATCATATATACCTTTTTTTTAATTGTCAATTATGAGAATATTATTTAACCAAGGAAGTCTAAAAACTATGTTCTTAATAGCTTGAGTTTTTGTTTAATTTTTCTTCTTCTCTAGCAAGGACCATATAAATGGGTCTGGTGTGGGGTATGGTCTTTACCGAATGATATGCTCCTACCCTCTTTTATCTCTAAATTTTATTTCAACTATAGTATGTTATTTGGGTTATTCAATCTTCCTAAAGTCAATCTTATCAAAATAGTTCACCTGTGGAAGGCTATAAAAGTATGTTAACGTCACTTTATAACTCACCTGGTATTCTTAGGAACTCATATTGGAAATAATTTTCCAGAAAAACTCGATGGGTTCCTAAATCTACTCAAATCAATAGGACATCATCTATGGGAGTCCCTATTACAAGTTTGAAGCATAGAACTAGGTAAAAGAGTATAGATTCATCAATTTTGAGGCATGAAAAGGTCATTACACTCCATATTATAGAAAGAGAAAAGTTACTCCAAGAATTACACAAGGGTTTCAATTAATAAAGGGTTTGGTCACGTAGTTGTGGTACACCACAAATCACTACATCCATGTTGGGTACATTATATGTACTATGTAATTAACATGCTATCTTTGTGTCAGGAGAAGTGTAGTGCCCACATTTTCTAGCCTCAGTTATCTACTGACTTCTTAACCCATAGTTATAATTTGACAGGGTTTTGACATATATTGGACATTATGTTAGATTAGTTGATCTTTTTTCAAAATGTATGGTGATTTGGGCACATAGCACCAATTCAGATTTGATTATTATATTAGCTCATTTCATTATATGTTGTGGATACTAACATATTTGTATGGTATTTTGGCCTAATTGATATATGATGGATACTTAGTTCAGTCATACATCTAGATTATATAGTTTTTTAAATTTTTGATGAGAACACATGATAGCATAGATGTATGTAATTTATATGTATTGTAATATCATAGATTTTCATGTTTAGACTTGATCGTTTATTGAGTAGTCGATTTACACTTGTATTGGGAAAATGCATTTAATGTGTGCATTGAGTGTGCAGGTGATAGGGAACAAGGGAACGTGGGTTTCAAGGTATCTACACAAATTCTACACAAGAAGCTGACGGGGCTAATTCCTAACCATGTTAGTTGGATGAGGCCTTATAGTTTGCTTGTATTGTTGGGCAGTATGAGTGACCCTTATTTGTAAAGTTGTATTTTATGTGAAATTAATTGTGATTATGTTGTTTATTTCGTTAAGTACACTAGGTTTGGGGACATAATGGTCCCCACTTGCTTTAATTTTTTCATTTGTGTAAGTGTGTGTTAATTACAAAGGATTAGGGTCACATGTGCACCCTTGAGTGGGCCCCACATCCTCTACACTTGTTACCAAATGTGCCAAACCGAAATTGGGATATTTATGGCATTTAAAGTGGCCCCTTTTATTTTTGGGAGTTCACTTAGCATGAAAATAAACCCTTGGACCCTACCAAGTAGGTAGGGGGACTTAATTTCAAGGCATAGAGGGAGTTTCCCTCCCATTTAGCCTCTCTTTTGTCACCATCTGTGTAAGATGGATTGGAATGTGTGTGTGTGTTAAAAGTTGCATAAACTTGTCTTATTTTCTTTTTGGAAAATTTGGGAGAACGGTGTTTAAAGGTGGGTTTATCTTTTCTTCTTTTTATTTTAGGGATCTTTGACTTGGAGGAAAGAGAGGGGTGACACATGTCACACCATCATCTTTGAGGAAATTTATTTATTTTTCTTCAAATACTCCCTCATGGGGGGGAAATGCGGAATTTTTTGCTTTAGACTTTTATTTGGTGCTTGGAGAATTTTTGAAGTAGGAGCTTTGCTTGGACAAGGTATTGGGAAAATCTTAAAGTTTTGGAGAGCTTGTGGAGGTAGGCTCCTAGATCTTATGTTATGTAATTTTCCATGTTAGATTTATTTTTGCTTATGGTTGAAGTATTGTTTGTTGCATGTGTTGAATGGTTTGGTTGTTGGGTTATTTGTTATTTTCTCCATCCATCATATGGATTGATGGATTTTGGAGTTTTTTCGGTGAAGAGGGAGGGATTTTCCCTTTTAAACCTCATGGCTTGATGGGCAAGCCATCTTAGTTCTTTCTATTCCCCTCATATGGTTTGAGCTGGGGGAAGGTGGTTCATATGGTTTGAACCCCCCCTTCCCCATCCTTAGAGAGGAAACCCAATGGGATTGAAAATCATCCCAAGGAGGATTTTAGGTGAATGTGTGGAGAAATAAAAAGGGATTATTATCTTCAAGAGATAAAACTGTTTTCTATAGAATCTTGTAAATGTGCATCCTATGGTTGGACCACACTCTTTAGAATTTTGGATGTCTCATGTACTCTTCCCCATTTTTGAGGATCAATATGGATATTCCCTCATTTTTTTTGTTGGTAAATGTGTGTTTTATTTAATTAATGGATTTATATTGTATGTATAACGTGTTTTTTTGTTTATGTCTCCCTTAATCTTTTGCACAATTATGGAAGCTATCTCTCTCTCCCATGGGCTTAGGGGAGGCTAGCATGTCTTCTAACCTTCGAAAAGGCATGTAATTATTCATATATTGTGGGTGGTAAAACAAGCCTTGTTCTCTTTGTGTTTGGAGACTATGTGGTGGAAACATTTTAGCCAAAGCTTGATGATAGTTGGAGCATCCTTGTAGGCATTGTTTTATTACGAATCTCTTCACTTTTGGAAAACGTTTTACTTCTTGATGAGCATATGAACATTGTAAACATATTTATGTGAGCTCATTTGAAAGATTGTCATTTGGGATGTATGTATAGTTTGTGAAAGCATGTGAATATGACTTTGTAGGAATTTCTATTTATTTGTAAGTTTACCATATTGGGATTGAGATTGTTTTTGAGCAACTAATGTTGTATTAGTGTTGTGCATTCCATTCATGAAAATATAGATATTGGTAAAACATTTTTTTTTTCTTGATCAATGTTTGTTGGTATGTTTGATCCTCTTCTAAGAGAAGAGATTTGTTGTATTGAGAGGTTTTGTCTTTATGTTTGAGAAGACATTATAGTGGATAAGTAACATGGAATAAAATATTATTCGTAGTATTGAAGTGGAGGCATATTTTTGAGAAGTGGAAGGGTTGACTCTTGCTGTAGAAGTTTGCATGGAATGAGGAGTCTTGTAACATCTGAGTGGATATATCTCTTGCAATAAAGTCTTACCTTTCTCCCTTAGATTAGGAATTACTTTTCATTGAGCTCCCATGAGGAAAGGAACATTATTCATGCTAGTAACATTTTCTAAATCATGGTAAAATGAGTGTTTGTTTGATATTATATTTTAATTTACTCCTACATCTATAAAATTTAGAACAAGTGAATATTACCATTCCAAGATAAAGATTTGATTGCTAAACCGTTCCATAGGTCAAATCATCTCTCGATTAACCGCATGGGAAAAAAAATTCTGCTATGACACTAACAGGTGGTACACAAATTGTTCATCAATTAATTTGTTATTATAAAAATTGAGTAAATTACTTTAAGATAGATAGGTATATTGAAAATAATTAAGTTTCATGCTTCATAAATGACTAACCTTGGCTTCCCTAGTGGTGACCGATTTGGATGATCTTGTAATACTCTAGTAACATGGGAGAGTCAATAGCAGCTATATTAAAATATGCATAATATAGTTATAGGTCGTATATAGTATAACTATAATAAAATTGAAACATAGTAATTATTAGCTTGATATATGATTACTGTTATATGTTGTTGATGTAGTATTCTAACAACTTAAATTATAAGAAATACTCGTTTCGATATATTATACCTCTAGTTTAGGGAGCTTTATAGGAAATATAAAATCTACGACCTCTGAACATTTAATATTTCTAAACATGTCCATTGAAGTATTCAGTAGTTTATATTCAGATAAAAAGAAACGAATTTGTTTTCCAAGTTTGTTTAGGAGGCCTCTAGCCGTTTTGGTACAAAACACAAACTTGTCAATAATCATTATTTAGCATCCGGACCATTAGCCACCTCATAACTAGAGTTTTGGTTATTCAGTTTTTCATTTTCATACAGTTGTATAAGATTCTCTATATTTAGGAGAATACCCATGTACAGTCCCCTTCCATAGAGAAACTCAACCCCCTCTCCCCGCAGATTAACTATTCCCTTATTTCGTAAAGAACCTCCATTACTGTAGCCCCACATTTGACTAAAAATATGTGGTTCATACATGTCCATAGCCCGAAATGTTTATAGTTAGCTCCAAGAAGAGGCTCTCCTGTTCCAGATTTATTTGGACTGATTTAAATTGAGATTTGTCATGTCTTGGTTAACTTTATATATATATAGAAAATTGGTTAGGAAGACTGTTTTTTTCATTTGAGTATTAGGTACTGTCTAGTGCAAAATCACAGCACCCGTGGATGTTGATCTAGATTTCTAGGCTGATCATACTAACAATCCAGTGTGATTGCATAACATTGAAAACCTTTGGTCCAAGTGTGGGACTTGAAGAGTGAAAAAGAGACAAAATCCAGAGAATGAGCTTGAGCAATCCTGATTCCTCTGCCTTCAGATGGCACCTCAACAACTATGCAGAGGGTTTTCTTTTAGAAACCTAAACTAATAAAACCAAATGGAGACAAAGGTAAAAGGAAATGCAATAATAAATAAATCTAAGGGTAAATGGTAGGGTTTTATATCTACCGAGGCTTAATGTAAGAGTATCCAAGGGTTGATTTTTCCAATAAACACAGACCACTTTTAATGTGATATAAAATTGATGCACAGATGACAGAAATAAAATAAAGAAGGGTGTGTGGGGGGAATTAAAATTAAAGGGGGAAATCATAATTAATTTTAAAGGGGTGTGTAAATACCTTCCATTTGTGACCCTAACAACACATTTAGTAGAGATAAATAACTAAGTTGGAAATTAGACAAGTAGTTAATTTATTTGGGTAAGTCGAATTAGTATAAAATAATTATTAATGGGAATCGGTTAAGTAAAACATTAGTATTTATTGTTTACTTTCTTAAAAAAATACAAAATTTTAACTTCCTTTTGGTGTGGTTTTCCATGTCCCAGGATGGGGCATTACATTTGGTATCAGAGTGATGGTTCACACACGCAGATGATATGGGTAAGATATTTAATTAGTTATTAATACTTTAATAACATTAAACAAAAGAATAAAAACATTTCCGCTAAACCATTCCATCGGTCAAAGAATCTTTCAATTAACCACATGGGAGTAATATGTCTGCTAACACAATAGGTGGTACACAAATTTTGGTCACTCAATTTATTTAAAACAATTGGTAAAAGTTAAGAAAAAATTGTTATTAAATAGTGTGCAAAATGGCTCCTTGGCTCCCATAGTGGTGATTGATTTGGATGATCATGTTCTCTTGTGACATGGGAAGTCACAACAATAGTTAAACCCAACTTTTAATATCATTTGATCATAAAGTTAAAGGAATTTTGATCTCATTTGATTGCATTTTTGTTTGGGACAAGAACTTAAATTTAAGAAAAAATCATTTTGATTTGGACCTGTAATTTAGGGATCTTTAGTATGAAATTAAAATCTATGACTTCTAACATTTAGTATTTCTACATGTCCATTGCCTGCAGTAGTTATTTTCGAGAAAAATGAATGTGGAGTTAGTTTTCCAAGCATGTTTAGGAGGCCTCTAGTCATTTTGGCACAAAACATAAAACTTGACAATAACATTAATTAGCTCTAGAAATTAGGTCATAACTAGAGTTTTGGTTATTAGTTTTTCATTTTGTCAGTTGCGTTGGATTCCCTTTGTATAGGAGAATAGATCTGAGTTGATACAACTCATTTTTGAGTTGATATCACTTGTTTTCAAGACCCATTTTGTATTCAATTTCACTAATAATCTGTCGAAATGCAATAGAAAAACTTTAATAGTTGGCTCCGAGAAGGTCCTTCCTGTTCAAAGATATATTCATTATTTTTTAGAGTTGTATGTCTCGGTTGAATCTCTATATAATAGAAAATTGACAGGGAGAATTTTTTTTACCATTTAGGTATTGGGTACTTGTTTGATAGGCCCCTTTTGTTAGCCATTTTTCTCTAGATCGTAGAATAAGAGAACTAGGTCTAGTTAAATTGTTAGACTTTTAGGGAACCTTTGGAGGGTTCAAGCTCTTATAACATGATTATTATTGTTTTATTATGTGTTTGAATATTATAACCTTAAAAAATTAGGTGCTATAAGAAATTTTTGAATGCTAACGACCTTGATTTAGGTGATCTTTTTGGACATCAAAAAAGGTCTAGTTGTTGGTTTCCGAAATAAGTAGTAGGTCAATATAAGAAAGTAAAAATGTTACCTTGGTCTAAGGAATAGGTTTAAGGTGTTTGGTTATTTGGATCATTATCTAGTGATCCATTGTTTCTTGGGAATCTCAACTACCATGTTAGGGGCACCACTTTTAAACCTAATAAAACCCTTTTGGTATGGGCGTAAAATAAATAAATGTATCTTGTGTAAAACCACCCGATATGATAAAATAGTATTCCACGTGTTGGAATTTCATTATTATCAAATTGGAATAGTTTCTACTCCTCTTGTTTACGTGAGTAATATTAAATTTTATAACCCTTATTATAAGGAAATTTACCAAATGACCTTATGATCTTTTTGTTTCCCTTTGAAAATTGTAATTTGAAATTAAATTATAATTGGATGAAAATATGGTTGTTAATGTAAAATCATCTAAATTTTCCCTGAACAATAAATGATAAGGAGAAAGGAAAATTAGTGTCTCTTATTTTATGATGGTGTTGCTCAAAGTGATTTTCCTTAGTTACTTTATCCTATTCATGTAACATAAGAATACATTGTGCTATTATAAAATGAATCTAGTTTTCACAACTTCATATTTTCATCAAGGCTCTCGATATAACATTGAGAGTTAGCTTTAGAAATGATCTAGTTATTTAAATACATCTTGATCTTGATAAACCTGTAACTACTTACTAATTTTTGTTACAATATAACTTGGTTAAAACATTTTACCTTAGTAAGTACATGTGTGATTATAAACCTCCTCAAATTGATTAAAATATTCCAAGTTAATCATGTTTATAACACTAATAATTATGTATAGGACATCTTGGAATCACCCTCTTTCAAACCTTAACACGTGGATATAGAAGAAATTTGATTCCATGAAAATAGCAACAATCTCTCTCTCTCTCTCTCTCTCTCTCTCTCTCTCTCTCTCTCTCTCTCTCTGTGTGTGTGTGTGTGTGTGTGTGTGTGTGTGTGTGTGTGTGTGTGTGTGTGTGTGTGTGTGTGTAAGAATAAAATAAAATAATTTAGTGTCAATTACTTCCTTGGTTGGGCATTATGGTGTACCAATGTTACTGGTGATGATGGAATTTCAAGTAATATGGTGCAATACTTAACAATGCAAATATTTCGTAGCCACCAAAAATATTTATATGTCTATAACTACATCTAGGTACTCATACCTTATAAACAGAAATAAAATCATGAATTTTTATGTGCAAATGGAAAAACTAACCGATTATGTAATTTAACAACCTTGATTAGCCAACAATGTACTCATCGTTACTCCTCCAAATCTAAAATTAAGGTAATCATAAGTTATTATTTCAATGGAATAAGTAATGTTTATTAATATTAGTTGTGTGATATTCATATATTATGGAATACACTCTAGATGGCTGGTCTTATGTAAGTAACTTGAAAAATCGGTTTTCATTCCTAAGTTCTTAGTAAGAAAGTAATATGAATAATTGAAGGATGCCAGTGGTCTCACAAATTAGATATGTCTTTGGATATTTGATGCATAAGAGAATCTTGTGTAAGTTTTCCTTCACATTGCAAACTCTAAGAAACTTATTAAAAGATAAATGGTGTAACCCCTTATTTGTAAGGACGGAAGATAATGATTAACTACTCTTTCCACCTACCTTGGATGAAAGAGTCCTTTTTTATCAGTATAAACACTAATTAAGCTATGTTGTTTTAGGATGATCTTGAAAAATTGTCCCTATTTGTTGTTCCCACTCGAAAGAGTGGTGAAATTTAAAGTTATTTGTGTAAAATGGATTCACCCTCTACTTAATGAGTGTATATATATATATATCAATTTCTAGCAACTCAATGGGCCAATTATGACCAAATAATTGTAATTTAAAAGTTAACATAAGTTCCATATCTTGAGAAGCATTAGACTATACCTTTTCTTAAGGGAAACTATGTGTTAATCTCTTGTACTGTTGAGAAAGGTATGCATAGACAATTTGTAATTCTATCCAAATTATAGTTTCCTAGTATTTGGATAGGTTCAGGAAACATTCACATTAAATGGATTATGTTTTGCATAACTCATTCATGTTTTCTCTTGATTATAGTATTTAAGAAATGATAAAATTTAAGTAAAACTTTTCATGTCTTATGGAATTGAAAGTTTGTTGTTTTCATTAATTTAAATGTGGCTTTGTTGGGTTGTAGGAAGTTAGAATTTTTTTTATGTCATAGTGTTAACTTATATAAAAATTATAAACAATATTAAATTCAATTATCATTTATGAGATTTTTAAAGCAATCCTTGAACCAAAAATGATAGGTTCTAGAAAACGGTACATGTTATGGAAGCTTTAAACAAAACTAAATGACCAATCTTAACATGGTGACTAGATATAAATATTCCAACCACAATATATTAATACTATCATTTGTGAACATAAAAATAATCGCCAAATTAAGTTAACACCCTTAATTATGCTTGGTATTAGGTGAATCTTTTTCCTTGACCTTCGTAAATAATGTAGATGCTAAAATCATCATTGGAGAGACTCATGAACAATTTCTTTCATAATTTAAAATAATGATGAGCTAGGTGATTAAACCACACAGATCTTGGAAAAATTTTCTCTCTTATTGTGTGGTATTTGTGACACATTAGATAGTTTCCTTGAGTGGGATCATACACAACTAGTATGCAAACCTTTTTAAACCTTTTAGAACAATATTTATGTTCTCTTGGACCAACCATAATTATTTTCCTTTAAAATTAGACCTTATGTCTTACATCCTCTTATGTAGACCCTTATAGGGAGGTTAGATGTTGAAGCAAATGAATAAGGTTTGGAAACTACAACTTTCCTTGATTAATATTCTCCTAATTGATAAATACACTTGACCTTGAACAATGTCATATTTGATCAAACTGTGTGTTAAAATATATACTAATAATGATATGGTTTCATTAAAGTGACCCTGACATTGGACATACACTACATGTGATCATTTAGAGGCTTTAGACAATGATGTTGATAACAAATTCATTGGAAGATATAACTTCCTTCAATTAAATTAAATTAATGTAAGTAATAGAGACACTTAGTACTTGACCAAGTTTGAATTGGTGGGACCTGCTTGTTGTGACCAACAAGAGCATGATATGACATGATACCTCATGAGGTCATATCCCTATCTCACCTAGTGACTTCCAGGAGGAAGTCTAATTTTAGGAGAGGGGGATGTAGTGCACACATTTTATAGCCTAAGTTATTTTCTTAATTCTTAACCCATAGTTATAATTTGATAGGGTTTTGACATATATTGGACATTATGTTAGATTAGTTGATCTTTCGTGGAAATGTATGGTGATTTGGGTGCGTAGCACCAATTCAGATTTGATTAGTATATTATCTCATTTCATTAAATGTTGTGGATACTAACATATTTGTATGGTATTTTGGCCTAATTGATATATGGTGGATACTTAGTTCAGTCGTACATATTGATTATATAGTTTTTTAAATTTTTGATGAGAACACATGATAGCATAGATGTATGTAATTTATATGTATTGTGATGGCTAACACATGATGAATTGTGTGAAATTGTGCATGTGTCTCATTTACGATTCTAGTTTGATGTTGTAATATCATAGATTTGCATGTTTAGACTTGATCGTTTGTTGAGTAGTTGATTTACACTTATATGGGGCAGATGCGTTTAATGTGTTCATTGAGTGTGCAAGTGACAGGGTACGGGAGAATGTGGGTTTCAGGGTGGCTACGCATATTGTGCAGAAGCGGCCCATAGGGCTAAGTCATAACCATGTTAGCTTGATGAGGCCCTATAGTTTTCTTGTATTGTTGGGTACCATGAGTGACCTTTATTTGTAAAGTTATATGTCATGTAAAATTAGTTGTGATTAGGTTGTTTATTTCGTTAAGTAAACTAGGTTTGGAGACTTTAC